>OX104070.1:21636655-21725938 GCA_944474145.2 Dicrocoelium dendriticum
TCATACCCACAAGCCACACTCTTCGTCCTCGTGTTCCTTGCAATGCGCGTTTGGACTATCACCAAGGGATCGCGCTTCTCATCCACTCTTTTGGTATACTTTTCTCCTTGTAAACTATCAGTTACAGAATGTTTTGGGCATTCGGACTGGACTGGTTAAACCTGTGTAATAGTCGGCGACTTCATAGCATTCTAGACTTCGTGCAACACCTGGTGGTTATGCGATGACGAAACATCAGTGCGATATCTCGGTCTACTACTGCCATCTCTGCCTGCATCATGCTTTCCTCCGGTCAAAATACACCTGTTTTTCAACATCCCGCACGCACACAAACTTTACTTAGTTTCCCTCTTTCGACCTACAGTTACTTCTTTGTTGGCAATATCGTTCTGCTTCTCTAGAACCCGTGTTCCCATCGAAAGGGTAGTCCGGGTATTTGCATTCTGAATTACAGTCGTTGAGGTGCTGTCTCCCTACTGTCTCGCATATTCCTTCATACCCTGTACCGACCTCGCCTAGTGTCTCTGAATACGTTAAGAAATCGTTTACAATATGAGGATCATTTCGGTTGTGACACTCGTAACTCTTGACAGACTCCAACTTGGGACTCGTTTCTTCTAATTACTTGTTTTCTATTGTGCATACATTTGTGACTCTTCTGCCCTTTTTTGTGAGAGCAGCTGTGTCATCATCCCTCACGCTGTTCAGCACTTTCGATAGTGTTTCACTTTTCACTGCTTATTAACTCGTCACTAAACTACCTCAGGGCTCCTAAATAGCTGCACAGGTTGCTTTCGATAATGTCCTCGATTTTGAAGTGAAGCAGCTCTGACAGCCATGCTTTTCCACCTAATAACGGTTTTCTTGCTGCACTGTGTACCTAGTGCTCATCTGGCTTGTGGACAAGTGGTGAAACTATATGTTACCTATATTCTCCCTGCACTTTTATTCTTCACCGCCTCCTTATGTTCTTTTCAGATGAATTTTCACAGAATTCTCAACTGACTTCTTCCTCAAACTCCACCGATCCTGCAACTGTCCTGTGGGAACTTTGGTTCCAGTTCACCCTTCATGCCAAACTACTCCCTGACCCAGACGGCTTTCTCACATCCACACTGCTTTTAGAGCAGTGGGTTCATTATGGGTTACCTCCTCCCAGAGGGCTTGCGCTTGCGTCTATTCGACATTTGAGAAAATGTCTCCATTCTTCCTCAACTCAGTGGCCAATTTCGTTGCAAGCTACTGTGCTCAGCGCTTGTCTTTTTCAGCAGGACATCAATGTTGTGCTAGAAGCGTTGCCTGTGGTTGCAATATGCTCGCCTTCTGTGATTGCCCTCATCGACCCAGACGCTTGCCGCTGTTTTACTTGTCTTCATGGACCGGTTTGGGTGTCATTGGTTAAAACAGACAAAACCTCTGCCTTTGCGTTGGATCCATGCCCTACGCTTTTCACTCATATCTTCCAAACTGTCGAATGCTTTGTGTCCCAGCACAAATCATCAACGCAGGCTCAGCTTTTGTGTTCCCATTGCGTGAAACACCTTCATTCCGCCGATCTTTGGATAGAAGCCATCCGCCTGTCACGGGCTTTATGCGATTTCCCCGTGAATGTGATCACTTTGGATACCCTAGTACATCGCGTCTGTGCCATGTTAAAGAGATAGTTCGCACATCCCTTGTAAATAGCAGTCCCCATCGCTTATTGATTCGTTGGACATACACTTGCAATATTCCCACCGTTTTTTTGCATGAAGTCTCTTTCGTTATCCAACTTTGTCAAGTGGTTTTGCTTTATTTTTATATTTCTTCAAAGCCGATTAGACCACTCTCATTGCGTTCAGTGACCGAACACCGAGTGCTGATTTCAATTTGCATATTTTTAATGCACATTTGTTTTTTCAATGATCTTTCCCATATTTTCGACTCATTGTTGTTTTTGACATCAATTCTGTGGGTGTGTTCCGCCGCGTTTGCTAACCACGGTGGTATTCCTTTTAATATTGAATTCTCAGAAATTCCAGTTTACGGCCAGCGATTCGTATCTCGTTCAGATTTAAATCGGCTCGCGAAATTCAATCGACTGGCACCGCATTGTCAATACACTGCGTGGAAAACCCTGGTGGACACGTTTTGATCACCGAACCGACCCTTATCGTTGTCAGAATTCACGTTCGTCTTTCCTCATGGGCAATAGGCGCTACCGCTGCTATCCTGAAATTCCACGATCTTCGGGACGCCGCTCTGTTCGACAGCGGCGCTTCGAAGGTGTTTGTTGATGAAAACTTGTTCACGCAGTGATACTCCTGCAGGCCCGTAGCCTAAAGGCAACAAGGTTGTCTTGTAATATGACGGCGCGGGTTCGACCCCTCGCAGGGGCAGGGCGACCCTCACAGTATCCTTATCCCAAGTGCGACCGGTGGTGGTTGCGCGCGAAACATCAGTGCTGCGTACCGGCGTACTGCTAACGCCTTTCTTTCTTCTAGAAGATATTCCTATAGCAGGTTCATTTAGGTCTTGGCGGAGACATCTTGAATGCTGAGGTGCATCAGATAGCGTCGGGACTCAAACTTTGTCATTATACCGCCTAAGAGTTTTGCGTAAATACTATGCAGATGTTAAAGAAGTGACAGGCTCCCCAGAGGTCCAGTGCTCGGTGACATGAAAATGGCTTCAAGAGAGTCACGGCCTCCGCTGATGTGGGCTGTATCGGGTTTCCCGTCATCCCAGAACGAGATCAGAAACACAACTGTGGAGCCATCGAAGACTAAGTGTGCAAACTATTTTCGCAAGCTGTGGTTTACGTAAGTAAACTCTGTGTGATCAACCGGTTCTTGATTACGCTAGCAAGAACTTTGATCCATGAACGGAGAGAGACCATGAATAACACATTACACTAGAGCTTTTTGCACGGACATAACGCAACTAGACTATATGTTGGGTAGACGGCGTTGGTAGTTGACTGATGACTCTTGATTCCATTTCCATCAAGATGTTAATTAGCAGAGCGACTCAGCCTCTCTTTTTGTGCACCTTCGATGCATGATCATTGTAATTCCTCGCCCAGCATTTTGGGCAGCAGTCGCCCACAGTATGGGGCTCAATTGGTACATCAAATGCTTTTGTCTGGTCAAGGCTCTGCTTTGCAAGTTCAAATTATTTGGTACGGATATTACCCGCTAGGTGAGGTCGCTAAGCTGAACAGTACTTATGCATACCTGTGGCTATGTAGGAGGAAAGAAAGGGAGAGCCGTCAGCAATGCGCTGTCACTGGCGGACTATGGATACTGATATTACGAGGTCGCCCGCACCAAAGCAGATTCGAGCTGGTGGTCTTTGGACTGCAGGCTAGACGTCTTATTCTTTCGGCCACTGGTCGAAACAGAACACATGCTGTACTTCGATCAAAATCTTCCAAGTACAAAACGTGTAAACTACTATGGATCACATGTCGCCACCTAGTCAAACAACGGGTACCCTAAAACTCAACAATCAAACTCCAATCATTGTATCAACCACTTTTGGCGGAAGTCAATGGTCGGAGCTTATGTGGGCAATCACTTTCTGCAAGGGTACACACCCAGCTCATGCGCTGTCTCTACCTAACGAGTTCAAACAAGGGCGAAACTCTTGTGGTACAGTGTTTGGATAGATCAGCTCTGAAAGTCTTTGGATGTGGTACCTCTGCTCGAAATGGCTACAATTGACTTCGCACTGTCGGTCAGCCCCGCAAAAGTCAAAATAAAATCTGAGCGGCGATCAGAACAAAGGAAATAACCGTATATACATGGATGCTATATGATTGCGACGGTTCTACATTGGCCACTCCATTTTCGCATCTTCTGTGGGTCTAAGTTCATAGGTCGTTAGGTTTCGTTTGCCCCAACTATATCTGCCATGTTCACCTTAAGTCATGCGCTCAGGTCCCCCTTTGTTTGGCCAGCGCTCTTGGCCGTTCCAGCCAATCCGCTTTGCCGTTGTCTGTGATAAGGCTGTGCTTTGGTTCTTGTAAGATGTGCTTATCCTGTTTTCTTTCTCTGGATCGTCAACGCGTGATCAGTCTGTGTCGGTAGCGGCTGATTGCAATCCTGTCTATTTACACTTCATCGGTCACCTTCGCTCAAACTACCAACTACTACCACACAAAGTTAACCGTTACTACGAGTGAGATTGCGCATCGCAGTCTACACACAGTGGGCGCTCCAAAACCTGACAACAAACGGAATTCGCTGGTTCAAGTTATAACCAAATGTGTCGATTTTTGATAACTGGAATTTCGATTGGTTTTTCGTTGTTTTCTTTACCACCTCAGGCCAACTTCCACTAATCGTGTGCCACTCAACCTCTCTTATCTTAGTTCTCATCGACTTTTCTCTTTGATTCCAAGGTAGTTCCACATTGACCGTGTTTCTGAGATGCAATCCTGTATGATCTGGGTTGCCTACTTGCAGCTTTGACCGGGACAACTCTGGCCGTTGGCGTTTCCACATGCCTTCTACCTATCTTGGTATGACTCAACTAATGGTTATGAGTAGTGACACGCAAACGCTGTGGTGGGTGCAAAATGACGTGGAAAAATCAGGACTGCTGAACTCAATGTGAATCATACAGAATCTACGAGGACTAATGGGTGGGAGACAAATTGTGCAGCATTTAGTGCCGTTAAGCAATTGCTGTATACAAAATCCATGTTTATTTAGACTACGCAGATGTGAACCTTATCGCTCCAACACAGCTGTTTCCTATGGTTGCCTGGTGAAGAGAGCGATACTGTGTTACGGAATTGAAATGCGACGAGGTGAGGTACGTTCGGGGTATAAACTGAAGTAGTGTAGGGCTCGTTGATTCATTATGTGTTGTCAGTTGCGATTAATGCTTTGGATGTACACGGGACTGCTTCGTCCGTGGGTCTATTGAGGAGGTCTTTAGGCTGCGTACAGGACTGGCTACTGAAGTCCTACTGTTGCCATGACGTGCTAGGAATGTGTCTCCCTCCAACGCCCAACATTCTGCTGTCCAAACTACCCTCATTCTGCGAATATGCCCAGATGCCCCGTAAGGCCAGGCCTTGTTAACCTGTTCTGTTGGTGCGATCAATAACGAATGGTTTTCGCTTTAAATTAATGTTATGGCACACTGGCATATAACCTGCAAAACAGCTGCTATTTTAAACTTGTCCCGCGAAATGGTCGGGCTAAAGCTGACGAAGTCAAAGATAAACTGCGTCAATAAATATACGTGCGCGCTAACAAACCCACCGAGGTATGCAATAGCTAACGAGTGTAAACCCAAATACTTTAACTGTGTGAGTGCAATGTTCGTTTACATCATGCGGTAGACTAAAAGCATGTACTACTGCGCTTTTTCAGTAGTATAGAAATGCTATAACAACCAAGCATCAGTGGACCATATCAACGCCACAAGAAAAGAGGAACGCTTAACAGCTGCAAATGTATGCGCACTATGAATAGACGCAGAAGGATTGCGGGCGGCATTATTTTAGGAGAATGTACCTAGATGAGTGGGACGTTTGTTGGTCAGAGCTGATACATATGGTTCATAATGTTTGCCGCACCAATTAACTGCTCTCTTCTTGTGTCCTGCCACTGGTACCATTACTTGTCGAGGCAGATCATAAAGATCCCCTACCCGGAGTCGTTCTTAGGGGATGTGAGCACTTACTTCGAAGCGGAGACGGTCGGAGTTAAGTCCGGCCGATCGAATTTAGTGGCCCTGCGAAACCTTCTCAAGGGTAAGGCGACGGCAGTCCTGGAGGCGACACAAGATTGGTGTGTGACGCCACGAAGAAGGCGTTGCTATCCGGATTTGTCAGCTCCGCAGACCGCCACGAGGCGATGCGACGGTCCAAAAGGACTGCTTTGAGCAGGAGTGGGTTTCCTCGTCTTTGTAGTTCACAGCGGGGGCTTGTTAAATCCAGCCCTGCCTGGAATCGACGAAGCGTCAAGTCGGCGAGTGCTAGTATATCAGCTCATGATCGGTCTCCTACTGAAGATCGCGGAACTTGTCCAGTTTGCGACAGCTACCACAGGAATGCAACTGGATGAGGTTGAGTAGCGGACTCGTTAGCTGGGTTATGCGCTACTGCTACTTTGGAGAAAGAACACAGAGAAGGCCTGAAGCCAGTGGCGTAGCAACTACTTTTGCTTCCCGGGTAAAATTTTCACATCCCAGGCGGTTATAAATCTATGAAACCTCAATATCCGCTCCGGGTAAATTGCACCATGGTTTACGTTGAAATGGATGGTCGTTTGGGGCACTGTGTAAACGACAACTTCGCTTGTTGGGCTCAAGTGACACGTAAAATCTCCCGGGTCCAACCAAGAAAGGAAGCCGAGACGTCAACTACGGTACGGTTCAAATAGTAATCAAAATACAATATGTACATACGTCGACAAATACCCGATCAGTTCCGAAACAACCGGCCTTCACAACGTCCAAAAGGAATGCAAATAGTAGGTGCCACCGTAATGAAGCGTCACGCGATCCTGCGTCCACGATATGACTATGGTCATCCTTTTATTAGGTCCGTTAACACTTGGTTCACTGGTTGGCTTTACAATGTTGGCAACGGAACGCGATGGGCTGGGCTCTTAGGGCGGCTTGGCTCAGTCAAACAGTGGGGGTGGGAGGAACATGAAGGCGCGTACCCTGGGGCGGGAGGTTGTTTCGAGTCTGAGGTATGTGTGGGTGGGGTGGCCTGGACGGATTGCACAGCCTAAGCGAACAGTCTCCACAGTGCGAGGTAAAGTGAAGTCGTGGCAACATCGATAGATTACATGGGGAATAATCGGTAAGCCGGCGCCCATCACTTGGGGCAGGGGTCTGCTTTGTTCATCCAGACTGAGATCCCGACACGCGGCTTGCTAATTACGTAATAGTTATGTCGGTTGGCCTGTAACCATGGCACAAAAACTTGGTGAGCGGATATCTGGTAGGAGTTAGGGGTTGTATCATGTTATTCAGCTTGTGGATTACATAACACTTAGGTCGGGATGGCAACTAAGCATGGGTCATAGGGTGGGTAAACATATGGTTGGTTGGAATGCAGTTAGATCGCGTCATCCATTTCGCGAATTGCGTGGTAAATTTACTGCTTGCATACTGAGGTAAAGATGGTGAGATTGACCACAATGAGAAGTAAGGAGATCGCTTATACTGGTATAACACTTCGCGCCAACTTTTTTGGTTTTATAGAGTAATATAAAAATGTTTCTCCCCATGTTATCTTGAAATTTTGCTCCTTTGTTTTTCTATCGAACAATTCGCTGCACTTCAAATTACGCCCCTGTTAAAAGCCACCGGAGCGTACCGCCCCGCCCCCATGCTACTCCCTTTCACGCTTGTATTCTTGTAGATAGTCTTCTCCCAGTTCGACCCACACGGTCTTTCCCACAGTTCTCGCACAGTATCCTGTACACGACATTTCGGCGTTCGTGTGCCTCCAGTTTTCCTTTAGGTTTACTTAAGTCTCCCTTTAAAGTCGCAGTTCGTATGGGAGCTATCAGCATTTAAGGCTACCCACGCAGCTTCATCAGAAGACACCTAAACCGAAGGAGCACAACTACCGCACCTGCACCAAGAACTGGGAAACGTATCGCTTTGCTGTGCATCAAAAACGTATTAGAAATGACAGCCAGACTCCTCAAGCCGCGGAGCCTGATGATATCTCACACACCAACTGCGACATTGAAGGGAACCTTAAGGAACCTAAAGGGAAATCGTGGCACACGTGAGCCGAAATGTCGCCTACAGGAAACAGTACGAGAACTGTGGGAAAGACTATGTGCGTCAAACGAGGAGAAAACTATGCATAAGAATACAAGGACACAGATTGCATGTCCATGCCATTATGCATCGTCACAGATCTCAGTGCAACTCGATGAAGACGGACACAACTTTAACTGGGACAACACAGGATTTCTGTGGCACGGAAGGACCATGAAAGGAAGACAAATCCTAGAGGCATGGTTCTCTGCGATGCATTTAGTGAACCTCCGCAATGACCTCGATCCTGTGTACCTACAGCTGAGAAAGCATGATACTGGGCGGCTGAAAATCGAACGAACAGTAGTGACGGGCCACTTATCGATGGGGCCAATTTCAAGCTCTACGTCTCGGCGACAATTTCCGTGAGATTTTTCTCTACGCAGCAGTGTACTGAGGATACCACTAAGGGAACTGGTGAAACCTTTGTCAATAAATTACTCAGCTAGGAGAAGGATGGGACACAGTACGAGTCGTCAGCGGACTTCGATTTCAACACCTGGAGGAATATATAAGATGATGTTGCTTCGTTTGCCGAAAAGCGGGACACTGAAAGCGACGTGTATCAAGTGAACACATTCAATCCTTTTTCTCCGGTCGAGGGAGGTGTACTGGAGATGCTGAAAATGTGGGGGATCGAAGTGATATCGGAAGTATACGGGACAACGGAAAAGTGACTGGTTGATACAGGTTTCGCTGGACGAAATTCTTCAGTCGGGCTCTATTGTCGTGAGGACTTTTGTGGGTTACGCATTGGTACACAAATAGGTTGGCGGAGCATATCGGGTGAGGGAAACTACAACCCCTGGTTCCTCGAAAGGGGGGAAAAGCCAGCAAAATACTTTTGCTTACGTTACCTAACCATGAAATTTGTGTCCGTAATTATTTTTAAATATTAGTGCAATACCATGAAAAGTATGTAACAACTTTTGACCCGTTCCTTCTAGGGAACAGCTTCTCGCATTGTCGAGGAATACACAATTTATGAATTTACGTTTTCATCATGTTGCCAGACGCAAAGTTGCCCATATTTGGAGCAGGTTTCCTGGAGTCTAAAAAGGCTGTTGTCTTCCGAAAACAAGGGAATCTTGACTGAATACTGGTCGTTGCAACTCGCTGGCCGTTGAACCACTGTCCTATTTCAAGCACTTTTTGCCGCGTCACAAGTCGTTTTGACTTTGAAGTCACTCATCAGCAAGTACCGCCCCGTGTGTACGAATGATGGCAGCCCGTATGGAGTTTGTGACTAGATCGAGCACATCACTCTGGCAACTCGACAGACGTATGTAAGGTATCGGAAAACAAGCTCTTTCAGTATTTTGTAACGTTGGATTTTACGGTTGTTTTAACCTTTGAAACGTCTACTTGTTTTACTGACAGCACATCCGTTCGCAAACAACCGTTTTGTTGAGTACCTCGCTGCACGTTTCTCACTCTGTCTGATACGCTTTCTGTTCTTGTAGCCTGCACAATATACGTAGGTTTAGTCGCCTCTGATTTTTATACTGTCTTATTTGACACGTTTTACGTGTCATTGCTTACCGACTAGTATCCCAGGCTCCGCCCAAAACGTATCGCCCACATAAGCCTCGAGGGATACAAATTCAGTTAGAGGCTGAAGTAAAGAAGCAAGTACATGGGATGCTATATGCGGAGCTGCTTGAAGAGGCACACAATCCATACAATTCCCCAGCTGTGTTGGTGAAAAATGCCATTAGGAATTACCGTTCTTGTGTGAACTTCCAAAAGCTGAATGGAAGCTCCATATATCATTTTGTTCTAGTACCTCACCTTGCAGTCGATGATATTCACGGTCCTATCTGTGATGTGGGTATTGGCAAACCGATCAAACGAGATGACCGAGAAAATACAGCGTTTAAGGTTGGTGGGGAACGATACCAATTTAAAAGAACGCCTTTTTGTTAGCGGTAGCTCCGTTCACCTCCCGACTTATAATGCTTCGCTTACTGCGTGGCTTGTAAATCGCAGCAGTCTACGAGGTGGTGCGTAACTAATCAGAGACGGAACACAGCGGCCATCTCGAAGCAAGTTGGCAGAGGATTCAGAAGTCGGGACACGTCAGTAATCGGGACTCCGTATAAACGGGCAAAAATCCCAGATTGAAGTGGCGTATGTAACTTTACTGGATCACATAGTGGCGCAACATGAACTGGAGCCACTGCCTGAGATGTTACCAATACTGGTCACCTCCTTCTCAAGCTGAAATCGTACTATCACAGCGTTCTGGTGAAGAGCAGGTTACTGCCGCAAGTTCCTCGGTGCATTCGACACAGCTTTGCGGGACGGTTAAGTGATCCCGCGTGTCGATGCATCCACGTTACTGGCTCCAGTACTCGCTTGCGCAAGCTGTGGATGCACCGCGTGGCACTGGTTCTGTGAACGCTCGATTTGCAAACCACGACGCAGCGGGGTTTCGTGTACTAACCTGTTCCGCCGATTCTTATGCCCGGCAGAGTCAGTAACGCGCTCGGTGAGCGGCCTACTGTTCTCTCTGGTCGGTAGCGGTCGTGGGGATCACTTTTGTCTCGTACTGCCTGCCACCCAATTGTCATCTTACTGGCATCGTCTAGACGACAGCTAGGTTCACACTCGCTTTGCTGCGTGCTTGTCCCAATCGCGCTATCGTCTGCTCGACGCGTGGGAACGACCCTAGGTGAACTTCTTTGGGCGCCCTTAATGAAAAGGCGGTTAGTACCCCCCTCATATCAGCTGCTAAATTAGGATAAGCAATGCACTTGGACCGTATTCAGCATGAAATGGGAAAACAATACTGACTCTGGTTTCTTACTGCTGGGGTCTGTTCACGCTAGCCACTGATGCCATTGACGTCGGATTCGGCGTATTTTTGAAACAAAGCTACAGACCGATAGATTGCGCAAGCAGCATTTTGATACCAGTGGAAAGTAAATACTCATAAGTTGAAAAGAAATGTCTTATAATTATCCGGAGGTCGGCAAATGGCGGACGTACTTGCTAGGTCAAATGTTTCACGTCAACTCGAGACCCAAGCCGTTGGAAACTATCAAGTTCGCAAAAGACCCCACGGGAAAGCCAACGTGCTGGACGCTGCGACTACAGGAGTATGATTCCACAATCAATCACTTACAGGGGAAGGTGAATCTAACTGTAGATTTATGTAACATGACGAATGAAGTTCACTTATGTGGCGTGGATATCGGTATCAATGGTATAGAGTTGGAGAAGGATCCAGAGCATTTGATGGCCGAACAAAGTAATGTCAAGCTCTTGTGTAAAGTGAGTACTGCAAGGATAACTTGCCAATCAGTCTCCTACAATAGCAACACAATCAGTTCGGACCGCTTGCGAGCAATTTTAGGTTATAAATATATTACTCGGGAAACCTGATGTGGATGCCAGGAGGAAGCAAATTTCCGTGCCCGTGGTCCGGACAAACGTAAGGTGGAAGTTGGTTTCTTGTCACAAAATGGTACACACCGGTTGCGCTTAAACTTACCATATGCTGAGACAACCCACCTACCTACCTGACACAAAAAATCAAATCGGAACAACTGGTTTCGTGTAAAAAATCTTGGCTCTTGAATACGGATTATCGAGGAAAACGACAACCAGCTGTGTATATTTCGGTACTTGGAATTGGGGAGTTATGGTCGATCGAACTGAACTGACCGTTTCCATGGACCAGGCAGAACAACTAATACATTCTGCTGATCAACTATTTTACGCGCTGGGTTTAAACAACGGGAACCCTGGATCAACGGGCGAGTATAATAACCCGTGCCGTCATGAAACATTTAACAGCGGATCATGGATTCCCAAATGTCACATTAACATACCCGTGTCGGTGCTCCGAGAGCAAGAAATTTAGGGCCTGTTTCGAGAAACCCGGTATCAAGATGGTACGGCCAACCATCTATCACACACAGAAAATTACTTGACGAAGCGTAACAAAGGAAGGAGTAAGGAGTTGCTAGCGGCAAACGGTGGAGATGGGGATGGAGCTTTACCACTGCATTTACTGACCCAGTAAGCATCCAAACAGACCTCCATAAGTAATGTATCATGTACGGAGGAGCACCTCAACTACCTGTGGATTTGAAAGTTGTGCTTTGTCCGGGCTGCCGACTTCCTCGGAAAGAAGTACAGGACAGCAGGAAGGCAATGGTAACCTTATAGCAACTCAGTCGCATAGGATGGAGGCGTCCAAATCTAACGGTGGCAAACAGGCAAGTGGGCTTCCAAGCGGTTCGAAAGTGAAATACAGAGATCAACGACGCACATATACATGTGCCTCAAGCAAAAGAATGCTCTTACCGAAATGATATGGGTTGTATGGAAGAATCAACCTTCGAGACTCACTGTACACAGGTAATCGGCAAAGGGAGATCCACGGCGAGCATATACTAGTGAGCTGAAGAAGTGGCACTAATTAAAAGTGGAAACTCGTTACAAAGTCAGCAGCTCCGAAGGTCATAAAGACGCAGGGCAAGACGTTAGCAGGGTGTGCCGTCAGTGGTATAGACCTATCGGGAAAACCAGATGGTTCTGGGCCAGCGGTGGATCATACCAACGCCACAACAGAAGAGAAACATTGAGAGCTACATTAGGAAAAGCCACAGATGCAGTGCGCGCCACATAACTTTAGGAGAAAGTACGTAGATAAGTGGAGAGTTGGTCTTTCAGAGCTGAAACAAATATTTCATAATGTTTGCCACCATAAGCAACCGCTTTCACCGTTAGTGCTTGTAATATAAACTGACGGGCACAATATATACGGGGAATTCTATTTGGCCTAATGTCCCGTTAACTCATCTTTTACGTAGCACTGAAATGGCTGGCGGAAGCACAGAACGATGGTCTAATACGGAGTAAAAACCGAAGGCTTGACAACTCCCGTGAGATGGTTTGTGAGAATAACGTTTGTCGAGAAAACGTTACAAACACGCGAACAACAAGTCCGTGGACCCACTATATTAGCCACGTTAACAAAAATGTATACCAGTCTACCTCAATTTCTTGCGATTTTGGTGAGCACGATGTTGGTTTGCGTCTTGTCGTAACTCGGTGAACCGAATTCAAGTGATGCAGATGGTGTAAGGGATCGTCGAGTCGTTTTTAAAAATTGGCCGCCGAAATCATAAAATTAGAAAGAGCATTCAACTGTTGGCAAATGCAACATAAAACGTAATTTTGGCGGCGCTTCAGCCGACTGTATTGGGTAGGTAATTTCAGCTTATGACTTGTCCATAGTGTATTTCGGCTGAGGGTCAACAGGTAGCAACAATATTGACCGGGGTCGTTCAAGAGATGGAACGCAAGGATGTCACCCCATGGACGGCGATATCTTCCGCTGTAGGCTGCTATGGCTTTCATTCGCATATAGAATGGCAGGGAAAACAATCCCTTCACCTTTTTAGTTGCTCTTCGCTGTGGAGTCTCGAGTACAGCCAGGTCGCTTTTTAACCAGGGTTGCATAGCCTGGATCGCGTATTCTACATGGGGCCTCACATATGCAATGAGCATTTCGGGGTACGTGGAGGGATCGAAATTTCCAAAGTCCCTCCGGCAGAGAGCAACCTGTTGATTTGCGTGGTTGGACTTCTTCAATGACTGCGCAGAACAGCCGAGGTCGTGTCGCATCGCCACTCCAAGATAGCGCTGCTGTGAAGCAGTCTCCAAAGGGTAATATCCAGGCTTATATACGTTAGTGAGCCTCTGGCGGACATGCACAGTTCTGCGCTTGTCTGCGCTAAACGGTGTAGATATGCCTTTTACCATTCGAAAACCTAGCCTTAGTCTCGTTACAACATATGGTGACCTTCGTGGCAGCCATTCACCCGCTATATCTTGACGTCATCGGCAAAAGCAATATATTTGATTTGCTGCCACTCACAACCTCATTACTGAACAAAAATAAGCGCGGCTGCAACTCCGAACAGTATGGAACATCGCAGTCCACTTTAATGGGATTGGAAAATGAGCACCAAACTCTAACCTGGAGGCGCCGCTGAAGGAGGAGATTTTCGATCCATCCAAGAACTGGCTTAGCAATCCCATACGCTTGCAGCTTTCGGAGTAGGATGCGGTGGGCTAAGCGGTCGAATGCTTTAAAACAAAGCTAGATAGATTTCATCAATCTCGGTCGCACTCGCGGCAACGGGCAATCAGTAGATTGGTTGTACACAACCAATGCTGCCGGACTCCATGCTGCACCGATGCTGTGACCTTTGACCTTTCAAAGTAGCTCATTAGAGCTTCGGCTACGTTCGACTCCAACAACCTTGAGAGCACCGGGAGGATAATCACTGGGCGATGGTTGGCAGTCTCTGAACGGCTACCACATGTTAGGGACCTGTGGTTCATCCGGGCATTTTGGGAAAAATCCCGTTAATGCCTCAGCTTTCCTCGGAGCCGCCACTTGCAGTGCTTTCAATAGTGTTTTCAATTCCGGGAACTATGTATGCATAGCAATGGCAGCTTCGTCAAATTGGTCGCAGAACTAACCGTGATGGTTGTAAATAATGGCGTGTGGGAGGATCGATCAGGTAGGTTACATGAGTTGGTCGCACGTCGGAAAATTAGAGCATATGGCGGCTGCATCCTCAGCAGTTTCAGCACCTCCATCTTGCTGATATTAGTGGGGGAACAGAACGCTTCAAACTTCGGTGGCTGTTGATAATTTTGTACGGAATCTTGTTAGCACGACACCTTTCAGATAGGCACTATGTTAAGCTAATTCCTCCTCACGGACAAGTCGAAATGTTGAGCCAGTCGTACTAGAGAGTTCGCAAAATTATTCAGCTAATATTCCATAGGGCTTGGGGTCGCTACTGTCACTGGATAGATAATGAGCCGTAAGAGCATTCAATTCAGTGAAACCCAATGGATACCGAAGACTATTCAGCCAGACAGTGAGATGGTTAGCATGCGGAGCAACGCGCTCAGAATAAGGGGCACAGATTGTTGGGCATGACGGTCCCAAAACGTTTCCGTGACGGATGTCTGTAAGCAGTCAGAAGGCACGAGAATGGTCAGCCAAGGCTATATATATATATATATATATATATATATATATATATATATATATATATATATATATATATATTGTCGACAAAGCATAGCACGCAGTTTGGCCGTGCTCAGCATTGCACAATGAAGTACTTGATATCATTCACTATCAGGAACAAGACCTTAAGTAGTACTGATGTGGTAAGTAAATAAAGGAATTAATTAATTAAGTAATAGTTTATTCTCGAATTTGTCAAGACACACCAAACCAGGCATGATTAACATTCACATGCAATCCTATTTCGCAACAAACACTTTGCTACGTATGTAATCGGCAGTGAGCCGAAAGTTGTACAGCCTGCGGAAAATGTAAAAGTAAGCAGGATGAATAACGTCGTCAATGAATGACGAGACATTTGGTCCTAGCGTGCTTATAGTGTAAATCGTCAGGGCACTGTATGTGTAGTGAAAACGATACATGTAGGCAGCGCTTATCTTATTCTTGAACGTGTCATGAAAGTACTGAATTATGATTCTAGTCGACTTGCCAGTATGTAGTTGTGGGCAGTGACTTTATTCAGTGGCGAGTCACATCCGCCATGTCACAGTGTTGTTAAACGGACATTTGTGGCTTTACATAAAGAGACCGCGTATAGCATGGGATAGAAGAACATCTAGAATCATGAGGCAAAACTGCGGCTTGCGCTGAATACGTGGATATGCTTGCATAACAGAAGAAAGCTAAGAGAGATTTCACGATGGAAGGAGAGCGAACGGGAGAAGCGCAAGCAAACAATGAGGTTGTTAAATAGTTTAGAACATAATAGGCTAAAACCCATCGGCGCGCAGATACTCAAATGATGTTGTGGTGCTAATGGGATATAACTAAGGTAGCCTGAGCCGTGAGAAGCCAGTGAGAGAGCTGAACTACAATTAATTAGGTGTCGCAGACGAGTAATTGACGGCTGAGTAGCTAGCAAGGAGCAGCTGTGCACTGACCGGATAAGGAAGGTTGCCAAAATAGAGCTAAACGGTTGGATGATGAAAGGACAGCAGACAGGAAGGATGCAAGCATACGTTGAGTTCACTGTGGGGGCCACATCATATAAGGCTGAAGCACGGCGGTGCGTAGGTACACAATTCATGCTAGGGTTGCTGGGATAATACTACTTTGGATTGAGCCAGGGAAAGCTAGTCCGAGAGCTGGACGCTTGCAGGGGAAAAGTCGAAGACGTTACAACAATTAAGAGATACGAGAACGTCTAGAATAGAGAGGCTAAGGAGCGGCTGTTCACTTACTTGATGAGTTAGGAAGGAGTGCTAGGAGAAAGCTAAAAAGGTTACATGAAGGAAGGATATCAAACAGGCGGGATGCACGCATACATTAATTTTACTGATGAAGATGTAGCATATGAGTCGGAGGCGCGCAGATACTGAGTCCTGTTAGGGTGCCAAGGTATCAGCGCTAGGGTAGACTGAGTCGGAAGAGGCCAGGGAAAGACCTGGACTCCCGCATGAGCAGGTATCACAGACGTTGCAGCGAACAACGGATAAATGAACGTTTAGTAAGGAGAAGCTAGGGAGCAAATGTGCGCAGACCACACGAGTTATGTTTGCTCCACAGAAGAGGGCTGAGATAGGTTTCTTGAAGAAAGAGCAGCTTTCGGATGAAGCGCAAGCATACAATACGGCTTTTAACTAATTCAGAGCATAAGAGGATAAGAAGCAGCGACGCGCAGATAATTAAGTTGATAATTAATTTGTGTCACAGAGGAGTAAGTGACAGATGAAGGTTTAGCTAGAAGCGCGTAATGTATCATTGAACGTCCAGAAAGGATACGTTAGGGGCTGCTCTGCACAGACCACATGAGATAGGTTTGCTTGACGGAAAAGAGTTAAGAAAGGTTTCATGATGGAAGGAGCGTAAACGAAAGGAGCGCATGCATGCAATACGGCTGTTAAATAACCCCGTGCATAAGAGAATAAAACACAGCGATGCGCAGATAACCAAACCATGCTGGGGAACTAATGGAATATAACTAAGGAAGCCTGCGTCGTGAGAAGCCAGTGAGAGAGCTGCACTACAATTAATTAGGTGTCGCAGCTGAGAAAATGACGGCTGAGCGTCTAGGAAGGAAACCCGTGTAGGGAAAAGCCGACGAAAGAGCTGGACTACAGTATAAGTAGGTGTCATAGACGTAGCGAGTAATAGATAAATTACCGTCTAGAAAGGAGCGGCTGTGCGCGGACTTCATGTGTTATGTTTGCTGGACAGAAGAGAGCTAAGCAAGGTTTACTGCTGAGGGGAAAGCGAAAGGAAGAAGCGCGGGTATGCAATATGATTTCTAAATAGTTCAGAGCATAAGGGCTCCGACACAGCGCCGCGCAGATAACCAAATTATGCTAGGGTGTTAATGGATATTACATAGGTAGCTGGAGCTGGGAAAAGCTAGTGAGAGAGCTGAACTACAATTACTTAGGGGTTACAGACAAGTAAGTGACCGCTGAGCATCTTTATAAAGAGCGGCTGTGCGCTACCTGCTGTGATGTGGAAGGTCGCCAGAAGAGAGCTAAACAAGATTGAATGAAGAATGGAAAGCAGACAGAAAGAATGCTAGCATACAGTAAGTTGACTGAGGGAGTTACATCGCCAGAAGAGAGCTAAATAACAGATTGAATGAAGCATGGACAGAAAACAGGTAGGATGCATACTAAGGTAGACTGAGCCGGAAAAATCAGATGAGTGAAGTGGACTACAATATAAGTACGTGTCTTATACGTTGCGGCGGGTAATGGTTAAATGCAAGTCTAAATAAGAGGGGCTAGGGATTGGCTGTGTGCAGACATAATAAGATATGAATGATTATCATAAGAGGGCTAAAAATGTTAGAGGAAAGAATGAGGAAAGGAGCGGAGCCCAAGCGTACATTAAGGTTGTTAAATACCTCAGAGCATCAGATGCTAAAGTGCAGCTTCGCGCAGATACTCAAATCCTTCTTCCTTGCTAAGGTAGACTGAGGCAGGAATAGCTAGTGGGAGCTGGACTTATACTTGGGAAGGTATCGCAAATGTTGCAGAAAGTAAAGAGTAAATGAAGGTCTAAAAGAAGAGACTAAGGAGTGGCTGTGCGCAGACTTGATGAGATAAGAATGATTGCCAGCAGAGAGCTAAAAATGTTAGATGAAAGGACATCCAACAGGCGGAGCCTATGCATGCATTAAGGTTGTTACAGACTGCACAGAGGTCAGCATTTCCGCAAAATGTTAAAATGTCTAGTCAGGATAAGTAATATGAGAGGAGAGCTGCTATGAGATGCAGATATGTTAGAGTATGGTATCAGCTGCCTGCTGGCAGTCATGAGGTGAGAGGCAGAGATCAGGGGGAAAGTATTGTAAGAGCAGTTGAGGACAGCATTACTTTTCCTTGGTGTTGAGTGAGGTCGGATTGGGAAGACGCTTATATGTGGTCAGGTCCATTTTCCGACAGTTCGTCTTCAAGTCTGTTAATGCTTAAAACAGTAGAAACATGACTGGCTGGGAGGTACCTATTAAGTGATGAACGGAATTGGATTACATTATAAATAAATAAATAAATACTTTATTCTCGACTATGCGAGGCACGCCCATGGAGGCATGATCAGATATGTACAACTGTACAAACATTTTATGGCAACTGTGACAGTAATAGTAGAAAATTGGTCGTGTGTCCATGATAAAATAAATAAATAGATTGTTTATTCTCAGTTTCATAGAGAAGCACCAACTTAGGCATGATCAAGGTTTAAAAACTGTTGTGCATCACGACGATCCATCGGGTTCAATCGTGTGTAGTTGAAACGGTGTCAAGAAGAGTTGATATGTGAATCTGGTCGACTTGCCAGCATGTAGTTGTGGGCTGTGACTTTATTCACTGGCGAGTCACATCCGCCACGTCGCAGTGTTGTTAAACAGACAACTGTGGCTTTTTATAGGGAGAAGGCTTGCCAGGCGAAAACCCACCACGTCCTGCAACATTGCCGTAAAGCATTTTGAACATTAATGTTGAACGGGCAAAGCCGCTTGACGACTGGTTTCACCTTCGGTTTTTCGCGGGGTAATGGCTTCTAAATTCCTCTGTTAGTTGGACGGGTATTTTGATCTGGGTCGCCATGATTTTTGAGGTCGGTGGAGGAGAGGGACATCGCGATTTTTCTTCTTGTTGTATGTCCAGGTGAGCAAAAGTTTCAATATTTCCGCTGTCCAGATTTTTCAGATGTATAATATATCGGAATATGAGGATATGTCCAGTTCTCCATACTGGACAAGGGTTATGGTGATTGTAGGTCGGTCCTTGCGGAGTTTTACCATCCTCCATGTCAGTCCTTATGGGTTGTTACGTCAGTTATCAAATGCCCGCACAGTGTGTGGAAGCCAATTCCACGCATATGCGTATTTGTAGGAATAGAACTTTGCACGCGTACTACTGTGAGCTTTCGGCAGGCTAATGAAGTGTGTTCTGTCAGGAAGAGGTTATGAAACGTTGCTCCATGATAGGAAGGACGCTCGTGCTTTCGCATGTGGATTATTTATATGGTGGTATAGGAAGATGATATTGGTTTACAGTCTGCGCAGCCCTAAAGGCTCTAGCGCGAGTTCGATACACCGACCGCGATAGTTGAGAGTAGACTGGCCTAGAAGACGTTTTGTAAACGATCGTTGAACTTTTTCCTTGGCTACTGCGTCACCTTTTCTGGAGTTGGTAAACACAATAGAGCAGTATTCTAGCAGAGGTTGGGCGTAGGCTTTGTATAGAGCAAGCCTAGATTCTTGCAGTGCCATGGATTTGAATATGTAGCTTATCAGGGAGCGGGCTTTTGCTGAGCAATGGCTTACTTGCTCTGCGAAGTTCAGAGAACTGGAGTAATGTAAACCTAGGTCTCGAACCGTCAGGCTATTAACAAGCGGAGTGCCCTGAAGCGCTAACGCCTTAGGCGGAGCGATGCATCGGTATGAGAGGACGTTGCATTTTTCCGGCAAGAACGCCAGATCCTAAGTGTTGCACCAAACATCCAGAGCACTACTGTCGATTTGAAACTGGGAAAGACCGGCTGGCATGTTTGATGGGTGAATGGAGAACAACATGTTGATGCCCTGGGCAAACAGCTAGAACTTGCCATATTGTAAAACCTGGAAAACTTCATTGACATATAGCAATGATAGCAGTGGGCCTAGTGCTCTGCCCTGAAAAACACCACTTGTGACGGGTTTGGGGGTTATATAGACTCCTCCACCTTTACTGATTGCGTGCGAGATGAGAGATAAGGTTTGCAACCGTAAGAGCAGACGATTTGAGATTCTGTAGGATTCAAACTTTACTAATAATTCCGCGTGTGGTACTCCGTCAAAAGCTTTTCTCAGGTTAAAGAAGATTATTACCAGGGCTTGTTTAGCATCAACTGTGCAGTCATATTGTTAAGATACTCAACTTGGCAAGTCTAACAAGATTTGGACGGTAAAAATCCGTGTGGTTGCCTATTGGTAAGGTTGCGGCTTAGTAGAAGTTTCTGCAAGTTTTCCCCAACAATTCTTTCCATCACTCTCGAAGTAATAGCTGTGTGGCTTATGGGGCTGTAGTTTCCTTTATTTTGACGGCTACCTTGTTTTGTCGAGGGTTGATTAAAAAATGCATGCACGTGTTTGTATACACGCCGAATTTCCTTGGGAGTGTAAATAAGTTAAGAAATAGAACCGGAATGTCCTGGCCGCCGAGTATCAGCAGTGCAGATGCGAGACCATCAAGGCCAGGGTGTAGTGACATCTTAAGTGGTCTAATTACTCGGATTATAGAACGTAGGTCGAAGGTAAGTATGTCTAGCAAGTCGTGGGTAACTTTATGCCCAGCAGTTGGTAAGATCAGGTTGTCGTCAGTAAAGCAATTGCAGAAGTGGCCATTGAGAATCTCAGCTGTCCTTCGGAGCGCTGATTACGGACTCATCAGAGAGTCTTCGAGAGGTGCTGTATGTTACTGTACGATTGTTTCTACATATCTATAGCTGAGAGAGGGACTTGGCTTTATTGTTGCTATTATAACCTGCGCGCTCTTTAGCTAACTTAACCATCACACGGGAGTGCTACCAGTTGTCCATGACTTTGTTCATGCGAACTAGGATATGGTTATCATGCGTCTTAGAGCATTGGTGACGTATTTTCCGGAGCTTCATCAGCACCCTGTTTAGATGGAAAGAAGGCTTTATCAGTTTAGACCTGCGACTGTGCATTAGCGGAGCGAGCACGTCCAAACAGTTGGTAATGTTGTTGCAGAGTTAATGAGTGGCCGTGTCCACATCCTTGGACAAGGAAAAGGTATCCCAATTAGCTAATCGGACAAGCATAGAAAAGTTATCCCAGTTAATGCTTCGGAACATCCGCGATTCACCAGCTAGACTAGCTGAGCGATGGGATGAGATAGAGAGCATAAATGATAGATGAAATACCTTGTGGTCGCTTCCTGGGATGTTGTCTTTTACACTGGTGACAGCATCCGAGATGCCAAGCGTAAAAATTAAGTCGATAGTGTTACAGTGCCTCGTCGGAACATGGACGGGTTGGATCCAATTGTTGGTATATATGTTGTCAACAGAGCCTCTGTATCGGAGGTGCATTCTGGACATTCCAAGTGATATGTGGCATATTAAAGTCACCACCCACTATCTTGTAGCGTGGGGACATTGTGACGACATCATTAAAGCGGTTTACTAGTGCATTAACCTTGGTATTAGAGGCCTGTGGAGGTTGTATATACAACCATTTAGCAGGTTTAGTATACCCCCATTAGTCTGGATCCAGGTTGGATCCTCAGGTCTCCAATTGTCAACAACTCAAAGTCAGAGGTACCAAAGTCATCCCTTAAGTAAATAAGGCATCCACCTCCGCGTTGATCAATGCGGCCATTGTAGAACATGGTGTACCCGGGGGTATTTATATAGCTGTCAGGGGTGCTTGAGGATTGCCCGGTTTCCGTGATCAGAACCAGTGGTGGAGAGGAGAGAAGAACAAATGGACCGAAGTGGTGCATTTGTGATTGCTGGACGTTGCATCAATGGGGAGCATAGTGTAGCTTCCACTGCTTGCGCCCTTGGAGAGTGAAGTCGGGGTCGTTCGTAGTATCCCTGCGTGTCAGAACAATGGTCAGTAACTAGTGAAGCAGATTTTGCACATGCACGTAATACACATGCTGCAGTTGTTACCTCGCAGAATGCTTGGGAGCCGCACTGACGTGTCTGGCCGTATACGTTATTGTGAGCCCACAGGTTGTCTGCTAGCG
Source organism: Dicrocoelium dendriticum (assembly GCA_944474145.2). Lineage (NCBI taxonomy): Eukaryota > Metazoa > Platyhelminthes > Trematoda > Plagiorchiida > Dicrocoeliidae > Dicrocoelium > Dicrocoelium dendriticum. Next base: position 21,658,748 of record OX104070.1, read on the forward strand.
AGTAGTCAGATGACTACAAGATAAAGGTTTGGTAAGGTAACGGGTCTAACAGCGCATTCCTTTGCGCAGAAAATTATATCGTTGCTTAAGGAGGCTGTCGTAGTAGGAGCAGTATCATTGTCTTAGGCACGTATGTCATGCAGTAGCTTATTGTCAGCTCCTGGGCAGGGCTGGTTTGGTGGCAATAAGACGTAGGTGGGGGTTAAAGAGGTCCCTAGAATGGGATAGAACATCGCAATGCGGGAAAGATCAGATCGTCAATGCACTTTGACCACGAAAGCGGATCGCTAGCGAGAGCGTTGAATGCGGGCTAACGTTAGCCATTTTCACTTTCGTGGGAGATGAGGGGCAGCGAAGAGTTGGGGAAGATAGAGTTGCGTTTAATAAGTGAACACTTCGCACATGTGCGCTCATGGGATGGCATAATTTGGTACTGCTGAACATTTGCCATCGCTGTGCCAAGAGGAATCTTGGGAATTGCTGGAGCTACCCGAAGGACTGAAACCAGCGGTTTGGGGAGGGCTGTAATGAAGCTAAGGTGTTTCGGAGATAATGAAGAGCAAGTGCTAGCTCTTGGTAGATTTGGCGCGGTGGACCATACCCTGTAGTGTCCCATGAAAAGGGACGGTGGTAAAGGGGGCCGTGTTGCGTGCGGTTACGTTATGCAGATTCAAGAAATTTGGCTGTCCAGATTTTGGGAAGCGCTTGTTTAGAGAGCGGTCTGCAGCTTTGGTACTCCTTGTTCAATGGGGAGTACCGTAGGAACTATGTCCAGGAACAGATGGTACCCAGCCTCGCGCGTTGGGCGATTGTTGGTAGGCCGGGGCGCGGGTCGCCAAGTTGGGAGCTTCAAGTAGTTAACGGTTAGCTGGTGGCAGGCGTAGCTTAACCGTGATCACAGACCCTATCGACGAATTATATCTTGGGGAAGATGGTTGTAGGGTTACCGGCTGCCACGCATGAGTCCAAGCGTTGGCATTGACCATCCGGTACTCAGGTACTTACTTGTTAACGTTTTGTGGTACTGGGTGACTTGGGTGCTGCGGCTTTTGCTGCGTTCGTTGTAGGTGTGGGTAGCAGACACCTTTAGCGTGCTTTACTGGGTGTATGTGGATTTCCGCAAGATGCATCCGCATTGTTGCGTTCACTCCTGTGGATGCGAGTAGCGGACGAAGCGATAGACAGGATTGCTGATTCAGTATCAGAATCGCATATATAGGAGTCACAAATCGATAACGCTATGAACGTTTCTCATTTCTGCAGTAGTTGATGTACCTCTTTCTGAGCCGGAGTTGGGTGTAGTCACTTGAGGAGAGACACTCTGTCGTTGCGGCTGTGGTTGTGACGCATCTAAATCAACATCACACTGTGGTGTAAAGCTTGTGACGGGCGATGAAGCTATTGTTTCAGGTCGGGCTTTTATGTTGGATGCTGATGTAGAGGGGCGCCATTGATCTTTGTAGGGGTCATATCCTCACTGATCTGGATAGCACCGAAGTTAGCCAGTTGTTTGAGGGAAAGCTAGTGACCATGAAGCGTGTTGCAAACTTAGGACCCAAAAAGCTAAGCATGAGGAAACATGCTAGGCCGGGAACCTTTCTCAAGCTTTTAGCTGTGCAGCAATTTAGCGACAATTTGCAGACGTTTACAAGCTTACGTAGCAAATTGTAAAGTGGAAACCGGTCTGGGACATTGAATAGTATGGCATTATTAGCGCGACACAAGAGCACTTTGGCTTCTAGGCAATTACGTACAAGAGCATGCCAAATTGGTATAGGTTTGATGAGTTTTCAGGTTTTTGTACGCCCGAAAGTTTTAATAGGGTTAGCACTTTCTTCAAGGTCTCATTGATGTTCATTATGTCGCTTTTCAGCGAATTCACTTGATTTTCAAGTGCGTGAACTTTAGCATCCCATCAGTAAGACTGTCATTAAGCATTACCTTGCATTACTGAGAAGGAACGATAGCAAATATGTCAGGTATTGATATAGGATTTACAACCGCTTTATCACCAATAACTGAGCGGGAACTATTGGCCACCACTATGATGTCATTTCGGTCCATGACTTGGGCATCGCGCACGTCAGCTAAAGCCGATTTGTCTCTAACAGTGTAGAAGCTGGTCGCTTTCACTCTTCGTTTATTCCGCCTCATAGCTGCACGACTTTTAGCTACCAGTATACAGAAAGCTGGAGCACGATGCCACAACACTACACAAGACGACTTTGACCTAACGTCCCAAAAAACCCAACGTACGGTTATAAGGTGACGGGGTATGATGCGGTTAATGGGAGCGATTTAGTAATAATGAATAGCCTATAGCGCAAAGATCGTGCGCTATATATCCGGTACGACGCTAGACGGCCAACCAAAAGCAATGGGTAAAACACACAAGTAGGCTAGGGAAAAGTTTATTGGACGGGAAGCGAGTTAGCTAACGCTAAAAATAAGGCACCAGAAGACAGCTAGCTAGGGTGGATTTAGTTGGGCGCCGGGGGCGTGGACGGTGCGTCGTTCGCAGTAGAGTCGCGCGACAAACGTGGAGATCGCGTTCGAGATTCCAACAAATGGGAACAAAGTTCCAACAGGCAAACTGCCTAATTCCCCTATACATAATGAAAGCTCTAATTTGAATATATTTTAGAATAGTTTACACAGTCAGACTCAGATTCAGATGGACTGGAACTGTAGGAAAATCCCTTGTGTGTTCCTTCTTGAGCAACTCGTTGAGCCAGGAAATGATATGGTGCCAATTCTTGATAGATCTAAAACGAAACACCCGAAACACACCCTGGGCAACCGATTACTGCCCATGTTCCCTGCGCTAGCAGTCTGCGCTGTGTAGGTTACCTGAAGTAAGAAAGAAGTAGAAAGTAAATGGAAGATAAAGGGGAATGAAAGTCATTAAAATGAAGGATAACACCAAAGAGTGCAGAGAATGACAGAATAAGAGCTTAAAGTTTGAAGATGGATATGGTCAGGAGAAGGGAAGTTTTCGTGTTGCCACCCAAGTGCGTCTAACTAACGCTCGAAAGCCTTAACCATAGGTTCACTGACTACACTTTCTGGAAGCGAGTTCCAGTGCTCGATAACTCTACGAGATAACCGAGTTTCCGCCCTGATCCGGTCAGAACGCGGCTTGTGTAGCTTCATGGGATGACCACGAAAACAAGGCGACCTAGCCGGGCTAAATAGCCAGCACAAGTCCGGTCCAACCTTCCCTGTTAAAGTGCGGTATGTAAGGCTTAGGTCTCCTCGAAGCCGTCGGTAGTGCAGTGAATACATACCCAAGGTAAGTAGACGCTTGGGGTACGATTGCCCCCGTAACCCCTCGACCAATTTGGTGCCTACTCTCAAAACCCTCTCGAGCTCCATTTTGTCCCGAACAAGGCAGGGAGGGCAAGCCTAGACGCAGTATTTCAGATGGGGCCGGACGAAAGCTGAGAACAACTTCACAAATATGTCGGCAGTTAAGACCCCGAAAGAACGGCGTATTAACCACAACATTCTGAAACCCCTACTAGCGGCCTTCTTCCAGTTGTCACCAGAATGTAAAGACGAGGAATGAACGACACCTAGGTCTACCTGGTTGGAGACAAGGGGGAGTTCGTCCCCACCGAGTACGTAGCTGGAGGGCGGGAAAGTTGCTCCTATACGAAGGACGGAACACTTAGCCTGATTTATGGGCAGTAGCCAAAAAAGTAGACCAGTCCAAGAGTTTGTCCAGTGCGTGCTGTATGGCCTCAGAACACCAGGGAACATTTACTACGTTTCATAGCTTAAGGTCATCAGCAAACAATAAGGATGATACCCCAAGCTCTCCAGGGAGATCTTTTACGTAGATGGAGAACAGCATCGGTCCAAGGACCGAGCCCTGTGGGACACCGCTAAGGAACGCTTGCTTAAAGGATAGGCTGCGACCCACACGTACACACTGCTCTCTTCCCTGCAAGAAAGCAGATACGCAGTGAAGGGCGCGGCCAGATACGCCGTAGGACCTCAGCTTTCGTGATAGCCTCAGGCGGGGTTCCTTATCAAATGCTTTCGAGAAGACTACGAAAAGCACATCCACCAAGTGGCCATTGTCCAGTGCCTAGGCCTAAGCTTCACGAGCAACCAACAAATTGGTAAAACACGGAAACCCTTCCGGAATCCATGTTGTGCACTACTGAGTAGATTAAATCTATTCAGGTGACGTTCCAACGAATCGCTCAACAGCTTTTCAAGCTGTTTGACCACGATGCTAGTCAGACTAGTTGGCCTATAATTGGCTGACAGACTCCTGTCGCCATTTTTGAAGATAGGACAGATGGCAGCCTCCTTTCATTCGGAAGGTAATGTACAGCTGTCAAGTGATTTCGGAAACACCATCGTCAACGGTCCACTCAGTTCCACCGCCAACTCATTCAGAAGCTTCGGGTGAATTGAATCAGATCCAGCTGCTTTGGAAGGGTTCAGTTCTTGCAGAAGTTTAAGGAATTGCGTTTCTACCAGAGTAAACTCAGTTAATTAAGAACCCTCAGATACTCTGGGGACAAGTTCAGTGCTAGTCAACGCAGCCTCACATACAAAGGCCTCTGCATACTGTTCCCCAAGTACACGAGCCCCATCTGAGTCCGCATACGCACGAGTTCCATCGGCCCGCATCAAAGTTGGGATTACCGAAGTTGAACCACAGCGTCTCTTAACATAAGCGGAGAACTCCTTGAGATTTTCCGAAGCTCTATCAGCCAATTCCTTTTCGTACACCGGCCGAGCTTTCCTTAAGTGTCGTTTACACCTATTTCCAGCCTTGCGGTATCTTAGGTGCTAGTTGATGGAGCCGCACGGTAGGTCCTTCAGCATCTAGAACGCTTCTGGAGCAGGTGCTTGCTAGTGGTATCTATCCACGGCGGCCGCGCCCGTGTCTCCTTTCTCCTCGCAAGCGGGATGTAGGGAGTAGACACTTCAGTGAGAGAAGCTTTAAATTTATCCCAGGCCGCCTGAACCGTATCAACCACCGAGATTTCGCAACGCATCCCAGCAGCCTTGGTACGCATTGCCTGCTAGTTAGCACGCCATATGTTTGGAAATGGCTTAGCAAGGCTCTGATGACGTCTAGTCAGACTACACTTGAACGACAAACAAACATGATCACTAGCACCTAAGGGAGAGCTGTAAGTGCTGTCCTCTACGAAGTCTAGTGACTTGGCAAACACTAGATCCAAAAATAGACGGGAGTTGGGCGTCCATGTACCTAGTGGGGAAGTCCACGAACTGATACAATGGTACTTGTAGCGTAAGCTCAATTAGATCTGCCCCGAAAGTACCTTCTGCCGAGTTGCAAGAAAGGTTCGCCCAGCAAAATTCTGGTAGATTGAAATCCCCGAGTATCAAACACCTGTTTGCGGACTGGGAGCGAATAAAGTCAAGCACCTCTTTAGACGCACTCCCAGGGCTTCTATACACAAGTACTAGTGTAAGTTGAGCTGAGGAATTGTTAATGACTACCGAGAGCGCTTTGAGAGTTTTATCTGCCGAGTGAAACCTGTAGGTGCGTGAAACGTCAAGTTCACACCCAACGTAAATAGTAACGCCCCCGCCTTGTCGGCCAACGAAGCGATCACATCTAAATAGTGCGTAGCCAGACAGATGTACTTCACCGTCCCTGATGTCCTGAGACAGCCACGTTTCAGTGAATACAAGTATATCGGAATGAGACCCATCTACAAGAAGATCTATCTCGCACATCTTATTCCTTAGGCTCCGCACATTGCTTAGCACTATTTCAAGGTAGTCGTAATGTACAGCTCTGGGTCGTGCGCTAACAGCACTGGCACTGGTAGGGCGGAAACAGACCACCGGCTGACAACCCGAAAACCCACCTACCGGAGACCTTGTTCACCGGCCGCTCGCCTGGTTTTGAGGTCTTTAATGGCCTATTTTAGCTTCAGCCTATCTGCTAATGGGAGACCTGGCTGAACGCTAACATTAGTTCAATTTGGAAGCAAACTGCAACAGCGCGTTGCGTTCCTCAAATGTGGATAGGACTACCCGAGGTAAGCGCGGTCGAGGGTTTGGGGCGTGAACTGGGACCCTACCCAATCTAGTCAGTTTCCTGACAGTAACAAAGGGAACCCCAGGCGGAAGAAGCTTTGTTAGGCACATCTTAAACCACAGTAGGTCATCCAATGTACGTTGGGCAGGAAGTGCAGCAGTGGATTCCACTGCATTACGGATTATCACGCTGCTATCCATGAAAGAAGCACCTCGACGGGGTGTGTTTACCCCACGGGATTTGGAATTTACATGAACCGCAACCGGCTTAGCCGCAGGAAATGAGACTGGGCGCAAGTTATCAGAAGACGTTGAAGCAACTGTAGCGTACGTCTTAAGCTTCAGCTTGTTTGTCCCGTCATTCTTGACGCTTTCGAACCTGCCTGAAGAGCACGGGCCGTCCTGTTAAGAGTTCACTTTCGTTCGGCAGGCAAAAAAGCCCGTGGCTCAACGTCCATGCCTGCCTCCACGACCTGTAACCCTGGAAGACAAGATGTGTTTGTAGTAGGCGCCGCAGTTCGATTAGCTCGCGATGTGGACATCTGGGGTCTCTTACCCCCTGCCTGCGCAATCTTAGGTGAAACCGAGGTAGTCGCATCACCAGGTGGTGTTTCCCGCTCAGGTGGCTGCATCTTGAGCGTCTTCTTACCTCTCGGTTTGGGTGCGGAGGGTTTGCGCACTTTCCTTGCCCACTTTCGCCTACTCTTTCCTGGCCCAGGAGCCCGTGACTCGCTCTAAATTTGTGGAGGGTCAAGAATGCCATCCGGGGCATATGAGTCATCTATCTCAACATGTACTGGAGCGTCCGGTAAGATGAACGACCCAACAAGGGATGGACTGTCAGCAGGAGGACCGTTCGCTACAGAGTCCTGCTTTGCAATACTCAGGTGATTCATAAGCAAGTCCACTTTAGAGTTGAGAGAGGCAAGCCCGACTAACGCCTTCTCAACCACTGTGAACCTGGATGATAGTGCCTTAAATTCAGCACATATGATAGCCGGACACTTCGCTTTCTGAGTGCAGCAATCAGCACATCTAAACAGGAAGTTTTCACTGGATGATAGCATAGTGTACTCGTTCGCTCGGAGGCCGGTGCAAACTTTGTGATACCGGCGGAAGCAAACATCACACTGCGTACTACCAGATGAATTTGTAACTGGTCTCGATCAGGCAGAATTGCCGCAAACTGCAGTGGACTCATCAATCAAGAATCCAAAGATGTCATCTGCCTCGGTTTTTAGCGAGACGACCATGTTTAAAGCGGAAAACGGAGCAGAATTGAAAAACACGTATACAACCGTAAAACGACCACAAACAGGCAAAACGGGGTGTGAAACGGGATTAAAAATCGGAACAACTGCAAAATTACCAGTAAGCGTCAAGGAGACACTATGTCCAGCAGCAATTTAATCGATCCAAGGTATCTTGGATCAGAGAAAATTTGACCATATTCAAATTTTGCTCCATGTGTTTATTCAAACACCGTTTTCCACAATAGTTCAGCTAGAAAACTCGATCAGTGTAGCACGCCAAAAACCAAGGTACCGCGTAGAAACCAGTTTAATACGGTGGAAGCTCCAGGGCACTTCAAGTCAACCAAAACTATTCAACTTATTCGAATTTACCGCAGTGATCCTATCTATTTGTCCTTGTGACAAGCCGATATCAAGTTTGTAAACCATTGATGAGCTTGCTGTGGGAGTTGCGTTTATGTGCTTACTAGTTAGATGCATGCCCGATATTGGTGTCATATAGGTGATATTATTGGTAGTTGCGTTGGCAAAGATGGTGACAGCGGTTACTGGGCATCATTCCGTAACGGTTTATCTGAGTGGCTGGTTGCTGTGGTTTAGGAGCAAAACTAAGTTGTAGTTAAAATGCGGTTAAAGTGATGGGCGACGTTTTCATATTTCTGGGCTTGCGCAGATTCTACTTATTTGGGGCCCGCCCATCTGACATGGGCGTCCTATGCAGTAGCGCCATGTCCTGTTAAATTAGTATGGACCCAACATCCGCTTGCTGTCTTATAATAAACCTGTGGTTTAAAAGTTTGACAGAATCTTGGCTGCGGAACTTGAGGACAATACGATAGTTCCGGCTTTTCTCGTTTTTCGGTGGCGGCTACATGAGCAGCGAGCCCGGGTCAATTGGCGTACACTTAGAAGTGAGCGTGTCACCTTCTCACTTGGTATGTGGTCAGACAATTTAACTATTATTGCTTTTCGTGACCTGAGAACACTTATGTTGACTTCGTTGGCAAGGGTGGTGGGCAGTTCGCCGGCTGCGATAAGGTCTCACACTTTGTCAGATTTATGTAGATTCACTAGCTGCGCTAGCCGTATAAAATACACCAACAATTGGTTGGTATGGTGCAGTTCTGGTTCAACGAGTTTAGCTCCGTTTCGTTGAGTTGAACGTTAAGAAGCAGCTCTATGAGCTGGTCGTTTGGTGTTGCCTTACATTCAAAAGGTAAAGGCGACGGACAGTTTGGTGGTACCGACTTTAGTTTCGTTACTGATATCTTAGCAATATCTAGTACATCCATCCGGGGATCGTGAAGCACAAAGCACTTAGCCAATTTTCCTTGTGTAACAGCCGCAGAGTTACCAGGTGTCATCTGGTTCTTTGGGTTATAGCTGACTGTCTGTGGTATCAGTGCCGAGACGACAGTGGCGACATGACGGTAACTGGTAGTGCTGTGGTTCGGTTCGCCGATCCGATGTCTTATTCTGATGATAGTTTGGGGGTTCTCGGTTGTATTTCACTTCTTTGCGCCATTTGACATAACAGGTGTTTTCGTCAGTGTGTGTTCAAACAATGATTTTCACCGTTTTTCATCTAGAATCGCGTTAGTATGGAATGTCAGGTTTTCGTTTACTGTATCAAGGTCAAGGTCGTTGGACCGAGCCCGAAGATTTATCTCTCACATTAATGAAGGAATGCAAACAGAGCGCGGGAAGGCAAGCATACGGTTAGGCAGGAAAACTCTAATCTTGGGAGGATGCGAAACAGGCAAATACGCTCTCAAAGCGATGTGAAAATGCTGTTAGGCTTGCCGATCCTTGATCGGATGAGTCGCGGTGATCGAGATGCAGAAGCCCATTGTGAGGAGACTAGGATGTCGGTTCAGTAAGTTTAAGCCGTTGGCGTCAAAAGAATTCATCGAGTTGGTAGTTGGAAGAAAGTAAGCTCTGCACCAAGTGGACCTTGCAAGGCCGATCTTAGTAGTTAAAAGCTCCGATGTATTATGACCTTCCGCTTAACCGACCGAATCTGTTAGTTGGTCAAGTTATTGGTTGTTACTAATTGTCCCCAGTTACGATGGTAGCAAGCGCTCAATTCACTACATTATAACCGTCGCGCAACGTGAATATTGGCTCCGTTGTACCAGTGAATCAGCAATTCAGTCACAACCATGGTGGCAACCTTACGCCAGGTGTAGCTCACGAAGTTCATTCACCCCTGGTGGATGCTTCCACCTCTCTACGGAACGCGCCTGCAGCAGACCACTACCCTCTGGAGTATACTCAAAGGGTACCACCTTTGGATGCTTCCAACGATACATAAATAAATAAATAAATAGTTTATTCTCGACTATGCGAGACACGCCCATGGAGGCATGATCAGCTTATGTGTGTCGCTCCCAGGGTGTGTTTGTCGAGGCAATCGATGCGTACGTTACTTGCTTGTTATCTGCACCGGATTTCCTTCGGCTCTGAGCTGTCGGTGTTATGGCTGAATTCCCAAGTGAAGCGGCTATGGTTGGAGAAGTGGAAGCTGGCTTGTTTGAAGCTAGCCCACTTATGTGAGTGAGGTGACCCAGTGGGTTTAGAGTCACAGACGCTTCAGTGTGGTTGGAGCTACTAGCTCTTTTCTTCGGTTTAGGCTCAGAGCTAACTTCGGCCGGGTGAGATATTATCGTGGTCATATTTACCTCCGAGAGAGCGATCTTAGTATTTACAAATTGCGCGATTATTTCAGTCATCCTATCGCATTTTTCATGAGCAATTATAAACAGTTGACAACAGGAATGACTTGACATGTTGGGCAACACCAAATTGTGTCAGCAACTTGATTTGTCTTTCTTACATCTTGGACGGATTTGCCTGCACATTGTGAACAGTACGATCTAATGCAGCTAGAACAGGTAATACTGATCTTAAGCACTTGATTGCAGTTGTCTGCACAACATAGGCGACGTTGAACCATTGGAATGGGTGCTGAGGCAGTTGCATAAGCGCCACCCAGGAATCGCGCTCATGAAAGCACTTGTGCACAGTTACGTGTTTTGGTCAATGATGGATAGTTAAATAGAAGAGATTGCACAATCCTGTTCTAAATGCTGCAGTGTTTCCAAGTTACCGGTGCGGACAACACTGCAATCTTGACCGAATCCCGAAGCACCCTGGTCGCAGATATATGTAGATTTTGTAGGACCAGTTGAGGGGACTTACTTTCTCATACTTGTTGACACATACAGTACGTGGCCTGAGGTTATTGTGATGCGAAACACATTCGCAAACAGCACGATCCTTGCGCTGAAGTGTGTTTCCAGTCAGTACGGTCTGCCAGAAACAATCGTATCGGATAACGGATCACAGTTCACATCCTATCAATTCGCTGAGTTTTGCGCACACAATGGAATCCAACACATGAGGACTGCACCGTATCATCCCCAATCAAATGGGCAAGCAGAAAGGTATGTCGACACCCTAAAACGTGCATTGTTGAAATCGAAGGGCGAGGGAACGCTGGATGCAAGATTCTTATTGAATTATTGAGTAACTCTGAATCCCAATGCACCAGATGGGAAGTCACCCGCTGAAGCCCTCATGGGCCGAAGACCGAAAACCACTTTAGATCTGATGGCTCCAATACGCCCATCGATACGTCGTAGGGATTCGGATATGGAAGCCCAGTACAATAGACGGTACAGAGCACGGCGCAGAAATTGTAGAGTTGGAAACGCAGTGTTTGCTGCCTCTCATCGAGGACGTCGAATAAGTTGGATACCAGATCGTCGTGGGACGACGTGGCAAAGTAATGTACGATGTTCGCGTTAGTAGGCAAGTATGGGTTCGTCATGCCAAGCAACTACGACCGCGGTTTGCAAGGGTCCCAGAGACACTCGACCAGAAATGTTTTGATTTCAATGAATTGTTATTTACTTTGTACCCTAGCACCTCGACCGGACAGAATACGCAACTAGTGAACCGGACTGAAAGTGAACACTGACTAAGGCCAAAACGAGTAAGAAGATGCCTGCAACCCTCGCAGGTCGATCCCCGAAGGAAGACCTATACAACTACCAGTCTAACTATTTCAACAAGGGGGAGGTGTTAGGTCTCGAACGACCTCCTCCGAGGAAAATTGCGCTGTCTGAGAATCAAGTCGAGTTGGCGCCACTGATTCAGACCAAATCTTGAAACTTGCATGGAAAAACAGAATTTCACACAGACCAAGTCAAATGCGCACAGAAACGAAACAAACTGACTTGTTCGGGAAGGTAAGTGCGCAATTCCCCACAAGTAAACGTGTGCCTTGTATCAGAACAGTCTCAGTTACAAGCCGACTAGTGTTTTTCTGTGTTGCAGAACATTTGTTACTATCGCTTGCTTCACACCACTCACACGTCCCGTGATTCTTTGGGATCTATAAATTCAAACCAGCACACAGCCGTGATTTGAACTGTATAGGTGTGTATTCATTCCCACGTCGGCCTGTTCTGTGTTTCGCAAATATACTTCTCGTCCGGTGGGTTGTCTTTTGACGCGCGTGGCGCAATCCAAGAAGCTGCTAAGTCGAACCCCTAAGGACACAAGACGCGTTCATTTATACCATTTCCCGGCCAAGTTGTCATTTTGAGCAACAGAAATAATCTGAGGGTCATTCAACATGAGTATACTCAATTAATTTGATCCGTGTGTACGCCAGTCGCTTGTGCAGGTGTACGTGTATAGCCCGTCGCCTTCAGCCAATTAGACCTCAGACGCACTAAATCACAGGGGTGCAGGTGGGACGCTTCAGCTCCTACGCACGGAACAAATTAATTGAGTAGACGCATGTTGAATGCCCCCACAGATTATTTCTGTTGACCAAGTGGACAACCTGGCCGGGAAATGGTGTGGACAAATGATGGACATGCATGGCGTGGCATCGAAATATGTGCCGCCTGGCCGCTCCCCCCATAGTTAGCCAGCCGCGTGGTTCAACCATCGGATGGGGAAGCCGACACGGTTTGGTGATCTTCCATGTACGTAACAAACAAACGACGGCCAAACGTCGGCTGTTTAAACGAATGCTTTGCCTGAAAGCGTTTGTGGCAGGCCGATACCGTGTGCAAAGTGACGAAAGCCGTGATTCCCCTGAGACGTGGTGAGAACATTGCAATCGAACAATGAAAACGCAAAAGATATGAGGAATAATGGTGTTCCGATAGAAAAACATGAGCTTTAGTTGCCGTACGTGTGAGAGGAAGAAGGCGATGTCTACCGGAGATGATAAAGTGTGTAACATAGCGTATCTAACCTGAATCCTAGGTATGTAAGCATCTCCTGTTGTAGCATATTTGTATTGCGAAGCACCCAGCAACTAATACGGAGGGAAGTTACTACAACTATTACTTCATTCCACATTCGAAAAAGATCCAGCTGTCATAGAATCTGGCTTTCCAACGATGAACCCGTCGCTGATCTTAAACAAAACATTCTTTTATGAACGGAACCTATTGGAACACTAGTATAATGGCGGTCGTGAGTTGTCAACGAACGTTAACGAACCAATAGAGAACTCAATGACCAGTTTGCTATACAGTCAAAACTATATATGGCGACTTCTCAAGAGACCGACAAAGTGATCGCCTTAGGCAAGTTCATGCATAGGATAAAACGTTTGAGATATTTTTGGCTGGTCGTCACAGCAGGTTGGACTGTATACAAAAACAGTGTTCAACAAAGGGCTCAAGACACCACAGTAGTGAGTAGCTAGATGTTCAGTTGTAGCAATTAATGACCAAAGAACAATGAGTGTGTTGGTGGAAGCATCTGCCATGCGGAGTAGCGAGATTTGTGGAACATGTAGGGCTATTAGGACGATCCGGTTTGTGTGGGAGCGCCGCGCAACGTACGAATAGTTTTTCTTCAGAACACCACACTGTACAATGCGCAGTGATCGAATTGACCAAGGCTCACCTCAATGCGAGTCGCGGTCCACACGCAAAGTGTCGCGATCTGGTCATAAGAGAGCTTCAAAATGACGCTTCCAATCAGCGAACACCTGCGTTCACTATCGGAGGAACACTATCATCCGTACTCAAACCACCCTTGTTAGTGAGATAATAGTTGTTCACTTGACAGAGGCCTAAGACAGGGCTTGTATTGTTGAACGGGTTGGTGATTCGCTCACACAGCACATCCCCATCGAGGTTTGAAAATTTTCTTTTGTATACAACGCTGCGACGACTTACTAGTCCTTATGAGAGCGGAGTCAGTGAAAACGAGACGAGTTATCATCCAGGTCGTGGCTGCATTAGGACAGACACATAAAGGCGATCGACTACGCTGGTTTGCTTTAACTTGAAAGCAATCTTAAACTCTGCTATTTGTGCCAGTTTGTGGTTCTGCCTACTGAGTCGAAGGAAGTCCATTTCATTCTGTAATCTCTCTGCCGTGATTCATAAGAGTTTGCGCACAGCTTTCTCCCAATTTCACCATGGCAACTGGAGCGCGTAAGTTATCCTCTTTCCCATTCCTCTGTAACTTTCCGGTTAAAATGCGCATAAACGATGCTGTACTTTCAATTGCTTCTGGGGTAGCAGTTCTGCAAGGTGACCGACCAGCTGACAAATCTTGCGTACGCACGGAACATTACTCTACTCGGATTGAACTCAGTGGCTATGCTAGCACTACTAAATAGGCTGACGCGTTGTGCTACATGTTAGGGTAAGTGGGTTGCATCAAAGTGCAAAACATCGTTGCAAAGCTGGGTAGACAAGGCACCGGTGTTTGCTATTACCGAAAACCGGGTGGAAGTGGGCCATCGGTCAGACTACCTTAATTACATCACAAAGGGGGTTACTTCGCGCAGCACTGAAGCCCATGTGGCTTTCAAGGTACCGACTATGTATGTATGCGGCAGCATATCAGGCTGTAAATCAAAGGAAGGGTGTATACCGTATGGATCAGATACCTGACTAGTTCAAATTAAAGCAAAATGACGATCAACCGTTTTTGGTCGCCAATGCTTGCGGAGTATGGCACACATTTGATAAGAGCACCGGGTCCGTAATTTTGAGGTCCAATGCAGTGTTTGCTAAAGTTTTACCGCTTAAGTTGCGTAGGTCATTCTCCGTAGACATGTTGATCGCCTTCCTCGATGTGCTTCGGGTGTTGCCACTGCACCTAACCTGACAAAAGCGTGAGGTGGCCAGTCGATGACGTGGCATAAAGGTGTGCGGAAGTTGTCCGAGCGAATTAGTCAGGGTGGATGGGTTTCTCGGGATTAGCCATGTTAGTGGTCGGAAAGGACGTGGTGCAGTCAGTGGCGTTCCCACATTTGAATTTTTGTACTGAGCTGTTACCACTCCATCCTGAATAATTTCACCCACTTCTTCTTTCCTAACCCCTGGTGTATTCTCCCCGTTTTATACTTCATATTTGCACCATTGGAAATCTAAGTGTGTGCCTTGGCGACAACGGGCATAGCAACTAGACCCACTGATCAAATGAACTGAATCGCCTGAACGGGAGCTGGATTATCACCTTACTTGTGAAACTGCTCCGAGCTTTCGTGATTTGCCGGTAATATTGTGTCACGCTCCGCTGCTCGACGTTGTGTGAATGCGGTGTGCTTTGGATGATTACAGCGCAAAATTGAGCGTCTTAAAAGTAATAACAACCGCCGACGGGAAATAAAGCAGAAAGAATAAACCCCAACTGGGTGAATGAGCCACAAGGGAGCAACAATAGAAGTGGCAACAAAACCAGCAGTTGTTGGTCGAAGGAGTCCGCAGGGTTCAAAGCAGTAGCAAACGGTAGCGATTTGAGTTAGGCCTTTCGCCGATATATAGAAAATAACTCAATGTGGAACCGGATGGCTGCTACTTGTAACATATATCCACCGTATCTCGTTCCTCGCTTGAAGAAGTGCTATTTCGAGCAGGTTAATGATATCATGATATTGAAGCATTGTATACCACAGTGATGATAGTATAGGACCGGCAGCTCATGGAACCGATGTTGGAGTACGACTGGTTCCGCTTTGCGTCGCATCTAGGCACAAATACAACCACCAACAGTCTCGCCGTAACAGCAGGCATAGCTTGTGGCACCAAGCGCGGATCAACAACAATCAAGTGGATAACCACCACACAGGTGCACCACTTAAAGGGATTGAGAAATCAGAAGCGTTTATGTAACAATAACATCAATGCGAAAAAATTAATCGCCCTTTCAAAACACCATGTTCGTATCATAGACAATAGAAAAACACATGAACAGAGGAAACAAAAGCGGATCCCGTACGTGGTACACCATCAGATGTCACCTCCACATGTGAATGACAGCCAAGTGTGATCAGATTTAAACCAAGGCAGGGAGAGTGTGGTCGATTCCATAAAGTGGTTTATTCGCACAAAATGGGTCATGAACGGAGCAACCATACTGCTAATGCATGGGAATCGACCGGGTCAGGCAGAGGTGACCGCGTCACGCGCATAATGGGGGGTGGTTAAAGAGATCGCGTTTTGGGGGAACAACCAGTGGAATGTTGGATCACAGCCAGGTGGTACAGTAGTTACCGACACAGTAATGACAATGAAGAAATTCGGGGGATGATGGCATAAAGCGAGAAGAGGAAAGCATAAAGGTGGGGGACAGGAAAGAGCGCACACCGTGAAAGTCGTAGAAGTGCGATCGCACGTGTCGACACAAACCATCGTGTTACGGCATTGCGCCGAAACTATTTGAGGCCTCGTATGCAGCGGCGGATGTCATTTCCAGCTTGGCCTTGCGTAGGCTGGCGCCAGAGTGACGGTAATGCCGATGGACTTAGAAAATTGAAAGATAATAAAGACATGAAAAACCATTCGTCGTGGAGTAGCACAAAGGAGAGAATATGTGGAAAATCGGAGCAACCTAGTTTGGGGCCTCATTCGAATAAAACACTCCATCACAATCAACATGCGTCATTGCAACGTATACCGAATGATGGACGTACAATGGGACGAGGCGGTTCAGTTCACAGTAGCCATAGAAACAGGCTTAAAAGACTGCAAAATGCACAGCTTTGGAACTCAGATTAAATGCCAGAAGCGGATCAGTGATTCAAAAGATTACGAACCCAAAACGATCAACGCATGGGGTAATACTAGAGGTGCCAAAATGTGATCAACACAGTAAATGAACCCGCTACCCAGTAGGAAAAAAGAAAATGAAAACAGGTTCACCCACCTTGAACAACAAAAATGCTGCAGCAGCACCGAGAAGCGAGAACAACAGAGCGACAAATAGCATAAGACCGCAAGCGCTTCTGTTTGTGTTACAGGTCTTCAAGCTATTGATCCATCCGCTAATAAGAATAGAAAGTAAAATGGAGTTTTAGGTTATGTGCTGGCATGACACGAAAGCGAAGGAGAAAACGAGGAAATTTCAACGACATGACTGTGTTCATTGGGATGAGAGAGTGGACTAGTGTGATGGCTTGAGTGCCGCTATGTCTTTGAGCTAAGCTAGATGGTAATTCCAAAATGTGTTCAGATAGGATCATACACAATAGTTAAGAGTCAGACAGTCTTTCGTATCAGATAACTTTCCCCATCGAAGACAAATGATGGTAGGAGCTTAAGGACAAAATAGGTACTTATAGGATTAAGCGGTAACAGTTATATGAGAGGAAACAAACCATTAGCCTCATTGCCCTTACATCTGAGCTGCTTGCAGGCACAACAATGAGACCGTTCACAGGAGCATGGAGAAGCTAGATAAAAGAAATCTGGCTTCTGTGCTGTGGAAGAGAGCAGTGCTCAATTGTATGTAGTATACTATGCGCCATATCAGTATCATACATGAAGATAAATTGCTCTAAAGCCACGACTCGACTAGAGGATCGCTTTACATCGGGTTGGTCATTCCAGCTAGTGGCACTGATTATTCAACAGCTCGGTCTACAAAGAGCAAACTACTGGAAGCGCCATAACAAATAAAACACCGGAGCTGTTGGATGAAACCCCGAATTGGCTAGTGGATAAATGATTTAGCAAAAAAACATGGAGAAAATGGTCAACACATTGGTCGTCAGGGTACACAGTTTCGTCGGATGGAGGCGATGAGGTCAAACGAATTAACGGCTGGTAGTTATATGTTAAGCATGGTGCAGTAGCAGAGCCCGCGTTTGATCCCATGCAACTTTTTAGAATTTTGAACCGGGCTAATATTATTCCTAGCTTCCATCTTGCGATTAGCATAAAATAGATCCAACTTCATATTGCAGTAGCAGCGGCCCTCCAAATAGCCGAACTGTTGTGCATTTCATGCTATTTGTAAATTAAGTACCCTTGTAAGCATCCTGGTATTAAAACAAATACAACGCGAGGCCATAAAACAGTTGTGAAGATTGCTCCCCAAAAGGATGATGGTTGGATGATTGCCCTTACATCGCTCATGCGCCTAACGAAATAAACAGCAAAAAGACATTCAATGCATCATGAACCCATGTTGCTGATACGCACCAAAAGTAGGTTCTACCGAAAACGAAACTGACTGGTAGTGCAGCGATGAGAACGGACCAGGAAAATTTTTCTGCAGAGCAATAAGTCTGCATGAACTTGCAATGGCTAGATTCAGAAAAATACTGAGTGTACAGAGAAGTTGATCACATCACAGGATAACATAACTATTCGGAATCGCCCGGCCGAAAATGTAGCGACGATGCAGTACTTGATCAGTCAGTTTCTAATCTGTAACCACTTATCCAAGCATTTCACGACTGTCATTATGGTTGACGGCATCCGGTTCCGGATTTGTTTGTCACTGCGGCCTCCACGGGGACAGTCACAAGACGCATGCACCTACAGTGAAACCATGGGGGGCTTACGCTGCACTACGCACAGCTCCAACCACATACCCCATATCCAGTGTAAACCCGAAGGAATAAGACCAGGATGCATGTGGATGGGAGCGACATTTCATCAACGGAGCCGGATCACACGCCTTCACAAGCACACTGTATTTGGGGAATAAAGCGCACACAATGCGGTGGCTGAACCGTAGTCCGCTCCACATTGGGTGCATAGAACCAGTCTCGAGTAGCACGGTCACGAAGACCGTGCACCATATCCCCTCCAACAACGACCAGCCGTCTCCTGGAACCAGTATTGACGAGGTAGCGGGTAATAGACAGGTAGGCATCTTGTCCACATGCACATCAAGCACAGCCACACCGGGGATATCAGGCAATAGCCAATCACTTGAAATGACAAGATGAAATAAAATAAATGGAATAATGCATAGAGATACGGTGACATAAATCTTCACTAGATTAGCATATGAAGTAAGTTGGTTAGCAACGAATGCGCGATAAGTAAAAAAAGTCCACAAGTTAGTTGAAAAGGCTACAAACGCAACTGTTATCGAAGATAAGCGCAATTAGAGTAAGCAACGTGGAAATATAATAGAAGATTATTCAGGTAGGCAGAACTAACCAAATAAAGTGGAATGAAATGTATCCAGCTTAAAAAGATCTAGTTTAAGTGTAAGTTGGTTTAGCCCAACTGCCGTGAAGAAGCATCAAGAATGCAGCATTTGTCTCAGCATGGAGCACATTATATAAATATATATATATATATATATATATATATATAATCACAAAATGTGTACAGATATTGTGCCATCGTTCCGATGGCGGAATAAGAAAACAGGGTTAGAGGGTGGTCAGAGGGTGAAGCAATTAGTGTTGACAGAAGTCTGGTACTTGGCTAACGTCGCAGAATGTTGCAGATTTTCGGCATTCGGTCGGCAGTGCGCATGTCTGGATGATCCTCCGAAACACATGCGAATTTCGGCGCGAACCAGTGCGTGATCGGAGTCCAGACAAGTTGACCAGTACGATCGGCAGTCTGTTACGCTTCCGAGCCATCTGTAGCTTGTTGCTATGTGGTCAAGTTGGGACCATTCTTGTGTTTGAGAAGGTGGACGCCAGGTAGTAGTCTGTCTTTTCGAATGAGGAAAACCTTTACTCGAAAGAAACAAGCGATGATCAGAACAAAGAGTCAGTAGTCTGTCTCCATTGCCTGCTCGGCTGCTACCGAGGCCAAAACTACCCCCAAGATGGTGTTCGCTTGGTGGAGGCGGCCCACTAGTGCGTTAAAATCCCTGGCAAGAATGACGATGTCAGACTACTTAGTTAAACGCAGAAGCTCATGTAGCTGTTGGTAGAAGCAATCCTTGGCTGCATCCGGGCATCAGTCCGTAGGTACTTAGGCGGAGATGACAAACAAGGCACGCGTGACATTTTGACGCTTACCTAACTTAAATGAGCCTCGTAGTCTGACTGCACATAGCCGACTGTTGACTGGGATGCAGTCAAGCAAAGCGACCTCAGCCCTGTCACTCAGTGCAACCCCGACACGAGCTTGATCAGAATTGGCGGCCTCTGGGTCTCCGGAAAGGTGCAATTGGTATTTTACGTCAGGGTTTGTCGGACACGTCGCTGTGATGACGGTACTGGCGTCTTTCAACCCTGTTACGGAAAGGCAACAGATGTCCATCTAGAGTCTCAAGCGTGCGGGTCAGACATACTTGTCGTCCGATCTGCATCAGAGTACGCACATTGAACGCTGCAAGGCCGTATGGAGAACCAGGACGAAGGAAAGCTTGAGCTTTGTACAGAGGCTGTGAGCACCGGGCAACGAACACCAAACGTTGGGCTCAGAACTCTGGCAGATGCGACCAGTGAGCTGTTGTTGACGGTGAACGGGGAAGAAATAGGTGCAGTTGAAGAACGGGACGTGGGATGATCTGTGAGCGGATGTTAAGCAGCAGAGACAGTAAAGCTAGTAGACATAGCAAGAGGGAAAGCAGTAGTGTAATCCATCCATGGTTTGTCAGTGGGCGTGGTACTACCCGCTTGCCCAGACCGAAGTAGAGGGTTGTCTTAGGTGGCCGCACATCGAGCCTTTGATACAAGATCTAACCTACAAGGCAGCAGGGCGATATGAGGGTATCGCAACCCGTTGGGAGCCGGTGACCAAAAACGTGGTTCATACGCCTTTAAGACCGCATAGGATCAGGGGCCCAACACACCCTTGAAGTACAATGCCGCTCAGAGAGAGAGGCAAGGGGCAGTGACTTTATTTAGTAGCGCGTCACATCCGTCACGTCAGTGTTGTTAAACGGACATATGTGGCTTTTTATAGGAAGAACGCTTGTCAGGCGAAAACCCATCACATCGTAGAACACTGAAGCCGAACCATTCGCTGGAACGGGATAATCCCGAGCCCCCCAGCTGGCACCACGAGAGGGTTGTTCGGCAAGCCAGCATATTGAAGGATATGAACATTCCAGAGAAGTCGTCCCAGATCGACTAACGGCAGAACGACATAGTTTGCATAAAACAGAGCTACCAATTGACACCAGACAGCATTGCAAGTTTAATATCGTGATATTATGCAGAACACTATGGTGGAACCCAGGATAAAGTTGAACAAGAACGAGGAGATGGGATATCTTTGACGAACGTCACTTGTTGTCTGAAGGGCGTCTGGGAATCAATCGTAGATCTTGACGTGACGCGTGGTGTTTGAGTACAAGACACGCAAACTGTTCACATATTTAATGGGAACACTTCCGAACAAATATACCAAAGAAGAAGGAGCGATCGACTGAATCAAACGCATCTTTGACATGGAGGAACGCAGCCATTGTCAATCTGCGATACACGTGACGTTGCCCTAACAACTAACGCAGAGTAAATATGTGATTCATAAAACCTCGTCATGGAAGGAAACTGGTCTGTTCGTCCTATATCCAGAACTTGTTCTGCAGTGAGGCGACGAACGAAAAGTAAGGCCATTAGCTAGCACTATCGGCGTAAAATTGCTACCCCTATGGGCAATGCGTTCGGTGTGTTTGTCCTTCTTGTATATTGCCACTACGGTCGATTCAGTCCAGCTGGCTGGGATGGTGTCTTCCTTCCAGAACTGTTCTAACAGATGGGTTGGTACTTTGCAGAGGACCCTCATCCTTAAATAGCGCAAACGCAAGGAAATCCGCAACAGCAAAGCGAAAAGGATTGAGGGCTGTGATCGAACCTGAAACCTAAGTCTCCGATGAGGTCTCTAAACTAACCGGCCATGACTCAGGCTGTACCACTTGATTAGAAAGAGTCACAGAAGCAAGGGGTTTACCAAGTAGATCTCGCAAGTGATACGCCCAACGATCGAAATGGCGTTCCTTATTGCGAATTAGTTGGTGCAAATCAGTTGGAAGGATCTGCGGTAAGTGCCCGCTGCCTCTGCCTCCTCCAATTCTTGGAACCTTTGAGTTAAGCAGGCTTCATTTTCAGCGCAAAGACTCCGTCTGCTTACGCGCCTAATGATCCGACTGATTACATTGTTCTCAAAGCCAACTGGGGATGTCGTGGTTTCCAAAAGGCCCACCGACCTATCGGATATATAGTGTCTTGTGCGATAACGATAATTGGTACCGCAAGCATAGGCCCCAGTGTCGTGCATAGCGTCAGGGATACTATTCCTCCAAAGCCCGATATCTTTGGAGTAAGCAGGTAAGAGCTTGGTATGCAGGGCAACCTGGTGATTTTGCTTGAGTGAGAGCTAAAAAACTTTTCGGGTGTAAGTCGAATGGAACGCTTGATAAACCGTTCCGAGACGTTAGTGGAAAGTCGGTAGCGAGCCAATGCATACACCCAGAGCCCGCGCACGCGTTTAAGAGGGATTCGCAGTGCAGTGTTAAACTGTGCCACGGTAAACTTTGAAATATGGCCTATCTGAGCTCATCTCTGACCAACAGTGGAAGAACGCCAAATGACAGTTCGACGCCTACTGCGTCTGAACGCTGTGATGCTATGAAACAGCCGGTGCTCAGTACACATTTGAAACAAACGCCAACTACTGCCCGTGTGTTCGCAGTTCAGCCCAAACCTGCAGCCTAACTTAAGGTATGCTGAACTCGGGAGAACTGCTTGCGCACTCACATTCCCTGTGATTAGAACGATAGCTGAGTCAGTTGCGCTGCGAAGAACCGTGTTTGGCTGTTAGTTGAAAATGCCTATAGACGCAGGCGGTGGAAGAATAAGCTGCACCAACAAACATATAAGGTCAAAGACACTTTGCGTGCCAAACTTGATTGATGTTGTCGAACGGGCTGCATACGCATGGCCAATTAACCTAGGATGACTCGCCCTGGAGCTGAGAATGAGGCCCACTCCCGCTTGACCTGTGGTCAAGTGTGTGTTCTTGAATGTGGTCTTGAGTGTTCTTGAATGTGCGTAACCAACAGCAATGACTGATTGGGAGCAGTTAGCTATATAACTGCATGGAGACCTGAGATTCTAGTTTCGGGCACGTAACACACGTCAATACTGAGTATCCAATATGCGTCAGTGCGTAGCCTGCTGACCTATGTTCCCTAAAGCACGAAGGTCGAATGCCGCCAGAGAAAAAAAGACAGCGTGGTCTGATGAGCGGCTGCTAGCGACATAAGTCTAACGTAGTTGCAAATGACAAAAGTCCAAGGGTATTGTAACTGTCGCCTGTTAACTTGCGGATCATAGCAGGAGCATTAGTAATGGTGCTTGGAAGAGATAGAAGAGAAACAGGTGGTAAAGAAGGAAGAGAGACGTCAACATGTCTCTGCTTATCCTTCTGCTCAACGCAATAGATAAGGTGAATGTTTTGGAGATGTGTGACGACCGATGCAAGATGCGCATGGATGAATTAGTTCGTTAATGCGATGTGACAACTGGCGAGCTGTTTGACCTATGTATGTTGCACCACAGGAACATAGTCCCAAAGTAGTTTGTTGATGCCAAGAACCCAAACCTAGGAAGAACGATTAGGGTTCGTAAACAAAACTTTTGGCCAAAAACATAACCACAAGGCACCGTGAAGATGGCAACGAGTCGGTTTCACATGAGTGTACACTAGTCCAATGCCAATCGTCAACCTGGACCAGGATGCTGATTTCGTCCAACTCATAAATCCCAGGGTATCAGCTAGTGTGGCTGAAACGGTCCGTGGTACGCATAGCGTCGTACCAAGTCAAAGTCCAACCTAGTCGCGTGTTTATTTACTTTCGACGGCGCGCGTGGTAAATCGCCTGGCGGAAATACGGGTGATCAGACCACAGCGGAGTAAAAGGGCCCATAGAATAATCGACGACATTACGAGATGGGAGCGAATAGCGCTCAAGCTTATCAATCGATCCAACAAGAAGAGATGAAAAAAGAAGGCTTCTAAGTATGAAATAACGTAAGCTTCACATGCAGTATTCATGAAACAGATGTTATGCATGTTCGGTGAACATGCTAATTCAAAGTGAATATGACGAATACAAATTGGACCAAAAACACGTGAGAGAAATGGAAGTCGTGCCAACCGGTTGCCGGTTGAACTGAAATCAACACGTGGACACCTAAGAAATAAGTATTAGGTGCGCAGATTAATGAAGATAAACGACACAGAGAATCAAAATGAGAAAGGATGCAGGAAAGCAATAATAAGGCCCAGGTTAAGCAAGTACTAACACAGCATGGAGGCGTGGTGGATGCAGTTGCATGAGGGCAACAGTGCCGCAAGCATTAGAGCAGCGACCTGCAGTTTCGATCGCTTTCCCGCATGGGGTTCACGTAAAAACATATTGGGACTTGATTAACTAAGGAATGATAAATGAAACGTGTAGAAACAAGAACCATCTTCGAGTCACAGCAATATCAGGCTTTGTGATGAATAAGGTTAAAGTTGAACCACTTGAGTTGAGTGTCGGGGAGGGATGGATCTAGTAGCTATGGCTAATGTCTTTATGAAAAATGGAACAGATGCGGAAGGAAGATAGCGGGGGAGAAGCGATACAAGGAAAGGAAAAGAAAGAACATAAATATAATGGTTGGACAAAAGGTCGAAGAGATGTAGGTAAAAAAACGGGCACAGAAATGTTTATCGAGGGAACCGAATTCAGGAAAGCAGCAGGCGAGTATCAAAGCCAGACTCTCAGGTCGCTGTTTGACACCACTAAGCTGGTCAACTGCATGAATACGCTGAGATAACAAAAGCAAAACTGTGCGAGATGAGAAAACAGTGCGCACCACGGTACGAGTAATACGGCCAAGCATTGCGGGTGATTTCCTCGGTGAGGCATCGAAGTGTATTGACAAAAACCAACTGGAAGATCGCAGTGGTGACCTGTAGATGGTCCCATCAAACGTGGACTGTCGCTAAAAATGAGGTCCCTTTATTTCCTCTAAGTGTAGTGGTCACGTCTGTGACTCGTACAATGACACGCAAAGCATTGCGGTACTATGCAAATGGTCCTCAATCGAAGGGCTGATAACGTGCCGTTTCATGAGCGTTTGAGGCTATAAAGCAAGAATGGAGTAACCGCGGATGCGAGTGACTACTAGAAACGTCACAGGCACGTGAGTGATTGAAAAGGTTAACTAATTTCAGCTAATTCTCGTGGACCGTGGGAATTAGCGGCAATCTGTCTACCTTCGCAGCAACCACTTTCAGACAGAAGATGCGAAATAGCAGTGTTCTTATGAGCAAGTCGATTCAGCAACATTCGTAAATGAACCGATTTCAAGTACGCGAAGTTTGGCATTGGATAAAATGGTAGGGCTTCCTTTTCTAAGTTGAACAAAACAAGGTTGAGTCCCGTGAACGCCGCGAACATAAAGGGGAAAAAGTGAATACAGAGTCCCTGACGCACACGATGTGAGGTGAGGGATTCAAAGTTCTCTGTTTGGTTGGTCGTTTGAAGCTAGCAGAAAGTGCACTCAGTAGAGAATGGATGGTAGATTATCTAGTTAGTAATCATAAGATGCCACCTAACGGGCTCCGGGTAGGTGAGTGGATGGACTCGGTAGCTAAGCTGTTGTGATATTAATCGAGCTGGGCAATTGGTTTGCAAACATTTCAACGAGAGTCGAGGTGCTCTCATCAATGCGTAAGAATTAGTGATTCCGTAACAGAAGTTAGTAGAATGCAGATCTGGGTATGGATGTCATCAGCCACTTCACCATTTTGAAATAGGCTATGATGTCATCAGCGGTAGCCTGTTGACTGGTCAGGCATTGTGCTCAACATCTAAGCCAGGGTAATCTCTAAGCCAGTGGTTCTCAATCTGGAGGTAATAACCCCCAAAGGGGTAAAATGGAACTTGACGGGGGGCAAATGTAAGTACGAGGCTTGGGTCAGCAATCAGTAGCAAAATAAATTATTAACAAAATAACCTGAATCAAAACATGTTACATATACCTCGTCGCCATTGATTACCCATCAGTGACTAATCATTAGTGAGTGGTCAATGAATTAGAACTGGTTCAGCATTAAATTTTTATTACTTAAAATATGAATACAAGCATGTGAAGCAGCGCAGCTAGATGACGCATGTCGATCGTTGTTCATTTGAGTCAGGCAGTCGTTTTCCGGTACGAATTACATATCTGGGAACACTAAGGTGGGAGCATAAATCAGCCTACCAGATGAAGGAGCCAGCAAATGTTTAGACGGTAGAAGGGACTAACCAGGCGATCAAATCCCATGATGTAGAGAGTGGTGGCGGGAAGCCGTCATCCAGGAAAGGTTTAGAAGGGAGAGTTGAAACGAGTAAGAAGCCACTGACATCTGTACATGTTTGATCAGTGATCACATACAAGGTCATATGATGCCTTGAATCGGGATAACAGTAAGCGTTATCAAGTGCACAAAAGATTGAGTTTTGGGTCACATAATCAAGGCAGGTAGACCAGATTGGAGGTTAGTGATCATGAGGTGTTGCGTTTATTACATTCATCTACAGTTGTTTTTGACGAGAAGCAAGACGAGGTGAGTGAACTGCATATATATATATATATATATATATATATATATCATGTTTGACAGTGGGCAACGGGACTTAGTTGATGTCACCTGTCAATACCAAAGGGTGCGCATCAATCGTTCTTTGAGTAGGTGCACATACCTCAGGCAGCAGATGACCGAACCGGTCGGAGACAGAGAGAGCCAGAAGTGGACTATGCATCGCATTCACATGCTGTGTGATCATCTCCCCCATCAGCTACTCAAATCAGACTGTAGATGCAGAGGGCAACACCTAAGTGGACACTAGTTCACTGTACCAGCAGTTTAGTTATCCTTCTACCTAGCAGTTCCTTCACTATTGCTATATTCGGTTCTTTCAAATGTGAATACCCACGATTTAAGGCGGTCAAGTCTAAATGTTGAAGAAAACATCAACAGTTCGCATTCGGGAACTTTTTGTTATGCCTGCGAAAGTGGTTGCTAGGCTGACCTCCAAACCAAAATGAAATGAGTACAAGGTCAAGTCATGCGTTTAACTCTGCCAGCATGGGAGCACCGGTGACAGATGCCGGTAGAGCATTCCACGTCCTGCAAACGTATGCGGAAAAGAAATTCCGACGGAATTTCAAACGAATGTAATGCTCTGTCAGCTTGAGATGGTGGGCTCTCAAATTACTGTTGTGACTGCGCTCTAGAAAAGGACAGTACGTGTGGTTTGGATTTCGCGAAATTAGGTCCACGAGCAATCGCCGATATTGACCGCTGAAGACCCCGAGCACTTGAAGCCTTCGATTATGCTGCACATTGTACAAACTTTCGACATTTTTGGTTGCCCGGCGTTAGGGTATCTTCAAGCCGGTGAGATCATTCTTCAGCCAGGGCCGCCACACGTGTATTTCGTACTCCACATATGGACAAATGTAGGAGCCGAAAAGCTGTAAGAAAATTGAAGGGTCGATTCGTCTAAATGCAAGCTTCAGGAGGTCCACGTGTTGGATGCCTCTTCTTGACACCGTTTCAGCCTGATTCGAACATCCAAGGTCGGTCTGGACCAAAACTTCCACATCCTTCTCGCCAGAAGGAGTCTGAAGCTCCTGGCTGCCGATTTTAAAAGTGCACACCAGCTGGTTCCGTATGCGCGGCACTCTACATTTGTCTATATGGAATTGAAGTACATTCTGGACTGACCAAGCGTAAAGCTTCTCCGGATCGTCTTGTAGTACTGTGATATCATCTGGTATTTTGATCGCTCTCCACACTTTGATGTCATCGGCATAAAGCAGGTAGTTTGAGCCTATGAGGCGCGTGATATCAGTGATCTATGTTAAAAATAACCGCGGTCCTAGTACCGATCTCTGTGGTACTCCGCATTTAACTCGGATGGGATATGACAGGGATTCACGCACTCGTACTTCCAAGCGCCGGTGCAAAATAAATCATTTGATCCACCCTAGGAAAGGATCACCAATACCAGTGTCCTGGAGTTTGCCGAGTAGGATGTCATGGTCTAACCGGTCGAATGCCATTGAGAAATCGAGAAAAATCACATAAACAGCTGTGCCCGAGTCTACTGCCTCGGTCCAGTTGAATCGTGCCAGTGGTAGATTCGTACTGCACGATCGATTCTGTCAGAAGCCATGCTGTTCCGGTGCCAAGTAGTTAATTCCTTCCAAGTACGCCTCCATTACCTTGGAAATTATCGGCAGTAAGATTACGGGACGGTAATTGCTTGCATCGGAACGATTATCTTCATTGTGAATAAGAGTAATCATACCGTGTTTTCACATGCTGGACTCGTAGGTTTCGTCGAAACGGTGTTGGAAGAACCAAGAGAAAGACTCAGCTAAGCTCTCTCCTATGGCTGCTAGTGGCATCGGGTGTGTATTATCAACTCCAGGAGAGCTGTACTCGCGCATACTGAACAACTTCTGCCGTGAAGAATATGTGAGTTTCTGGTGTGAAACAATCATCGGTATAAAGTTATGTGGCCAGTAATTACAATGAAATGTTGCAGTCGCACGGTATTTGCCGCCTTGTTCGGTGTTCGCATGGGTCCGTCCGCCGTTTGAAGAGGAGGAATTCCCTGCTTCACCTTGCGTACACTGTTGACGTTTTGGTACAAAAGCTTGTGGTTTGAGGTCATATGCATCGCCAAATTCTGCTGGTACGCCCTTCTATCCTTGGGAACAAGCTGAGAACAGTGGTTGTGTTGGGTTGTATACGCCATCCAGGTCTCGGTGTTTGGACAGAGTTTGCAGATATGCCAGACTGAGTTTCTCATCGCTATACACTTGCGTGTCCTGCTTCGCAAAAACGAGACCACGTGTCTCAGGTGCAATCGCCTAGTCGCTGATGCTTCGGCAACCAGTGTTACACTGCCAGACGAAATGTTCCCATGCGCTAGACGGTGCCTCGTCAGTCAAAACTATCCAATTGCTTATCTCACCTAGATCAGCTAATATGTCATAGCGTAGATACGCTGGCATTACGTCGGCGATTTCCACGGAATATTCCGCATAGAAAATGTATTCGAAGAGTAGGACTGCATGATTGCTGTGGCCCAATGTGACATTGACGACTACCTTCTCGACCATCAGTTCTTCTTTGGTGAATACCGATTCAGTAGAGAGGACTTTTTTCTCGGAATCGGGTGGGTGTTCATGTGACCATACAACGGGAAACTGGAGACTAACTCTTGTAGATAAACCTTAGACTGATCTCCAGGAGCGGCTTGGGATTCCAGAGTGGGGATGTTAAAAGTATTGGTAATAAGAATGCGACTGCCACCCTCCTTTATCACCCGTCTTAGTTCGCTTGCCAGAAATAAGCACATCTCGGGAGTGGAGGAGAGAGGGCGGTAAATGACCGTCACGAAGAAGGTGTTATTATCTTTCAAACGAGGAAGGCACCAAAAAGAATCCAAGTTGACTGGATTTTTTATGGGCTCAGATTAGAGATCAACGCGGAAGTACAGAGCCACTTCTCCATTTTTGCTGGGTAGGTCGTGCAGAAACAACGGACATGTCTGGCAGTGCGGTCTTGATGTTACTTATATCCGGGCGTAACCATGCCTCCGTTGCAGCGATGTCACAGGTCATTGATACCGGACGAAGCCGTATTTCGGAAAATATACTCAGTAAGGCTTCAGCGTTAGTGTACATACAGGAAAGCTTCTTGTATGTCAAAAGCTCTTGACTAGTCATAAGAAGGATATGGATCTGTGTCAACCGGTGGGGATGATACCTAAGCGTTTTTTGGATGACTTGCCCAATCTCGATACGAATGCAATCTGATTTGGGTCTCACTTGCACCTGCGGTATGTAGTTCGTCGGTAGCTTTCTCGGTGTGCACAAATTTCTGAACGCTGTTGTGGTTAAATTGAGTCGCAGGTGCTGTCGTTTCTGCACTGCAATGAGGCTGGAACTTACCGTGGTGCGATGGTTTGTGTTCCTCAGCGATCCATTGAACTATGCTGGGTGGTGCTTTTTTGCACCTTCAGAGCCACTCACACCAGATTGGTCAATGGTTAGAGGCCAGACAAACTCAGCATCCTGGTGCTCCAGGTTGGGGGTTGAAATGAGGTGGCTCCTTATTCCTTAAAACGGACACCTTGTAGCCCACCGCCAAACCCGCTGCGTTGCGGTCATGTTTTTGAACCAAACGCTTTGGTTGAGAACCCTAATCGTTCTCCTGTCTAGGCCTGGGCAATCTGACAGTATCCTGCCCACGCAATACTATGAATCATTCGTCAAACAATTTCTTGATGCTCTGGCCACCGCAGAGCATAATCAACAGTGCCCTATCTGCTGCATCGAACAGGGTGGATAGGGGTTTGGATGCTACTGCTCAAGCCTACCCATTTTCTTATCCCCCTTCTTACGCTTTTTCTCTCTTACCGTCTCGTTCCAGCTTCACTTTTATCCCACCTGTTTTCAACCCCCCAATTTTTGGCCCTCTCCCACCTTGCTTTGATAGGCTTTTTCCTTCTAGTTACATGTGAACGCGGAGCGTCATTCCTGTCCTGTCGACAAGCCCATGTCCAACCAAGCGGTCAAACCCACTTCAAAGACTTCCATTTGGAGCCCTCGATCATCCTTCAGATTGGCATGCCCCAATGTACGCACATTGCTACAGATCGGTCAACAGGCAGCACTGAAGGGACTCTGGTTGTGTGTGGTCGGATTGGTTGGTTCGTTCAAAGCTTCGAAGTCGCGCGGGACTAACAGGTGTCTATTCGTGATCGCTGCCTATGCATCAACAAACTCTAGCGAAGATTCGGTAAAAGACGACTTCTATCGCCAACTGAACGAGCTCCTTCTCCACAGAAGAAGCTCGGACACGGTTGTGCCGGCTGGGGATCTGAACGCTCAAGTTGGAAAATTATCCGCTGAAGAACTGCATCTGGGCGGCCAACATGGTGTAACCTCCCGTAATGATAACGGTGAGCGGTTACTTCATTTGTGTGAAGATGCTCGCTTATTTCTTGTGAGCACTAATTTCCGACATAGCACCTGCCGGAAGGTGACTTGGCGCCCACCAGCCTCGAAACAGCTATGGGCGCAAATCAATCACATTGCGATAAGTTACCGAAGAAGAGGCTGGGTCCAAAACTGTCGCTCGATTTGGAGCACATGTGTGGACACCGACCATGCACTTGTATGTCCTGACCTACGTATGAGGTTTGGCGGACGCTCAAGACGACGTTGTGAGCGAATTGACACCGGCCAACTGGCAAAACCAGCTGTTCTGAATACCTATCAAAGTACGCTGTCATGCGAGTTGGATAAACGCTCAGTGGATGTAGTTGTAGCTCACTGGTCCTTACTAGCAGCAGGAAAATCCTCATGTGGTAAGTCTAATCGCCAACATGGACAATGGGTCTCTTCGCAGTCTCTGGAACTTATCGATGCTCGCCGACATACTCCGGCTGAAAGCGAACACTATGACACTCGAAAAGAGCTCCGGGCAAAAATCCGCTCTAGTACGAAGAGGGACCGCGAATCCTGGTGGTCCCATTGTACTTCAGAGATGGAAACGGCCGCTGCCCTTGGTAACCTTCGTAAGTTGTTTCGCCTGATATGGGAAACGGGCAGCAGAAGACCTGGTGTTAGTGAAACTATACGTGACGAGAGTGCACAACCTATCCACAACTTGTCAAAACGCTTGCAGCATTAAGCTGAGTACTTTGAAAGTCAATTTAATCGGTCGGAATTGTTAGATTTCTCGCCGGCCACTGATCGTCCCGCTTAGTGGGCTGTTCCTTTGGATTCACTCTCTCGCTCAAAAGTCGAACGTGAGATCGCACTGTCGAAGTTAAATAAAGCCGCGGGACCAGATGACCTGCCTCCAGCCCTCTTCAAATTCGGGGGACCTGCTTTGTGGATGATTTACTAGTGGAACTGTGGGAGCAGGAGACTGTCCCAAACAACTGGAGCCGCTCCGTCATAGTCCCAATTTTCATGGGAGGCTCACGATCGGAATGCAGCAACCATAGAGGAATCAGTCTGATCTCCATCGCCTCCAAATTGCTTGCCTCTGTCGTTCTTCACAGACTGACTGCCACTTGTGAAAGGCATATCCGTGAAGAGTAAGCCGGGTTTCGTCCAGGTCGTGACTGCATTGACCACATCGTCAGCTTGCGTAAGTTGTTGGAGCACCGTCACATATAGTGGCGGCCCACTATTGTCCTGTTCCTTGATATCAAAGGAGCATTCGATTCGGGGCTGTCTACTCAAGAAAGGTGTACCTGAGAAATATGTATTATCCGATCATTATATGCGCTTAGCTCAGGCAGACTGAGAGCTTACGGCAAGCTGTCGTCACCCTTTAATATCTCCAACGGTGTGAGACAACGATGCCCGCTGTCACCTTTCCTCTTCAGCTTCGCCAATGACGAAGTCATGGAAATCGCGTTCACAGGACACGAATTAGGTGTGGATCTGCTCTCAGGTGAACGACTTCTTGATGTGGAGTTTGCATACAATATTGCCCTAATCTGTGACAGCTCACAAACGTGCCAAGCGGCACTGGACAGATTAGCACTGGCTGTCAGCCGCTTCTGCCTTTGCTTTGAACCAGCGAAGTACAAAGCGTTCCTCCAAGATTGCAATGGATCGCCTCCTTCGCCGACCCTCGGCGGGGATCATCTAGAAGCCGCTCAAAAATTCAACTACCTGTGAAGTTGTATCAGCACCCGTGGGATTGAAGATGAGATCACGAACCGTATAGCAAAAGCTCAGAGCGCTTTTGCTAACCTTTGCCACTTATGGCGCCGGAGCGACATCACCCTCGCCCTGAAGGATAGAGTATGCAATGCAGCAGTATGTTCGACCCTACCGTACGTTGTGAAATCTGGCCTCTTAGATCAGCGGGCATAAAGAGGCTAGTTACGTTCGACAACCGGTGCGTTCGCAATTTAGCTCACTTCTGGTGGGAACACCGCGTGAGCAACGAGCGTGTTCGACACTTTGTTTACGGCAGAGGAAAAGGAAATGAACCGCTCAGCACCGTTATTTCACGCAGCAGGCTCCGATGGCTCGGCCACGTGTTACGCATGCCAGCCCACCGACTCCCGCGACGTGCGTTGTTTGCGCACCGGGGGTGTGGATGGAAGAAGAGGAGGGGTGGCCAAGCGATGACTTGGTCGAGAGGAATGAAGGCCTTCACTTCGAAGCTGGCCTCAGTTGGAGCGTCTCGGCTCCCTAGTTGGGGTCCGAAAGACGATGAACACGTTTGGCTGGATACACTTGTTGATATGGCTAGGAGCCGACCTCAATGGCGTTCGTGCTGTGAGTTTCTTTGTCCCACCCCATCCCTCTTAGCCTCCCCCTCCAACCACGATCTCATTATTTAGCATTTTATAACTTTGCATAGTAAATTATTTTTTTCCTGCTGCATAGTAGCCGGCAGGTAGCTTACCGGAACGATGCCCATCCGTTACTGGTAGCTCAGCTGGCTTGCACCTGTTGCATTTTATTCCATTTTTGCTTTTGGCATTGCGGCAAAGTAGCTGAGGTGCTTCGCTTCTCTAGCTAACGTGTATAGTGTTTGTGTGTGTGTGTGTGTTGTCGTTACCGCGAGGACAGTGAGTGGCTACGGTTATCTAACTGCTGTCTTCAGTCAGTAGTTCCGAAGGAAGTGTGTTGCGTAGTATCTGCCAGCTGCGGATTAATTTCGCCGCCATCTGTTGTGACTACCGTGAGTGTCAGTACCTTAGGGCCACTGTCTTTGTAGTGTGGCGACACGAGTAACCGTGTAACCGACTGAAGTATGACGTCATCAGCACTGAAAGCTTCACGTTTGATGGACGCGAGGTGAAGACACAAGTTGGATTTAGGTCACCTGCCAAACGACGCGGACAGGAAACAGGCACAACCGCTCTGGGATTTAGACAAAAGCCGCATTGACCAGTAAATGTCTGTGTAACAACAGTGCTCACCGATACACAACAACCAATTCATAAACAAGTGGTCATTCACCTAGAGTATGAAATAATTGGAAACATGAAGCAACATGCTTGAGCATGAAGTGTGCATGCAGTTGAAAACAATCACGAAGAGAGCATATTCTGTGTTCAGGTGACAGCCGAGTGCCAGAACCAAACCACATGTGCGTATCACGCGGTAGGCGATTAGTGACGCACACACAGAGGTCGATATTCGCAGGCACTGATGTTTTGAGCATTGTTTCAGCATGTACTGCGTAGAGGTTGAGCAACTAGGCGTAAGTAACGGTTCAATCGATAGCTCAGAAAACCGACATTGACAAAATCTGATGCGTTGGGTCATGGAAGCATGTCGCGCTTAACTGATGTAACTGCTAAAATTGGAGAGCAAGTAATCTGTGGATTGTTATTCGACACACCCTTGGCACCATTCCGCGAATATGCAGGCATATGCCGCAGTTGGCTTGAATGCGTTGCGCCACGCCTGATGCACGTATCACAGACACACTTGACATCACAAATCGATCAAACGCATACGCAAAGCAAAAGCAGTGGAGAATCAAGCGCAGGTGATGATGGATGTGGAGACTCACCAAGAACCAAGGTAGTCGATGCCCAAACATTGGATGAGAATAATGATCACTTGAGCGGCGAATAGAATGAAGAAAATGACATAGTTGACAGAGCTGTCCGACCTGTGACACCAAAACAAATAAAGAGTGGGGAAAAACTCGAAGGGATAATGCGAAAGGTTGCAGGACCACAGACAATGAACGATGAAAGTGGTATGCTACATAATGAGTAGCGTTCATCACAGCGATCGAACCAGTTTCCCATGATTTTGATCGCAAATGGGGACGGCTAGACGGTGGAAGTGAAGAAACGGATCGTGACAATAGGTTACAGCTGCTCAGAGGCGCGTTTGTTGTCGCAGGAAAATAAGGTCGGTAGGGAAGTGAATGGAAGTTGTGTCAACTGGCAATGAGTACTACTCGAAGGGTAGGGAAAGGAGAAGATCAGCCGAAGCTTTATGGTTCACAATAGCCTCTAGAAAATACAGTGTGAAAAGGAGCAAAGTAGTATCTGTGGTTGATAAAACGACAATCTTCCCAATACACTTTTAATCAGGTAAATAGGACTTTGTGAACTTTTCTTGCGTCAAGCGCATTCGAGAAGTGAGACAGAAAATGTATGTTCAGATTGTGATGAGAGATTATTGAAAGTACAAGTGCATTTCGCGTCCCATTTAGATAAGTGAGCACCGAGGAAGTATCCAAAATCCATAACCCCACAGCTGCTTTAGATGAATCCAAATCCAAAGAAAATCATGTACTTTGTACCAGCTAGCCATTGGCCGTATGCGACTGTAGGTCTAACAATTGAGTCAAACCAGGAAGCCTATTTATTTGGCCCCATCGGGTCCATAATGTGTGATTATGTTGGAGAGCGATGTGGTTCTTTGAAAGCACTCTACAGACAAGTGGTAAGCCAACAACGTAGAGCCTTTTCTCATGTACTGTTCAACACAGGAGTTATGAGCAAACCTATGGTGTGTCTAAGCAGAAACAGACAACGAGTAAACATCAGGTTGGACAACAAACGCAAACAGGAACGGATCAAATCGTCGTGTGTAATGCAGTCAGACGTACCGAAGAGCCTTGTAAAGTGGTCGGTGCCATCCAAAGAAACTCGCCGGTGGCATCACAAGAAACAACAGGATGGAAGCACCAAACAGCGGGCCCTCAACAGACGAGTGCCCCACAATGAAGTAGCTAAGTGTCCCGCCCATGTTGATCAACAGTACGAGCACGTAGGCCAACCAAATTCCGTATCCCATTTTGGCCAACCAACGACAATCGGCAGGGATGTCTGTTTCAAAGTCTTGACGCACGCATGGCTTGCATGGACACCATGATGGAAGTGGAGGCCAATTATGGGGGGCTATAGGTAAATGGAAAGAAATTGAAAGTAGTACGTTTTTAACAAATTGTCCGGGTTGAGTTAGAGTTGATAATGTTGATGGTGCGGAATGGCGATAAGGATGCAGTATTGTTCACTGGTCTAAGCGGGCTTCCTGGCAGTCGCTTCAGCAACAGAGAAGAACACATTGTCAGCGAAATACTCCACGAATTCAACGTGGAGGATGAACACAGGAAAATCCAAACACACATGACAAGATGAAGAGATGATATAGGGATGAGGAAAACGTGAAGATGAGAGCTCTTAAAACTCTCCAGACAACAAAAACGCTGCAATGGAGAAGGTGAGTGGCTTCAAACAAGGTCCTATGGTGCAAAAGGCGTGTAAATGTGGCTTCCTGTGCTTTACAAACCCAGCGACCAGTATGAACTGGTCCTCAAAGAAGCATGCTGTGGAACAGGTTTCACTTGCGCTAGTTCTAGCGGAGCAGGTCTAGAAAAGGAAGCAACGCATCGGCCCAAAATGCGACTCGGAAGACCAAGAATAAACCAAGAAAAGGCCCCGAATTCTTATCATACTAGAAAAAAAACAGCAGCGAAGTCGACAACAGATCAGCAGTATCCTGAACCAAAACGGCCGAAGTGAGTAAGGCAGAAGGCTCCGAACTGCCGAACTGATGCATATATAGCCAAAACTGACGATTTCAGAAATACGATAAGGGGGAAAAATTCATGGGAACCCTGAACGCTAGTGCGAGCCGCCCAGT
Source organism: Dicrocoelium dendriticum (assembly GCA_944474145.2). Lineage (NCBI taxonomy): Eukaryota > Metazoa > Platyhelminthes > Trematoda > Plagiorchiida > Dicrocoeliidae > Dicrocoelium > Dicrocoelium dendriticum. The sequence goes on from OX104070.1 coordinate 21,694,946, forward strand.
AATTTATGGTGGTGATGTGGATGCAGCCTACAGTTAGAACAGCTTATAATGTCGTAGCCAGTTCGGGCAGTTAGCGTGAGTGTGAAGTCATGTACTTTACGATATCGATCACAATCTAGTACCAGGCTTTCCAGCTGACTGACTATATGCAAGTGATTACTCATCGGATGGAGTAACGCGTTCTCGTTGCTAATAAGGTCTGAGAGCCAATGAAAACGTAGCACGCATCAGATATCCACCGTTAGGACAGTTATCAAAGGTCGGTGAAAGTAAGGCCGCTCAGAGTATACTGAGGCCGATGGGTTGGTCGAAGGTCGCTACAGTTACCTACTTCTGTCCATCTTGACGTTATATTCAGACCTGCGAAGTTCCCGTTACCATGAATAGTGCAGAAAGCGTAGCACTAAGCACAATAAGCAAACGGACCTTTACCGAGGCTTCCAGACTTTCATCTTCATTACGCGTGCATATTCGGTAATATGTTCGCTGGATTGGCCGATATGGTTGAACAAATCGTGTTGATTAAGGTGTTTCCTAGCATGCGAACGGCATAAAATACGAGCGCGGAAATCGCGGGTATGGTAATGAAAGTAGTTGACTAGATGCCCTTTATCTGCTTTAGCAGCCAAACTGGGGTCCGAACGACCCATAAGGTGAGTGGCTCGAGACAGCACACGACACAGAGCGTGGCTGGCGCGTTTGTTACCGCTTCTGGATTAAACAACTTGTTGGAAGTGTGTCCTTGTGACATCCTCAATGCCAATGTACTGAGTCTTTCCTATTCGTGGCCTACATCTGCTGGCGTGTCAGTACACCACTCGCCCACACATCGATTGGCCAAATTTAGAATTCTGGATCGATGCTTGTACAACATGCTGGTTAGAATACAGTTTGCCTTCCGTTTGCCTGACGTGTTTTGCTTTGCGATACTTCGTTACGAGTCAGCCACTGAGCGCTACTTCTGCAAGTGCTAAACTGTGATAGTCATATGCAGAGCCGTCTTTCACCTGAGGTTGATTATGGCGCATGATAGTGAAAGCTGCGGGGACGCGGATGCAGCTCAGTCTCCACAAAGAAAAGAGGTCCCTCGCATTCGCTTCTCATTCATTCATCATCAGGGTGGCTGCATGATAACTACGATACGGTACAATGTTTCGATACACTGTTGATGATGACGATGACCAGTGAATCGTAGAGAACATATGGTGTCACGCAGAAGTGCATTCTCTGGAAATTTAACCGTGCCCCACTGATCAAATTTGATATTTTAAAATGAAAAGATACTGAATGGAAAAGAGTTTTAGCATGTATCGTAATCTCGTATGCCCTTTCGTTGCCTGCCGCCCAAGCAAAATTTAATATTGGGCCACCTTTAACCCAATGTTCCTTTAAAAGCTCAAGTTCACTGTTGAATCACTGTGAAACCAACTCACACAAACTAGTGTCATGTCGATGCAAGATGACAGCGTGTGCTTTACGGAAGGGGAGCACGTAAAGATGAATTCAATAAGATAGGCACGACGTTATAATTGCGTCCGTCACACAGAGACAGCGACGAGCCGCGTGATCCTGTTGGCACTACAGCCGCGCTATCGTTGCCATGACGGGACCCAGGGAGAGCTGGGGAGCGCTGATCACAAGAACATCGCACCAAACAATGTGATCTAGTGTGTGTGTGTGTCGTGATAAACCGCCAGCCAACATTCCTACGCACAGGTACACACGATCTGATTTATTCTTGCATCGCCTGGCCCGATCCAGTAAAGGGAGAATAGAACGCTACATAAGAGAAAACATTAAAAATGTTATAATTGAGGGGACGCCGCCTCTGTTATGATTGCCTGATAAGATTGTCGCTGGCACGGTTGGAGCACGCCTACGATGACGACTTGTAACGCTGGCCACTCGAACGGAGTTGCGCTGACCTGATGACGCTAGCTTATCCGGTGAGACGGAAAATTGAGCGAACGTGTGAACGATCCTAGCCGCACGGGTTGGGATAGACGTTGAGCCTTCGGAATGAGAGGGGGGGTACGATAGACGCGCGCTAATGACTTAGACGCGAAGGCTGGCCAGCTAACGACTCACACGCAAGCACGTGACCCGACCGACTCCCAACTGAGGCGAAGAGAAAGAAAAGGCAAATGGTCCTCTGTAGGCTCTTTTACGACCAACAAAGGGCAATCACAGCCAGTGCTATGGACTATTAAGTTAGGGAAAACAGTCAACACGCAGAGGTGGTAGTTTGCGAATGAGCATTGTCGAAAGGTGCGCAGTTGGGGCGCGTCTCGGAGTGGCTGAGCACTGCTGCGTTGTGGGGAGGAATTGGACCTCGGTTTCCACAGCCATTCTGCCGGGGTTTCTGGCGTGTTTTCGCGGGAATATTTGACGTGCCCGCAACAAAAAACCCTAAAGAAACAAACAGCAATACTCTATACTGATATTCCACTGTCAGGTGACATCAGGTAACTGCGCGTCGGGTGAGACACTATAAGAACACCCAGTCGTGGGTTGAAGTGAGAAGTCGAACTCAAAGCAGAGAACTTGCAATTCGGAAGCATGAACGGTTGCACCACGGATTTCAATGGAGCATTTAGTAAGCAAGCAGTGGACAGACCAAATATATTGCAGAACATAATTTTCGGCTGGGGAAAACTCGGCAGTTGCCATGTGAGGAAATCAAGAGGTTGAAAACGTCCGCAATTAGAACAGTTACTGTGAGAAGTTATACATAGGAAGTAAGTGCCGTAATACCATGTAGTACCTACTTGCTTCCTTACATTGTTGGTGGCACCCGATTTCTGACTTGCGTGTCACTGCGGCCTCCATAGACAGCCACAGGATGCCCGTACCTACGTAGGTGATTTGCACTGCACCACCCACAGTTCCATCCACACAACCCATATTCATTGTAAAGCCGAAGCAATAAGAGCGCGTGGCAGGTGAATGGGAGCCACGTCTCATCAACGAAACCGGCTCACACTCCTTCAACATGCACAGTAGCAATATTTCAGTCAGTCAAATTGGAGAACCAAGCGTACCAGACGCACACAAGGCGGTGGTTGGGCCGTAGCCCGTTCCACACTGGATGCGCGGAACCACGATTTGAGCCTATAAAGGTCACCAGGACCGTGCACCTCCCCCCCCCAAGCAACTTTTCCTAGTCCCATGGCACCTGTATATAAATGATAAATGATAAATGTTATATTCCTCGGTGTTTCGAGGTGCAGTCCAACTATGTGGTCTGATCAATGGTATAGGCTAATAGACAGGTAATAATAATAATAATAATAATAATACGTACATTTCTCTTGATGAGAGAAACAGCATCTAGAGGGGCACAGATCAATTTACACATAAGTATCCATCTCTTACATGGGCGACATGCACAGGTGGAATATTGGAGTATGCATTTCCTGTAGTGACATTCTGGCGGATGGTAGAGGTCAAAGCCTAGCTTTGAAAACATTGGGGTTAAGATGTTTTTTGGCCCCACTTGGAATAACTCAAGGGATTTTTCCATGTGAATATAGAGATTATGGTAGCTAGGTCAACTGGAGAATCTGCTTCTAAAGGTTGCCACATTGTCGCATGACCTGGCAGGCACCTTGTCAACATTCACATCAAGCGCAGCCACACCAGGGATACCAATCAACAGCCAACACCTGAAATGCAAGAAAGTCAATACGCATACACACGTTCAGACCAACTGTAACGATGATATAGTACAAGTACTGCATCAACCGCCTAATTGGCCTGGATTAGTAAATCGAACGGAAGCGGACCTAGCGAACTTGCAAACACTGCACCAATGCTGACTCGTCGCCTTTTGGATGCTGGCCCCGCTGATGACTTAGCAGGCCAGTTTGGCTCAAGCACACCAGAGTAAAAGTGCTACAGCACCATGTGCTAGACGTCGATGGGGTAGGCTCCATTGGCAAATGTCGGTTCCGTGCAACAGCGTCTTTTCCTGCTCCTCGGCAATCGCCTTCTTGGTATGCTCTCTCAATCGGCGTCGATCACTTCCATCGATTCCCAACACGTTAAATAAACATTAGTTCGTGATAAACTCGCCTGAATCATGTCCTGATAATGTAGCTCCGGTTTTCCCACGCGCCGCATCCCTGCACTAAGTTGGACATGAGAAATTTTGGACATCCTCGTCGAATTCACACCGCTCATATACCCAGCCACCTAGGTGTCGCATCAGAACTATGCAGTCCACTGCATACATGTCACTGCATCGGAGCACCTCTGTGTTTGCAACCCTGCAGCACCAACGGATGCGCAGAACCCGTCGCAGACATAGTTGAAGAAACCACACTATATATCTGACGTCCTTCTGATATATCGCTCAGGTTTCACCGTCGTATAGAAGAACGGACAGTATCATGGACTTGTATACCAGCAGCTTCGTCCCAACGGTAAGCTGGTGACTGTTCCATAAACATTTTCCCAGCTTTCCAAATGCGGCAGCCGTCTTGGATTCGCGGATCGCTCGTCATGTGCAGGTCGGTAGACATTACGCATCCTAGATAGTAAAGTCGGGAAATGACTTCTAAAATGTTGGTGCCAATGAGGATTTGTGGCAGGCCCATTTCCAGTGAAGCTGAAAAAAATAATCTTGCTTGTGTTTAGTGTGAGCCGAAATTTAGCCACTGTCGAAGCGAGAGCCGAAGCCATATGCTGCAACACATCTGTACTGTGTGCAAACAACGCACGGTCGTCGGCAAACAGCAACACGGGTAGCTGTCTCCCACACTAGGGTTCTCGCCCCAAAACGACAGGCGTTCAGTAAATCACCATCAATACGCTTCATATCCGGTATCACCAGTTGATACCGGTGTCCGCGTTTGCTGCTTGGTGCGCGAACGTGCAGCAGCGGCCTCAACTTAGAGAAGTGGCCAAGAGCGCCATCATGAGGTCAGCTAGAAGCCAACGAAATGACGGGGTTTACAGCCCTAGTCTCCTACATCGGTCCTTGTACGACATAGCCCGTAAACCAGTTCCAGTCTCTGCACCTCACCCATTGTGATCGGACAATAGGCGGGTGAGCCGTACTCAAGCACTCGTCTTATCATGGAAGAGAACAGGCTAGTGGCAATCTCTTCAGACCAAGTGCAGAAGCTGCGTCTAAGCGGCCAAAGAAGGCGAAGTTAGTTCCCGTAAAATCTGTTCGTGTTGTCGACGGACTTCAGATCACAGCGGGAGTACGGCGTTTGTGGAATGCAGCCGTTGGTCAGCTAGGGCGTACATAAGTCAATTACAATTTTTCCCCAGACTTATGACGACTTGACTGGGTTGACCGGCAGAGCAACTTCTGCAGACCACAGGGACAGGCAGTGGAGGTCCTGCTGAAAGATATCACAGTCGTCGGGAGAACCAATAACCCTCCAAAACGTCGAATCGTCTGCAAACAATGCACAGGGTGACCGAAGAAGCTGAGGTAACTCGTTGATGTAGATCAGAAACAAAATGGGCCGCAGTACTGTGCCTTGGGGTACGCCGCTAGAGGACGGGTACCATTCCGTTAGGTGGTTCATCCCCCAGTACCCGCCATTTTCTCCCAACGAGGAAGTCACTGATCCACTGGTGCAGTGCGCCACCAACAATACGCATCCTAAGCTTGTGGAGGAGGACTTCATGGTTCATTTATCGAAAGTTTTACTGAAATCTACGTGGATAACATCTACTAATTTCCCACGATTCAACGCCAGTAACCATCCGTGCCGCGTCAATTGTAGGTTAGTGATGTAGGAGCGGTCCTTGATGAAACCCTGCTGTGCGGGCGTTAGGTCCTTCCAACAGCTGGGGAAGATTCTTTTTTACAATCAACTCGAGCACTTTCTTTAAAACAGAGGTCAGTCAAGTTCGACATACACACATGGGCCGCCAATGCGGACGCGCGTTCAGTGCTGGAAGTCAGAGTTTGTCCACCCGAATCTTTTAACACTGTTACGTCACCTGCGGGCTTCAGGCGTCGCTTCATGTAAGCAAAAGTCTTTTTGGGGGACGACTTCACTGAGGTTGAGAGCTCCCCTCCGAACTGTTGACGCTTTCGTGAATTTGCGCTGTTGCATAAATTCCACTGCCTTTGGTAGAGCTCATAATAGTCGACAGAGTCAGACACAAGGAATTTATTCCACAATACGCCCTCCAGCCAATTGGTCATATTCTTTGTCGAACAAATGTGGCTTCACTGGTCCAGCTTTCCAACATTTGAGGGATACGAAAGGAGCGCACAACAATTGCACACCGTCTTTTATACCAAACCAACAGGCTTCAACAGATGAATCCTACGGTAGCGACCGGTCCACTACAATAGCCGCTCGATTGAGGCCATCGAGGTCGGTCTATCAGTAATTGTAGGATGGATTCAGCGGACGCGAGTAGGGCAGCAGCAGCTCTAGGCTGGCTACGACCATCGAGTGGTCACCACCTGTCAGTAGCTCCAGGACGTGAATATCATATGTACATTGTTTGCAACTAGTTACTAGTAGGCCCAAACACGATGGAGCAAAATGCGGTGTAACGCGAGTGTTGTGCTGCCCCAGTCTCAAATATCATCTACGCAAACGGCACCTGGATTTTACAGTACTCAGGGAGAAGTTGTACTTCAGGGCACACTATTTGAAGGAAGTTGAAACCGTCCATAAGCAGGAATTGGGGCCGGCTCATGTAGCTTCTGAGATGTAGTAACTAATCCAGACATTGACTTCGCACTCACAAACAGTTCACCATATCTCAGGCGGATCGAGCACCATAGCTGCTCACACAGACCATCTTCGTTTCGGTATGTGTTTACCAGACTCCTGCACGGCGAGGACGCAATTTATAACAGTACGTCACCGCGTTCGTTTGATAGTCTGCTACACTGGAAGCAGGATTACCCACTGATCTGGAATTCTCGGTTAGTGATCTCAGGATTTAACTAGGTTTCGGCCAATTCCAGTATGTCCGGATGACGTAAGGCAACGAAGTGATATCGATCGCCAGGATTTTTCAATAAACTACCAACTTTGTGTAGACTACGCGCAGGCCGCGGCAGGAAGCGCCGGGTGCGCACGAAGCGTCATCGACCCGTTGATCCGGGTTCGGCGGACCCGGTGAGATACCCGAAAATTTGCGATGCGGAGACTAGCTTCCCCCTATCAGTAAGTCGCTTCAACGCAATGATAGCGGATTTCCGTTTCGCTCAGTTCGACGGATCCATGTTTGGACGAATATGGATCTTCAACCCCTTTAGCCTACCGAGGGGGGGGTGGTACCAGCATCGGACTCGCGTCGTCTGCAAAGCTGCCTCGTAGAGGCTGAGTCTTCCTCTCCTCTCTTGTACCAAGATGGGTGATTTGCTTCACACTCAACCCCTGTTCACACACGTCAACAAGTCTATCAATCGGGCTCTGCAGAAATTCGACGTCGTGATCATAACGAACCTGAAGATTCGTATCCGTTGACTCGGGCGCATGAAATACCATAAGGTTGCAACGCTGCTGGTCGCTGACAGTTGATCACACCTTCATACTTCGTTGTGTTCGCCATTCACCAGTTCGTTTGCATTATTACATACCTGGTTGCTAGTGCCTGTCGGACCCAACACAGACACGTCAGTTGCACCTCCAGTAGCTGATGGACATCGTACTGAAAAGTCTACAGCCGGCTAGCAATTGGGCTTTATGAAGCTAGAGAGTGGCTGGGTGTCAGCCTTGTGAGGTGAACATACGCAACCCCTCGCCTTGGAACACTTTGCTATCCTTGCTGGCTCGCGACCTTTATCGACTTCCGGCTGTTACATTCTACTCTGGCAGTGTTGTAAAATACCTGAACATGATAATTCTTAAGCACACGTAAAAGCTTAAACTGCTCAATGATAAGACCAATACACGAAATATGAAAATACACATAACACAGAAAACAAATAACTGCATTCGCTCGACGTCCAATGATCTCGCAGCAAAAAGCATAGAGTGAGTGCTTTATCATTACTATGGCAAAAACTAGGGAGACTAAGGGTTCGATCTACGGATGATAATTGACCATGTGAAAGAGGCATCAAAAATGTAGCTAGAACACGACTTCATGATAGAAAAATCCAGAATCGAAAAGTGGACCGAATTCAAAAATAACACAAAAACGATGCGTTGCACAAATTAATAAACGAAGTAAACTGGCATGGCAGCAGAGCTAAAGTCGACCGGCAAGGGCTATCCACAGTCAGATGATGAGGATGCAGGGCACGTGCAAAAGCGGGTTCGCGGTGTTTCAACACCTCAGACGGGATCACGTAGCTGCCGGCGCACTTACCGCTTCGCAGCTGAACAAGTGCCCTCTGCGTCTCATACAGTATTGGTGTGTTGGCAAGACACATCCGCATTCCTTGCTGCTACAGCCCGTGTAACGTAGACCAGTCGATCTCTGAAGCATTATTCAAGAGACAAGCAAGGTGTGTTCGGAGGATCTGCATTATTTCTGCAGTCTGTGTAGCATCGAGCAGCGTACTTAGCGGCTGTGTGTGTCCATACTCCGCCTTTAAAGAGTTAAAAAATCCTTATGTTGGCAGCGCCCGGCGTAGCATCCCAACTACCTCGCATTCCACATCCCCCATGCATTCTTGGTGTGACGGATATCTCGAGTAAATCGCAGCTGGTTCGCGAAAATGACCCTCTTTCTCGCAGTCAGCAGGGTCCGCCAAATGTGCAGCGAATGATGCATTCTTCCCCGACAGCAATGCACCAATGGTTGCACTGTTGTCACCAAACCAATCGGGCCGCCGATCGTTTGCTCGGCAGCAGCTGTTACCTGGTCGCTCATTAAGGCTATGGATTCGAGATCATCAACGCGGGTAGTCATCACTTTCTCCAGTTTTATCCTCTTCTCAATACTATCTAGTGGAGGGACAATAAATTTGCGCCGATTCACGGCAAGTGAGCGATACAGATTTAAGAAAGAACATACATACAATTTGGTCCGTATCAGCTTATGATCAGTGCCACACCGTTTCACGTAGTACACATGTCATGCGCATTTCACGCGTGACACGCTGACCTACGATGACATAGTCGAGCAGGTGAGCGTAACGACGCCGTGGGTGCGTCCAACTAAATATATCATTCGCACACAGTGCAAACTGTATGTTCGTGATCGTCAGGTCGTGACTAGAACATAGCGAGAGCAGTCGATCAACGTTCCCATTGCCTGTGCTAACACCATGCGGACCGATGACATCTGTCCACAGTGATGTGTCAAACCCAACGCGCGCGTTGAAATCACCCAGTAAGAATAGGCCATCGCTCTTCGACGTAGACCGTATCACGGAGGGTAACAGTGTAAAACTGGCTCCTCCTGCCATCAGGATAATACATGGTGGACCATTTGTGCTGATAAAAGTCGTAGGCGAAGTGTCATTAATAATGGGCTGATGTCAGTCGGATCTCCCAGCAACCGGCAATTTAGGCGGTCGGATAGGGTAAAGCCTACACCATGTTCAAATGGTACTGTGGCGTTCCTTACCCAGTAGAACGTGTAGCCAGTACAAACCTTATCAGCTTGCCTTGGTTAGCGAGTTGTGTTTCACTGAGTGTAGCAATGTCGATCCCGTAGCGGATGACCTGGTTTCTGCTATCAACGGCGGTTGTGGAGTTGCCCGCGACCCGCTCCTTTATTGTAGCTGACGAACAGACGGCTGTGGTGTTTCTGGATAGCTGTGCTGCTTTCGATGCTGTCAATAAGACTGCATTGTGGCGTTGTCTGCAGAGGAATGGCGTCCACGATAAGTTAGTTTCCGTACTCTCGGCCGGTGGCCGATTGGTCTGCACACCTGACGCAAGCATAAGGTCACCGATTCGCATCCGCGTAGAAGCGGGTCCTCGCGGTATACTAAGCGCACGCATGACTGGTGGTGGTAGCGTGGCAGCGAAGTGCCGTTACGGCGTACAGCTGTGAAATTTTATAGTTTTCGTACTGCGTGCTCCGTATAGTTTGATGTCGCATAGTTAGGCAAGCTTTTTTTGGAAACGAATACAATGAAGCTCGCAAAAATCTCGGGGCGAAACTACGTGCTAGCCTAAAGAAGGACCGCGAAACCTGGTGGTCTCATCGTGCCTCTGAGATGGAAACAGCCGCTGCCATTGGTAATCATCGTAAGTTATACCGTCTGATACGGGCAACAGGAGACCTGGTGTTAGCGAGACCATACGCGACGAGAGTGGGCAGCCTATCCATAGCCTGTCAAAACGCTTGGAGCGTTCGGCTGAACACTTTGCTATGCAATTTAAGCAACCTGAGTTATCGCTTTCTTCGGGCATTGAGCGCCCTTCTCCTTGGATCCGCCCTCACGCGCAGAAGTCGAACGTGAGGTCAGGCTGTTGAAATTGCATAAGGCCGCAGGAGCAGATACAATTCCTCCAGCCCTCTTCAATTTCGGGGGACCTGCTCTAGTAGATGATCTACACGAGTTGATAGTAAAACTTTGGGAGCAGGAGACAGTCCCGACAGACTGGAACCGCTCCGTCATTGTCCCAATTTTCAAGGGAGGCTCCCGTTTAGAATGTGGCAATCATAGAGGGATCAGCCTGATTTCGATTGTCTCTAAATTGCTTGCCTCTCTCATTCTCCACAGACTGACTGGCACTCGTGAAAGCCAGATTCGTGAAGAGCAAGCCGGATTTCGTCGAGGTCGGGGCTGCATCGACCACGTCTTCACATTGCGTCAAGTGTTGAAGCACCGCCATGTTTATTGGCAACCCACCGTTGTCGTGTTTCTTGACATAAAACGTGCCTTCGACTCAGTCGATCGATGTGCCCTTTGGGACTGTCTGTTGAGGAAAGGTGTGCCTGATAAATATGTAAACATTATCAAAGTGCTGTACGCGCATAGTTCGGGCAGGGTGAGTGTTTATGGCAAACTCTCGCCACCCTTCAGTATCACCAGCGGTGTGAGACCAGGATGCCCACTGTCACCTTTCCTCTTCAACTTCGCTATTGATGAAGTCATGAAAACAGCGTTCGCTGGACACGACCTAGAAGGTGTGCAGCTACTTCCTGGTGAGCGACTTCTTGACTTGCAGTATGCGGACGATATTGCCCTAATCTGCGACAGTCCCCATACATGCCAAAGAGCACTGGACCGATTAGCACTGGCTGTCACTCGTTTTGGGCTATGCTTTGCTCCATCGAAATGCAAAGTACTTCTCCAAGATTGGCAGGGACTCAACCCTACGCTAACGCTTGGTGGTGATCTGCTAGAAGTCGTTCAGGAATTCAAGTACTTGGGCAGCTATATTAGCACCCGTGGGATTGAAGATGAGGTTACGAACCGCATAGCAAAAGCTCGAGGCGCTTTTGCCAATCTCCGACACCTGTGGCGCAGACGCGACATTACTCTCGCCCTAAAGGGCAGAGTTTACAACGCAGCCGTCCGTTCAACTCTCCAATATGGCTGTGAAACCTGGCCCATCAGGTCGACAGACATGAAGAGACTCGTCACGTTCGATCATCGCTGCCTTTGCAGCTTAGCTCATGTCTGGTGGGTACACCGCGTGAGCAATGAGCGTGTTCGGCGTCGCGTATTTGGTGCAGGAAGAGCGAGTGAACCGCTCAGCACGATTATATCACGCACCAGGCTCCGATGGCTGCGCCACATGTTGCGCATGCCAGCACACCGACTCCCGCGACGTGCATTGTTTGCGCGTTGTGCGTGCGGTTGGAAGAGGAGGAGGGGAGGCCAAGTGATGACTTGGTCGAGAGAAATGAAAACCCTCACTTCGAAGTTGGCGTCGGTTGGTGCATCCCGACTGCCTGGCTGGGGTCCTAAGGACGGTGAACACGTTTGGTTGGACACACTTGCTGATATGGCTAGGAGCCGGCCCCAATGGCGTTTGTGTTGTGAGTTCCTTTGTCCATCCCCCTCCTGTTTAGCATCCCCCTCCAATCACGATCTCACCTGTTAGGCATAATATGACTTTCTTTTACGGCAGCCAGCTGTTAGCTCTCCGGAACGATGTCCATCCGTTACTGGGAACTCAGCGGGCGTGCCACTGTTTTTTTCTTTTCTTGCCTTTTGTATTGCGGCACAATAGCTGAGGTGTTTTCCACCTCCAGCTAACGTGTAATGATGATGATGATGATAGGCAAGCTTTTTACCTACCTTTGTTGCCGTCAGTGGGGTTTGATAAGGATTCCCTATCTTCTCATCAAATTTGCCATTGATGATGTCCTTAAAAATGTTCTGAAAGATTTGTTGTACGCTGGCGTTGAGCTCCTCCCAGATAGCCGAGGTGAGGACTTAGACTACGCTAATATCGTCTCATTGGGTGCCGAACAGCATGGCGATTGAAGCAACAAAGCACTTTTCGGCGTCCAAGCGCAAAGCTCCCTTTCAAGACTTGCAGGTGCCTGTGTCTGCACTCACCCTTGGTGGTGACACACTGGAGGTTGTGGAGAATTTTGTCTACTTGGGAAGATGAGTCACTGCTGGTGGAGACGAGACCTCGATGTACATCTCAAGAGATCATCTCGTTTTCTCTACGCTGAGGCACTTGTGGCGCCGCGATGATAGTGAATTTATTGTGTGACTGTCCGTATTGTACTTTGTACCGATACGAGACCTGGCCTGTTCGCACCGTTGAGTTGTGCCGACTGTCCGTCTTCGAGCACCGTTGCTTGCAGCCCGTTGTGTGCGCGGCTGCACCACGTACCCAATGAAGTTAGACAGCGTGTCTTGGGAGGAGGCAGCCACTCGCTCGGGGAAGCACGTCCCATTGCGTCAACTGCAGTGGCTTGGACACGTATTGCGTGTGCTAGTTCAGCACCTTCCGCGTCATACATTGTTTGCGATTGCAGGACAGAGCTGGCAGAGGCAGTGTGGCGGACAGTCTACAACTTGGAAAAGCGGTATGAAAAAGATGAAACAGTTGATTTCGGTAAGTTGTTCTCAACTCTCTGATTGTGAAATGTCACTGGTTAGAGACCCTGGAAGTCATGGCTCAAGGCTGACGTCAGTGGCGAAGGTGCATATCTCAGTGTGCTGAAGTGATCTCGCTTCCATACCCCAAGGAGAGAATAATTAAAAACAAATACTGCGAGTGCGAAACTGGAAAACAAAAGTTCCCTTTTTCAGCTTAATCGTTCATCATCATTCCACACATAAGCTAAGAGTGAGCAAAGCCAAGTTATTGCGTCGCAATACAAAGCAATTAGGTGACAGGAAAAAACAAAAGCAAATGCATTTGCAACGAGATTTTGTTGGATGAGGAGGAAACTCGTGACACAGACACCAATGAGGTCGATTCTTTGCCCTATCATCAGTGTATCTAATCAAATGTGTTCATCGTCTTTCGGACCCGAAGCAGACAATCGAAAGGCACCAACGGAAACCAACTTCGAAGTGAAGGATCTCATTCCTCATGACCAAGTCATGGGTTGGTCTCCCTTCCTCTTCTTCCACCTAGACCCCGTCGCGCAAAAAAGAACGTACGTCGTGGGATTCGGTACACAGGCATGCGTAACATTTCGATCAGCTGAGCGGTTCACTTGCATTTCTTGTGCCATAAACGAGACGCCGAACAGGCTCACTGCTCATGCGGTGTTCCCACCAAAGGTGAGCTAAATTGCGAAGTCTGTTAACGTCTGTCGATTTGATGAGTCAGGGTTCACAACCATACAGGAGAGTTGGACGCACGACTGCATTGTAGACTCAGGACCATCAAAAGAGTGATACAGCGCCGCTGCCACCGATTCGCAAGAGCCAGAGATGATTTTGCTATGCAGTTCGTGATCTAGTCGTCTATTCCTTAGGCGCTGATATGAGTGCCAAATAACTCGAATTTCTGATCCCATCAGGGGGCAGTGCATGTAAGCTTGGACGAAAGCCTTAAATTCTGAGGGTGCGAATTGTAGCTCGAAAAGGCTAAAAGCCAGTGCTAATTTGTCTAGTGCTGCTTGGCACGCTTGTATCGTGCCCAGGGAACACAGGGAAGTTCGAAAATGGCGAGTTTCAAAAGGAATGGTAACAGCAATCGAATTCGTCTTACACCATCGAAGATATCGAAGGGCGTCGATAGTTTGGCATAAGCTCTCAATTTGCCCCAATTAGCCCGTAAAGTGCTCATACAAAATGTACACATTTATCTGACATGTCTTTCCTGAGCAAACAGTCCCAAGGTCGATTCACCGAATCAAATGCACCTTTGGTGTTGAGGAAGATGACAGTAGTGGGTAGTCAAGAAAAGCGGCGGTGCTCCAATAACTGGAATAAAGTGAAGACATGGTCAATACAGCCACAATTTCGACAAAACATAGGTTGCTACTCACGAATCTGGCTTTCATGTGTATCGGTCAATCTGTAAAGAACCGGAAAGCCAAGTAACGTGGGGCGATGGAGATAAGACTGAAACCACTATGATTCTCGTATTCCGAACGTGAGTTTCCTTGAGGACCACGATAGGAAGTGAGCAATCGGTTGAAGCAGTTTCTTGCTCCATCAGTTTCATTAATAAATCGTGCAACTCATGCACAAGAGCAGGTCCACTGAGCTGAAAACAGCTGGAAGAAGATAGTCTAGTCCCGCCTCCTTACTCAACTTCAACTGTCCGACTTCACGTTCAAGTTCCGCGCGAGAGGACGAATCAAAATGAGGGCCTATGGATCATGGCGATCAATGGGCGGTAGCGGGTCTGGTAGTTCCAGCCGATGAAATTGCCTTTCAAAGTGCCCAGCCCAACTACCCAAGCGTTTAAACAATCTGTGGATTGACTGTCCACTGTCGTCGCATAGTCTCCCTAACACCAGGTCTCCTGCTTCCCGTTTCCTGTATCAGACGGAATAACCTCCGATGGTTAACAATGGCAGCGGTTCTTACTACCTCGGAGGCACAATGAAAGTATCAGGCTTTGAGGTGTCCCTTCACACTAGAACGGAAATTTTCCCGGAGGTTTTGCAAGCCTGGTACTGTCCTATCCCAGCCGGAAGGTGTTCCTGAGCATACAGTAATTCCAGAAACTGCGTAGAGACCCAACGTCTAGGCTGGTAATCAGATATAAGCAGTACACCGGTACGTAGTACTGATGCTTTGCTGCCGCGCAACCACCAAAAATCGCGCATGGACTACGGATTCTGCGAGGGTCAACCGAGTCCATAAGCAAGCTCGAACCCGCGCCATAGAGTTACAGGACAGGCTTGTGAACCTTTAGCCTACGGGCCGGCAGTGGTAGTCAGGTCTACCACTTAAAGACATGTCTGCTGCTAATAAAGTCTGGTAAACATGCAAGCAGCGACCTTGTGGTGTTCAGTGAGTGCGTGCGCAGCCCGCAATTCGAGATAAGCATTCAGAACACTGGGCTTCGCCCGTTGGCAAGTATCGATGCGCTCACAGCGTAGTCACGGTGATCCGTTGGAACGCACCAACAGATCGGCGCACCTTAGTGCGTAGTCGGAGTCCACTTGTGCTCCAAACCGAGCAACAGTTTTGACGTTACGCTGTCAACAGTAACTGACCGCGACGTGATTGATTGGTGTCTATGGCTAGTCCGAGGTTGGTGGGTGCCATGCCAGTTTCTAAAGATTGTTAAGTCAGAATACTCCAAAGAAACAGAGAAAAATTCGCACACAAATGTAACAACCGTGTTGCTCCCCCCCAGATGCAGCTCATCAGTAGATAAATTCCAAGTTGAGCGTTCAGATCATAAACAGGCGCTGCAGTAACCATGCTTCCGTTGTGACAAAGGAGCTGGTTCATTTGGTGATAAAAAATATCTTCCAGTCTCAAATCAGTTGGCCTAATCCTCTTTCTGTGTGTTTAACAAGTATGCCTAATTGCATGCCTTGGAACGCATCGCTGGAACAAAGCACGGAAGTGGAGGTCTATCCTGAACTTCGTCACTTGAAGGATTTCAAAGCAATTGGCTCAAAAGGACTTCCTCCGGAGTTGTTCAAGTACAGTGGCGAGGCAAATGTCAACCAGTTAACAGCTCTGTTCTTGAAGGATCTACTGTGAGTAAAAGGTTCTATTTTCTTGAGGCGAGTCGATTATTGTACCCATCTTCGAAAGGGGCGCTGGTACACTATGCACCAACCACAAAGGAATCAGTCTAATCTCCATCGTCTCTAAACTGCTAACATCCACTCGGCTGCGCAGGCTAACAACGATTCGGGAGATACACTCCCGTGAGGAACAAACTGGTTTCTGTCCCGGTCGTGGGTGTGTAGACCACATATTAACGCTCCGCCAATTCCTCGAGCAGCGCCACCTTTATCGCCAGCCTACAACTGTCGACTATTTGGACATCCGAGATGCGTACGACGCGGTCAATCGGCCTGCTTTATGGCGTTGTCTGCAAAGGAAAAGTATACCGCCATCTTCCGGGCTTTATACAACAATGTCTCCGGCAGTGAGAGGTTGCGGTCCGCTCTCTTCATCTTTCGCCGTCACTAGTGGTGTACAACAACTTTGCGACTGAGGATGTATTATCAAGCGCTCTGGAAGGTCTTCAGGGTATTGGCGTAGAGCTTCTTCCAATCAACAGCGCGACTGACGGACTACGCTGGTGGTATCGTCTTGCTTGGTGGCGACCCACAGATTATGCAGGTCGATCTAAACCGCTTGGTGAGCGAAACTACTAAGTATGGCATGACCATTGCATCATCGAAATGCAAGGTCCTACTCCAGGATTGGCATCCAGCAGCCCCCGTGCTGATTCATGAAGGCGTGCAAATGAACAAGCAGATAGATAAATCTACCTTAGGAGCTGCGTCTCTTCTGTTGGCATTATTGAAAAGAGATTTTTCTCCGTATTGCCAAACCCCGATTAGCTCTCCTTGGTTTGAGACATTTGCAGCGCCGTCATGATATTTCACTCTCGGCGAAGAGCAGCGTGTAAAATTCTTGTGTTCGCGCGGTTTAGTTGTATGAAAGTGAGTCCTGGCCGATCCGTGTAAATGAGTTGCATAGGATTTCGGCCTTTGACAACGGTTGTCTGCGCAGGATAGCTTGTATGTGGTGGGAACACCACGTTTACAACGTCGATGTTAGACGTCGCGCAGGGCCGCACTGGAAGAAATCGCACAGTAGCCAACCTACCGGTTGGCGAAAATGTCAAGGTGCTGACTTCCAGTCTGGCTGTCGTTGGCCCGTACGTCTTCCGGGCTAGAGGATCAGAGATGAAGAACAATGCTAATTGGGAACCCGTGAGGACATGGCGTATAAGCGGGGCCAATGGAAGATTCGCATAAGTATACGCATTGAGTCTACTGGTCAACCCATAATCACTGACAAAAAAAACAACAAAATGGCACAAAAGCAAAAAGCTTTCCTTATATATTTGGCGTTTTTGGTCCCTGTACATTTATTCAATGGTTTCCAATGGCTCGATGTCTATTCGACAAAGACCTGCTTATATATATGTCGGCCACCGGCCGACATTATTATTATTATTTTGCTTATATATATATATATATATATATATATATTTCGCGCTTGATGTGCATATCCACAAGGTGCCTACCTGTCTAACACCCACCATCTCGATTGCTGACTTCAAGTGACTGTGGATCGTTGCTGGGGGGAAGGGGTGCACGGTCCTCGTGCTCGTGCTAGGCTCAAAGAGTGGCTCCATCCAGTGTGGAGCGGACAACGGCCTAGCAATCACCTTGTGTGTACGTCTGGTACGCATGATTCCCTACATAGATAGACAGGAATGCAGCTGCAGCAGCTGCTGTTGCTGCAGTGAATGTGGAAGCAGTGTGGGACGGCTCCGTTGATGAAACGTGGCTCCCATTCACATACCTCCTGGACTTATTCCTTCGGGCTTATATTGCGTATGGGGTGTGTGAATGAAGCTGTGGGTGGTGCAGCGCAAGCCACCCATGGTCCCTCTGTAGGCGCATGCGTCCTGTGGCGGTCCTAAGGAGGCCACACTGACAGGTAACTTCGGAACCCAATGCCGCCAACTATATTAGAAGTCTATATGCTGCAGTGTTCGAGTCCTCGCTCCTGCACGGGTTTGAGCGGAACTGCGGTATTCCAGTCCGCGAACAGTCCTTTGCCGTTGCGCGACCGCGAACTGCCAGTACCGAATCTGGTGCTGCGCTGAAGGCACATAGAGTCGCCGAAACGGCAGTCACGATAGGCAATTAAAAGCCTAGTTCCGATCAATCGTTTGACGATGATCCGAACATTGAAGTCCGGAGGATCCAGTTGGTCGGATCAAAGTTGCCATACAAATAGCCCATAATAACGAGAATGATAGCAGCAATTCTAACAGCAAAATAACGAAAATTGAAATCACCAGATGAAATAGTGAAATCAGAAGTGACGGAATGAAGGCAACAATGCCAGTAACCTCGTGACCGCACCATGTTGACAGGGCATTCAGCCACCTATGGAGTTAATCCTGAGAAACACGTCCAGTAAGACGATACGTATCAATTCTACTCAGATTTTCATACATTCCTCCAAGCTGTTGTGCCACATTGATCAATGGTCTTAACGAGATTCTACTGTTACACGCGCTGAGAAAAGTATCACCCAGTTTTACGTTATACGCGCGCCTTGTCCGTGTAGTGTTAGGAAAATGCATGCTCTGAATAGTACGAACGGCGGTGAGCTCCGGTAACAACGCGTCGGAAGAAAACTATTCAAGGTCATATTGGACGCTGTCATGGCAACGGACAGACCAGCACCAAGCATGGTGGCAAGCAGTTAGAAGGGGACGTCGCGACGGCGTGTAAGTGAAATGCGGGTTAGGACCAGCATGGCTGTTATTGGAACACGAGTTGTGTAAGGCATACTAACCTGTCCGGAGTGCGGAAAGGGCACAATAGTGGGCAAATAGCGACGACAAAAAGAAGTGGTTCCGCTGTTGAAGTACATCGATGATGACAGAAAATTACGAAGAGACGGCTGCAACTGATTCATACGGGCTCGTTCACAGTATGGAGGTCAAGACTCGATCTTGTAATAGCCTAGGTTATTCATATAACAGAGGCGCATAGTAAACAACGGCGGTCTGAATGTAGTAAGAGAGGGGAAATTCGGATGATCCAAGCAGATAACGTGCATTCCCCAAGGCCAACGGTTGCGAAGGCCTGATCACATTATGAATGAAGACTAGAACAGTAGGAGAACAAGGAATAAAAATGGTAAAATCAGGGGGACTATGATTCACATCGAGTGAAAGGAAAATACTGATGTGGAAGACGAAGAGGTAGAAATGAGCAAGTTGAGGTCTAAACGAAAATGAAAAACAGTTACCGCTTTTCCCCAGCTGCGATAAACTCGGGCTAGATGAGCTCACAGGCAGAG
Organism: Dicrocoelium dendriticum; assembly: GCA_944474145.2. Classification (NCBI taxonomy): domain Eukaryota; kingdom Metazoa; phylum Platyhelminthes; class Trematoda; order Plagiorchiida; family Dicrocoeliidae; genus Dicrocoelium; species Dicrocoelium dendriticum. Next base: position 21,714,243 of record OX104070.1, read on the forward strand.
CAAAGTCGTAGCCAAGACGAGGGCCTGTGCACCGATGTGAAATTTAACCTCCAGTGTGCCGCTAGGTCGTGCAGACGTTTCGCTGCCACGCAACCACTAGCAGTCGCGTGCGGGCGAGTATGCTGTGAGGTCGCTCGTGCCTAAATAAACTCGAACCGGTGAATTGTGTGTGACAAGTCAGATGTCCGAGCCAAGCCGCTGATCACGGACGCAGTGTGGTGATCAGATGATACAGGCAAATTCTATGAAACAATGCACGGACACTGTGTGAAGAAGTGACTCGGGTGACTCAAAATCAATATACCACAGCAGCGTAACATAGTTAACCGGACAGTAAGACGAGGTGGTGTGGAAAAGCTAATTGTGGCTCATGTCTCTAGTTAGATGTCCTATAATCTCTATCGCTCATCATTCGACGGCCTTCGAGCACCGGTGGTGAAATATGATATCATACCAAGTGAGACGGCCGCCCCTAACCATAAGGATTACTAGGCTAACTTGTAGTGCGAGGGTGCGGGTTCCAGTCAGCGTAGGGGCTGCGCAACCGTCGCAGTATCCTTAGTCAATTACAACTGGTGGTGGTTGCGCAGCGCCAAACGTCCGTACCGCTACCGGCGTACTGCTGCTGATGACATGTAACGAGATGATGCGCTAACGCAATATATCCCTAGCATACTTACCAAACATTCACACTGTCAGTCGTGGTAAACATGTTAGGTATAGTTTCCGACATCATTTCTGCCCGGCGCCACCTTCACGCCTCACTGTATCAGTCTATAATAGAATAAGTAAGCTGGAAAATTAAGGGAGAGAAGGAATCACGCCTTACTTTGGAAGCGGAGTAAGTTTCTACTGACTCAGCAAGTCGGTAACGTCTTAGAAAGTGAAGCAGCCATAAAGTACCGCAACCACGAGGTGAATGAGCACTGAGACCCGGAAGCCGGTAACAAATCTGTAACCACACACACACTATACACGTTAGCTAGAGGTCGGAAGCACCTCAGCTACTGTGCCGCAATACCAAAAGAAAAAGGGAGTAAAATGCAACAGGTGCAAGCCAGCTGAGCTACCGGTAACGGATGAGCAACGTTCCGGTAAGATACCAACCGGCTACTATGCAGCAAAAAGAGGAATTTCCTATGCAAAATTGTAAAATGCTAAACAATGAGATCGTGGTTGGAGGGGGAGGCTAAGAGGGATGGGGTGGGACAAAGAAACTCACAGCACGAACGCCACTGAGGTCGGCTCCTAGCCATATCAACAAGGGTATCCAGCCAAACGTGTTCATCGTCTTTCGGACCCCAACTAGGGAGCCGAGACGCTCCAACCGAGGCCAGCTCAGAAGTGAGGGCCTTCATTCATCTCGACCAAGTCATCGCTTCGCCACCCCTCCTCTTCTTCCATCCAGACCCCCGGTGCGCAAACAACGCACGTCGCGGAAGTCGGTGGGCTGACATGCGCAACACGTGCCCGAGCCATCGGAGCCTGGTACGTGAGATAACGGTGCTGAGCGGTTCATTTCCTTTTCCTGTTCGTAAACAAGGCGTCGAACACGCTCGTTGCTCACGCGGTGTTCCCACCAGATGTGAGTTAAATTGCGAACGCACCGGTTGTCGAACGTAACTAGCCTCTTTATGTCCGCTGATCTAAGGGGTGAGGTTTCAAAACCGTACAGTAGGGTCGAACGTACCGCTGCAAATCAAATCGGGTGATCAGGAGAGCAGATATGAGTGCCATCCAACAAACCACATTTGCGCATCCACGCATATGTTCAAAACAGCCACCAAAACTCCCGAGTGGTTCACGCACTGTGCTATCCACTATGTACAATGTATTCGTGAGCAAATCCGTGATGGGTGCCTGGCGGACACACAATCATCAACTGCACCAGCGAGAAAATTAAAATGTAAGGAAAACAACAGATTCTTCTCGGCTGTTTGGGCAGAGCGAAAAGCACACACAGTCTCCGTTGCCATGAACAACAATCGACAGATGAGGTCAAGGCCAAGTAGAGCCTTTAAACCAAGAGAGAGTGGCTTAATTTGTTCATGAAACAGTTAACGAGCGATGGAAAACGGACAAGTTCCGTTGACCAGGTACATCGGTAGCCAAAAGCAGTCACTATATAAGCAAAAATCAATGACGACCAAGAAAATGAGTCAGACAAAGAAGTCAAAATGAGTGGACAAAAAATGAAAAACACTATATTCGTAGGATGCAAAAGTGCAAGTTACAAGTGACGCGTAGAAGTCAGGCGCTACAACGATCGCGTGATTGTACCAAATAGAGCGAGATCTCTAAAAGCCGATTTGATCAATATCGATATCCTCGTGAAGGGAAACGAGTTGTGCCAAATCCAGCTTTGGCTTGCCACCCGCATAGGGATCAAATGAAGCGCGGTAAGCAACGTGATGGCGATTAGCAAAAGATGACAAAATCGGTCCATATTCAACAGCCTGTCCAATGTAACACAAACGAACTCGTAGCCAATCGGCGCTCCCAATGGGTGCGAGAGGTGCTTCGAAAGCTCCGATGGACCGACGAAGAGGTCTTCTAACGCAGCGAAGTTGCAATGATGGAGTATAGAGGACGCCTCAATCTAGAGACCGTTTGAGAAGATGGTCACCTTAATTCGCACAGAACGCAACACCGCCATGGCTACCAGCGGATAAGATCAGTCCAGTTCATCGACTATGACCATTGCACGAAAGTAGATCCGAATGCTTTGACTCACGTCCTCGAAGTAATACTACTGATAATGATGCACTGGATGGGTCGTTTCGAAGCCCTCGTTGTGTGTATGGACCTCGAGGCACAAGCTCAATGTGGTTAGTGATTCAGGTTAGCGTCACTCGGTGGCTAAAGGCCATAAGTTTCGGTTGACATCCCAAAGGTAATGCTCTGAGCTACAGTTTTGCCATCTCTACGCGGGGAGTACGGACGATTGCGAAACCGGTCACGCAGTGCAGTGTCGCTAGCCGTCAGCAGCTAACATGCACCAGTTCCACGTAGGATCTCAATGATCAGACTGATCGAGAATAAAATGGCTTCTATTGCGAGGTGAGCAAAAAAAAGAAATCACAAGAACGCAGACATGGGCATCCTGCGTCCGGTCAAAAAAGCGACCATAGAGATAGAATACAGCCAGTGACAAAAATCAAGAAAAATGTTTATGCCTGAAATAGAATTGCAGTCACTGGGAGATTTAACTGTCTTGAATAAGCTATTTGACTGGGTCGGTACGCAGTACCGACGCTTAGCTACTGCGCAACCACCACTAGTCGAACATGGGTTAAGAAGCCTGGGAGAGTCACCCGGTACCTACAGAAGCTCGAATCCGATCCTTCGGATTACAAGGCAGGTTTGTGATCCTCAAGACCACGGGCCCGTAACCTGATGACTGGCCCATTTCGCGAACTTGCGTCATGAGCAAAATAGTGCGAAAAATAACAAACCAGTTCTAGAGGTTCTTCGGACGTCAATGCAAACCACATTAAGTACCGAGTCGGACACGATTTGGAAGATGATGATATCGGTTTAGCAGAGTACATTTAGGTGTGTTCAGATAGTTGCGAATTGACATATAGAAAGAAGACAACACTAGGCGATTAAGGGCGTTGTAAGCCCTTGGTTTCATCTACCCTGTTTAGTAACACTAGAGGCACCATGGATCAATACTAATCATGACGACGGCAATAATTTTTAAAGGACAGAATCTTCCGATCCGGAAGATTGGCAATGAACAGCTCATAAAAATCGGACTCCCATGTAAGACCGCAAGTTGTAAGAAAGAGACTGGATGACTACGAAATGAGATCTGGGAAGGCTCCATTTGATCTGAGAAGGCAGTCACGAACCCACTCTAGAAGTAAGATGTGTGAAGTTCACTATTTGGTCTTGGAGAATGAAGCATCACAGTGGGTGTGAAGAAGCATAGTCAACCAGTGGGAACAGCAGCACAATTCATGCGCGGTGGAAGCGTTTGTAAGGGGCAATCCCTAGTATCGAGTTGGTAAGGTGACGTGAAACTATAAAGTTCCATCAAGCCAATCCCTTATCCAAAAGTGGGCCATTTGAGGAGCACTAAGAAGCTAATATGACCAGAATAACTCCGACGATCTTTCAATGAGCACATGCCCAACTGACGGTTAATTCGTAGAAGAGTCAACAGACAAGGGCGTTTGTATCGGTTGGTAAGGTTAGGTGACAAAATTCAGGTAGTTACTCAAACGTCCATAACTGCAACAGTTTTTGTTGCGCTTCTTTGGTTACATTTGTATCAACGCATCTCTTCGCAAGTCTCACTGACGGTTTCTAGCTGAAAATCAAAGCAACACCCTGCAGCGAGGTTTTTACTTCCCACGCATTGTGTATCAGATTGGTTCTAAACTTTCCCGATGTGTAGTCACTATTCGCAGTCGTGCGTTTCGGTGCTCTGGTCGGATTCGATAGCCACGCGTCTGTCAACCACCCTTTCATAGAAAAAGTGTAGTTTCCTACACAAATATCCTTGTTCCTACTCATCTTATTGTTCACACGACCGTTAGTAGGTGGAAGCAGTCACTGGGTCGACACAACACGAAATCGTGAGGCGGGATATTGTAAACGAGTGGATGCGCATGGGTCATGCGACTCCATTGAAAACAAAAAAGCAGGGTAGCCGGATAACATGTGACGATGTAAACACATGCAAAACGGAGGGCAGCTTTCTCAGTTTCGAAAACCGGTGTTAGACGGAGCTCGGATTACACGGCAGAGAAGACATCATAAATTAAAGTAAAACGCTGGGTTTATTTCTGCAGCAAATCCCACTGGCTTTTTGCTCTGATGGTTACGGGTGGACGCATCCAATTGAGTGATAAATTAACGCGAGTGTATCGAATGACCGACATAAGCAACGGATTCCAAAGTAGGGACGTGGGCAAACTGGTGAACAAGTGCTGTGGTAGACAGTGTGTGGACGGGACAAAGTTGCATGTCTGGGAGAAGAGATTAAGAGATTAATTTCAACAGAATACGATGGCGTATCTGCCGAACACAGTAACGGGATACCAAACGGGTTGAGGTAACGAAGAAAAATGAGTGGCCTAATTGAAATGTGTCAGCTACCTCTAGTAAATCGTAAATAAAATGTAACTCAACAGAACAACAGGAGCGAGGACGAGAATAGGAGAGCGGCGAAAACCACTGTGACGGTTCACCATTACTGGCCTGAGATTACAACCAACGTGGTAATCTGGCATTCAGATTTACTTGCGAAAGAACGACCACCAATTCTCCCATGAAAACGGTACGATGACAAGCAGTAATACGCAGTAGTGTGAACACAAATAAGCTCACACGCCCATGCCTAAGTCCGTATCGATCGGCAGTGTTGACGATCGTGCGCAAGATGAGCAGAGAGGAAATGTGTGCGAGATGAATTCACCGAACCGACATGAGTGTCCAGATCAAAGGTCAGAACTCAGCATTCGCGCTATCCTGACAGAAATTTCGTGCAGATGCTAAACGCTAGAGTGGTTAGGAAATGAAATAAGGGGATACAACGGAGTGTTCGCTGAGCTCGGCAGGTTGGCTGCAAACGTTTCGTCACCACTCGAGGTGACATCGTCAGCGCGCGTGTAATTAGCAGAGTGACGCTTACGAAGTGTCCATAAGTGTGAGTGATCGATCTCCTAGCCGCTAGTCAGAGTTTGGATTGTTCGACAAGCACATAACCATCAAAATTGATCTCTGATTCTCACCTCGTATGGTACGCGCGTGTGCCCATCCGGTTGTCGTCGTTTGATGCAGTAGTCTGGCGTTCCGTTCCGTTAAATTTATTCTACTAATTCGGTGATTTTTATCCGTAGTGCTGTATATATAGCATCTATTTCAACGTGCCGGTTTACTGAATTGTCGGTAGAATACCATGCTTCCAAGAATTCTCTAGTTTGCCTCGAATTTCCACGGGTTAGGATCTTAACGTTCTCTAGGTCGAAGTGGTGGCCTTCTTGGTCTTCATGCATGGAAATCAGTGAATGCGGGTCGTATCTCCGTATGGCCATTCTGTGTTCGTTGATCCATGTTGACACTTTCCTTCCAGTTTGCCCTATGTAGTGTTCGTCACTCTTTGCAGTTACTTTTGTAGATGACATCATTCTGACTGCCTTGTTTAACTTTGTACTTCGGTCTTGAAAGCAATGTTCGCAAAGTACTAGATGGTTTGTGGGCTTCCAAGATTCTATGTGGTCGTAGCAATCTTGACATTAGTTCAAATACATTCTTGATGTAAGGAAGCACTACCCATTTAGCTATGTTTTCCAGCTGTTGTCGCTGCACCCCCTTCTTTAGGATTCTTCTGACGAAGTTTCTTGGATACCCATTGTTTTACAACACCCGGTATAGATGGTTCTCTTCCTTCTTCCCCAATTCTGTCGTGCTGCAGTGTGTTTCGGCCCTATTGAAAAGGTTTTCAATGCAGCTTTTCTTGTTGTTCAGTGGATGGTTGCTGTGGTAGTTTAATATTTGGTCTGTGTGGGTCTTCTTTCGATATACACACGTCTGAAATGTTCCGCCAGTGTTTCTTTGGTCCAAAGAAACACTTCTGACACCAGTTGCAAGTCGAACGCAGTACCAGAGAGCGTTAACGTAGCGTTACAACCAACGAGACACACGCGTTGTGAGCAACATTTTCGGAACAATCAACCAGCTACATTTTGTCTCAGAAGCTCCAGTAGTTTATCAATACAGAGCAGAGTTGCGGTTACGCTTTCTTTGTAACACAATCTGACCTTAAAAATGGCATCAACAGTAAGCTGGCACACTATACCAATGCTTCGCTGCCACACGACCACCACCGGTCGCGAGTTGGCTGAATATACAGCTTAAACGCTTGCACCTACGCGGATTCGAACCAGTGACCTTCGGAGCAAAAGAATTAATTGTTCAGACCCCCATCCTATTTGTTCACCGGCTTTCAGTTTAGCACTCGTACATGCAACAAGTATGCACATGTACGCTCACTTGAGAAGAAAAGGAACTGGAAAAAAGCAAACACTGAGTCATGTGATAAGAGATCGGCATTGGAGTGGTCAAATAGCAACGGCATTTGAAAACAAGTGCATACAGTACTCACGCGCTCCTGCCTGATATGCCGCAAGTCTGGCATGCTGTTCTTTTTCTTTACGATCCAGTTCAGCAGCACGCGCTTCCAACTCCGCCTGACGTCGCTCAAGCGCCAAAATGGCATCGTTATTCAACATGGAAGTGGCAGAAAAAGGAGGCAACTGAGCCGGGGGTGGCACGGATCCACCCAAATTACCACCTTCCTTCTCGTTCACTGCAGTATCCGGTACAGATTCCATAGGTGGCGCACCGTAGCGAAAGCCTTTGGGACAGATAGGAAAAAGTATTTAGATAAACACTACCAACAAGCGGCAATATATTATAATGCAAAGGATTATCTGGGGAATGATGTACAAGGGAGAACGGGTACAGTAACTGATAATCGCGCAAGATACAGCGCATTGGTTGCGTAATTCGACGCAATCAAGCGGAAGTCGGACTTCAGCAAAACGAAAAAACAAGATTCTCTTTCACTTATAAGCACAACACGACCAGATATTGACTCGTCAGCGTGGCTGAAGGGGTGGCCTATAAACACATAAGTAACCAAGCAAAATAACCAACATGGTGAGCACCGTGTGAATTACAAACCGCAGCATCATTTTCAGTTCGGTCTTTATGAAAATCCAACTCAGAAAATAATGGTAGTTCGAGTAATGAATTGTAATGAACTCCGTTGTCATCATTCGTGCAGTCATGTGAACTGTGGCTGTGGTAGGGGAAATGTAAATACAAGAAAAGCTAAATGTTAACGGGCCTCGTTCACAGAAGCCGCTGGTAGCCTCAGTTCGGAGTAACCCAGCTCGAAGCTTATTGACAAGGGTCAAGTCAATGAGAGCGTCGTTCTGTTGGAGTCGGCCAATGACGGCAATTTTCCTTTGGAATCAGTCAATGAAGAGATTTGATTGCCTCGGGTAATCTTCCGTAGCGTCAAACCTTGAGCTAGGTTATCTTTTTGGAACAATACAATCAAACTCATTTTGAGTGTGGACAACGCTGTAGTTTCCGGGGTTTAATTGAAAGTTTTAGTGAGTCCTCTGTCTTGGGATTTGGGAAGTGGTTGGTAAGCGATCTGAATAGCTGCATCGTTTGTCCGTTGGTGAGATAACATAAGCAGAAAAACGGAAAGCTAGGATCGGCTGATTAAACGTACAAGGCCGCAGTGAGAGCCGTCCTACTCGATGGGAGTGAGACCTGGCCCGTTCGGTCTGAGGCGCCTCCAAGTCCTTGATCATCAATGGTCGGGTGGCAACAACGTGTCCGCAACAATTACGTGCGTAGGCGAGTACTTAGCAGTGATAACCAAGCTTGGTCCTTAGAACAACAGACAGCACTGAATAAGTTGCGTTGACTTTGGCACGTACTACGTATGCCTGGTCATCGCTTACCGCCGAGTGTCTTGTTTGGTCTGTCAGATGTGAGGTGGCGCAAGGCTCGAAATGGACAAAAGTTGACTTGGTAGCATGAAATGAAGCCACTGACGACCAAACTCGGTGCCGTTCAACCGTCTGTTTCGCCTCACATGTAGCAGTCCACGTGACCCGCCTTACGCTTGGCTCGAGACTTTACAGGACATGGCTCGCAGTAGACACCAGTGCCGCGTCTCCTGCCATCTCCTAGTTGGACTGTGTATTTGGTGCAGAGTTATCCGAGGGGTAATAACTGATTATGACGCGCGGCAGTGAAAGCCGCAAGGAAGCTGTCTCACCAATGCCGCCTCATCTTTGCACGACAGCCAGCTGTTTGTGATGTATGTTGCTAACACAAGATGTGGGCGCCTTGACCCTGAATGTTACCTTAAAGCATTAAAGTTTTCCGGTAAGTCCACCTTCTCCCCCTCTTATTATTCTTCGTTCCGTAGGTTCTCATGGTTATATTACAGAGAAGCAACAGTTCAAAAGGCGGATATACTGCTGTTGACGACGATGATTCGTTATATCAAGAAGTGTATGAAACCAAACGTGGTCATCGCACTTCGGACCCCAGTGAGAGCCATCAGCGGTACGCAGTACCGAGGTTTGAATGCCACGCAATCACGACCAGCTGCTCAAGGTATAAGAATACTGTCAAGATAGCCCGGTCCCCTAAGCAGCCTCGAAACCGCGACCTCCGAGTTACAAGGTAGAGACCTTATCCTTTTGGCCACGGGCCCGATCCCAGTCCGGCATTCGAGCGGCACCGAACGACGTGAACTCCGAAGTGAAGGATTTCATTTCCCTTGACCAAGTCATCGCTTGGCCACCCCACCTCTTTTTCCATTCACACCTTCGGGGCGCAAACAATGCATGACGCGGGAGTCGGTGGGCTGGCAAGCGCAACACGCGGCCTAGCCATCGGAGCCTGATGCGTGATATAATAGTGCCGAGCGGTTCACTCGCTCTTCCTGCGCCAAATACACGATGCCGAACACGCTCATTGCTCACGCAATGTTCCCACCAGGCATGAGCTAAGCTTCAAATGCATCGAAGGTCGAGTGTAACTAACTTCTTTAGGTCTGTCGAACTGATGGGCCAGGTTTCGCACCCGTACAAAAGGGTTGAACGCACGGCTGCATGGTAAATTCTGCTTTCCAGTGCGAGAGTGAGTTCGCGCCGGCGCCACAGGTGGCAAAAAGGCTTCGAGTTTTCGCTATACGGTTCGTGATCTGCTCTTTATTTCTACAGAATTTAATATAGCTGTTTAGAAACCCGAATTTCTGGACGACAGCTAAGAGGTGGGTCCATGACAATTATGGAAAAGGACTTTGAGTTTCAAGGATGCAAAGCATAGCTCAAAACAACTGACAGCCAGTGTTTATTTGTCCAGTACTACTTGGCATGTTTGGGAGCAATCGTAGGTTAGGGAAATGTTGTTGGCATATCAAGTCGAGAAATCGATAATCTGAAAGTAGCTCCACACGTTGTAGGTCGTGTCCAGTGAAGGCCGTTTCCGTGACTTCGTCGATGACGAAGTTGAAGAGGAAAGGTGACCGCGGGCATCATTGTCTCATATCGCTGGAGATATTAAACGGCGGCAACAGTTAGCCATAAACTCGCACTCTGCCCGAACTATGCACGTACAGTGTTCCTATGACAGTAACATACTTATCGGGCATAAACTGCAAGAACAGACAGTCCAAAGGAGACACCGACCCACATAGGCATTTTTGATAGCGAGGAACGCGACTACGGTGGGTGGCCCATCAATACGGCGGTGTCCCAACAATCGATGTAATGTTAAGATGTGCTCAAGATAGGCCCGATTTCGACAAAACTCGGTTTGCTCCTAGCGTATCTGACCTTCATAGGTGCCATAGTTTGTGGTAAACAATAGAGGCAATCGAGATCAGACTGATTCATCTATGCTTGCTGCATTCCGAACGTGAGTCACCCTAGAAAATTGAATCTATAACATCATTCATCATTATTATACACGTTAGCTAGAGGTGGGAAACACCTCAGCTACTGTGCCGCAATGCCAAAAGAAAAAAGGGAATAAAATGCAACAGGTGCAAGCCAGCTGAGCTACCGGTAACGGATGGGCATCGTTCCGGTAAGCTACCAGCCGGCTACCATGTAGCAAAAATAATTACTATGCAAAATTATATAAGGCTATATAGTGAGATCGTGCTTGGAGGGGGAGGCTAAGAGGGATGAGGTGGGACAAAGAAACTCACAGCACGAACGCCACTGAGGTCGGCTCCTAGCCATATCAACAAGTGTATCCAGCCAAACATGTTCATCGTCTTTCGGATCCCAACCAGGGAGCCGAGACTTCCCAACCGAGGCCAACTTCGAAGTGACAGCCTTCATTGCTCTCGATCAAGTCATCGCTTCGCCAACCCTCCTCTTCTTTCATACACATCCCCAGTGAGCAAACAACGCACGTCGCGGGAATCGGTGGGCTGGCATGCGTAACACGTGGCCCAGCCATCGGAGCCTGGTGCGTGAAATAACGGTGCTAAGCGGTTCATTTCCTTTTCCTGTGTCGTAAACAATGCGTCGAACACGCTCGTTGCTCACGCGGTGTTCCTACCAGATGTGAGCCAAACTGCGAAGGCACCGGGGATCGAACGGCTGGCTTGCCGAACAACCTCCTCGTGGTGCCAGATGGGTGGCTCGGGATTTTTCCGTTCCAGCAAATGGTTCGGCGACAGTGTTCCAGGACGTGGTGGGTTTTCGCCTGGCAAGTGTTCTCCCTATAAAAGGCCACATATGTTCGTTTAACAACACTGTGACTGGCGGACGTGACTGACCACTAAATAAATTCACTGCTCTTTGCTTCATCCCGGCGAAGCATAATATTCCAGCAACTTTATGTTTTAATTCTGGGGAACAATGGGCCCCTGGTTGACAAAGGAACAAACGAAATGTGTTTGCACTGAGCAATCACTCATCAGCTCCCAATGGGCGCGATTTCCTGAATTCGCTCCGCTGCGTTGCGGGCAAGCTATTCAGCCAAACGCTCGGGTTGGTGTCCCCTAAATCAACACCTTACATCGGCTTGGGCAACTAGGTAGTATCTCGCCCTCTGACGAAACCATGAACTTTGATGCGTTGTGTTGCGTTTTCCTTTACTATTTCTGTATCTTCTTTTGAGTCCCATGGTTT
>OX104070.1:21726436-21789803 GCA_944474145.2 Dicrocoelium dendriticum
AGCGTCGTTGCGGACGTCCGCCGAAATGCACCTGCAGATCAGCATATACAAGTGTATGGTCGGAGTCCACACTCGTGATCCAAATGCAGCGACAGTTTTGGACACGGCCTCTTCAACGGTGCCCGAATGCGATGTGATTGATTTGCGTCCATGACTGCTCCGAGGCCGGTGGATGCGTTGTCACACTTCTGCAAGTGCTGTGTTGGGAGTTAGTGCTCGTGGGAAGTAGACGAACATCGTTTCATTTTAGAAGACGGTGGACTACCAGTTAGTATATTTGTCAAAAGCACGACGTACCGTTTTTGACTCAAAAACCTTGTTAGGTAAAGCTGAAGACGAGCATCTTTACACAGGTGTAGCAACCGCCTACCGTTGTCATTACGGGATCCTATACCGTGTTGGCCGCTAAAATGCAGCGCATCAGAGGATAGCATTCCAATTTGGCTCAAATAGGTGACCACAATGCAGCGTTGTTTTGGTACTGGGCTACAGAGGGTGCGTGTTATAGACTAAGGAGCCACTCTCATTCCACAACTCACCAGCACGTAAAGCCAAGAGAGTAAGTTTATTGGGTCTCTAGCCATAGACTAATTTGGTACGAATGAATCTGAAGATTCAAAAAGCGCCACTCAGCATAGCTCAATGGATCGCTGAGGAACGCAAACCATCGCATCATGTCAAGGTCTAGTTTCGTCGCGATAGCCATGCCTGAATCAGTATTTCTCATGGAGATCTAGGTGTTTTGTTGTTGGACAAGGTGTATGACCACCTTTACTGTGACTCAGAAGAGTTCTAGCAAGGGATGATTGAGCATATGGTCCATTATTTCGTTACTAAATACCGACAACACATTGCGATGTGTAGCACTAAATAAACCCCAAGATCATTTTGCTTCTGGCAGTATTGGTTTGCAATTTTTGAGGACATGATTCATGACAATGCGCAGTCGACTGCTGTAAGATGATGTCGTCTCGTGTATTCTCACCAGTGCGACGCTTTATACATCGACTGTGCTTGCATCCACCAAGTACAGTGTATTTGTAGTGCGAAAAGCGAGATAAACAGACCGAAGTATGTCAAACCTAGGTTGCTATTCTGACTTCTTGTACACTGCATTGATAACACTACAACAAAAATGGCCATGTGTATGGAAGTTAATTTTGCATTTCGCGTATTTTCGCCAAACACTACATACAACTCGTCGAATAATTCGCTTACACATATACAGACACAGTGAGCGCCATATGTCAAACATTGGCAATCAAAGGGCAGTTGATGCGGAACACGAAGGAAAGGCAAAGATAGCCATTAGATCGGTATGTTTGCACAAAACGGGTTATAGCGCTCGCTTCGCTGAGGGTTCAGCAAACTGCAGTAGGTAAGCAGTGCTCCGTGTTTTATTATAAATGAAGCACGCTAGTGTTGGCACGTAGAGCAGTCCAGTATGGGCGAGCGAGCAAACTAGTAGGCAGCTTGGATGTTACTGTAACAATCTGTAGCTGCAAGGCATGTTTCCGCAGCGGCCGGAAGCGACGATCAAACAGGGCATCGTGATAGTGCCAAAAATAAAGTGTATCGTCAATTGTGACGAATTTGCCAAAAATGAAATGTAGGGACTTTAAGTGGACAATTTTTCGTGCGAGCATTCTCTCGTGTGGACATATTGGGGTGGGTATACATATCGACGAGTTTTAATTGTGCGAATTTTTGTGTGTTCTTCATGCCATTCACCGTAGAGTTGTATTTCTAACAAATGGATGTTGATATCGTAAAGAGGATTGAGCATCCTTTCGGTAACAAAGCAAAGGGAGAGCGTATGAACTGTGAAATCAGTTATCAGCTTCAAATCAGCGATATTCCCTGAATTAGTCAAACTGCTTTGAAGATAGAATATTCAGTCGGAGTTTTGTTCTCTAAGAAAACGCACTACAACGGTTTGGACAATTGTACAAAGCCCCCTAGTTTAGTTTCCATAATTTTGGATAAAATTATTCATTATATAAACATATATAAACCGTTTTCATCCAAGGAATTCCGGCTATTTGGACTACCATTTGAGTGGAAGGGCAAAGGCATGTCAAACTCGCTAGACCAACTCTAAACACAGTTGTAGGAAACATCTCAAGTCCCCTCAATCCCTATCAACGAATACATATCTTGCACATCTATCTTTTACTGCGTCATACATATTGCCTCTTATTGGCGGAGGTGCACCGGCAGACACTCAAATCGATGGATAGGCTGGTCCGAGCAAGTATACGAAAATGGCCACAACTTCCCAAGGACACCAGCGTCGCTTTCTTTCACGCATCAATTGAGGATTATGGCTTAGACATTCCGTGCCTTTCTATTATGATACCATTGATTCGGAAGCACCGCTTGGAACGCCATCTTTCACACTCCAACCCAATTACCAGCTGGGCGATACGGGAAGCTTCAGCGGCTACCATCCAGCCTCTCACCATGAAACCCGTGATCGTTGGAAACCAAGCCGTCTTTGAAAAATTAACGCGAAGCATGAAAAAATTCACTGCTACAATCTGTAGACGGATCCTTACTTCGGGGGGTATTTACGATACCAGCGTCACATAACTGGATAGGAAAACCCGAACGACTTTTTCCTAGACTCTATATCAGAAGAACCCAACTTCGAGCAGGAGTGCTGACGAGAAAATCTCGATGCTCCAGAGGATGATCACCCCGAAATCCAACCGATCTTCACTGCCAAAGCGCTTGTGGGCAAAATGAAACACTTTCCCAAGTCGTGCAGTAACTTACGATGCTCGCTGCAAGAGGCACAACGATATAGTGAAGCAAGTAACCAACACCCTTCGTCGTAAAGGAGCGCAAATCATCCCGGAGTTCCGCATCTTGGCGGCATCAAGGTACATCAAGCCAGATATAATCGTCAACAAGAACTTTACAGCACAAGTAATGGAGGTGGCACTATGCGACACCTAGAGAACGTCCCGCAGCTACCAACTAAAATTGACACATACAGTATAGGTGCTCATGCGCTAGGAATTTCCTACGGCATTAAATATCATGCATCAGCGTATAAGCATTAACAACTAGAATCATATGTTCCCAGCGTCCACCAAGCACGTTTCGGCACTGGAGCTCACCAAACTTGACATACCAGACTTGTAAGTGTCCACCATAAGAGGATGCCTTCAAGTTTATGACACCTACATGCGGGGTGCAATGTCACAAAACATATCACACTAACACCGTACACTCACACGTTCGCGAGCGATTCCGACCACCTTTTTACTTTTTATATGACTACTGTTTCAGTATTACGCCAGGACATTTGTCCAATCTCGGCGAGTTTATGTAATGCCCAGGCCTTGGGTCATGCATGAATTTGCCGAAAATATATGCTCGTGGACGACGATTCCCAATGAAGTAAAGCTTGGTCAATACGATCACCTGGACCGTAACTGAGGAAGCAGATAGGCAATGACCCAGTTTTCCACTGTCTCTTTACAGGCCTTCGCGTATTTTGTGCGGGTTTGTGAACAAACCTATGCAGGTGCACGACTACTGGAAGTTTGTAGGTTACTATGACTCCAGCAAATTCAGCATAGCTTTAATAGCCTTGTGCTACACGAAACGACCAAAGCAATGAGCAGCAACCGTCCAATGATTGAACTGGCCAAGATTTACTTCGATGGGAAATGCGATCCACATCGTGACTGCGCATCGCAATTCATTCACAAAACGTGCGCTTTACAATGACCCACCAACGTTAGGTCATAACAGATTAAGCAATTCGGGTGTCTGACTTTCCAATAGTCGCACAGCTATGCAAGTTCATGCGTACAGGCACAAACACATAAACTACGCGAGGACCGTTAGGTTTACAAAACGTAAAACGTGTTTTGCCTAACGCAATTTAAAGTAAAATGGCATATATATATATATATATATATATATATATATATGTGGTTGGCGGCATCCGGTTTCGGATTTGCCTGTCACTGTGGCAAGCCACAGGACGCCTGCGCCTACAGAGGGACCATGGATGGCTTGCGCTGCACCACCCACAGCTCCAACCACATACCCCATATCCAGTGTAAACCCGAAGGAATAAGACCGG
Source organism: Dicrocoelium dendriticum (assembly GCA_944474145.2). Lineage (NCBI taxonomy): Eukaryota > Metazoa > Platyhelminthes > Trematoda > Plagiorchiida > Dicrocoeliidae > Dicrocoelium > Dicrocoelium dendriticum. Next base: position 21,730,539 of record OX104070.1, read on the forward strand.
GAGGCATGCGGATGGGAACCACGTTTCATCAACGGAGCCGGCCCACACTCCTTCACAGGCAAACACAAGCACGCTGTATTTGGGGAATCAAGCGCACACAAGGCGGTGGCTGGACCGTAGTCCGCTCCACACTGAGTGCATGGAACCGCTCTTTGAGCCTAGCACGGCCACAAGAACCGTGCACCCCGTCCCCTCCAGCAACGACCAACTGTCTCCTGGAGCCAGTATGAACGAGGTAGAGGGTAATAGACAGGTAGGCACCTTGTCAGCATACACATCAAGCGCAACCATACCAGGGATATCAAACAACAGCCATTCACTTTAAACGACAAGCTGAAATAAAATAAATCCACGTAATGCATACAGACACAGTGGCATTATTCTTCGCTAAATTACCATCTGAAGTAATTTGTTTAGCAACAAATCCGTTATAAGTAAGAAATGTCCACAAGTTACTTAAAATGCTACAAACGCAACCAAATTACCGAAGATAAGCGCAATTAGTGTAAGCAACGTGGCCAGTTAGTAGAACATTATTCAGGGAGGTAGAATAAACTAAATAAAGCGGAATGAAATTTATTCAGCTTCAATAGACCTAGTTTAAGTGTAAGTTGGTTTAGCCCAACTGCGGTGAAGAAGCATCAAGAATGCAACATCAACCTCAGCATGGGGCACATATATATATATATATATACATATATATATATATATATACATATATATATATATATATATATATATATATATATGAGCACATCACCTTAATGACCACGGCAGATCTATGGTGAGTTCTCTTCACTCTTCGCTATCAGTATGACGTACGGTAGAGTAGCATATTCCCATTAGCGCACAATTGAGGGTGTCCTAGTGAGCACTCTGCAACGCACACAGGCAGATATGCGTTTGATCGGCTAATGCAAGTCCAATGCATAGTTGGGCGAGTAGATCAACGCTTCCACAACCAGTCAGAGCAGCGGATATTTTGGCTTACTGCAAATCAAGCAGTGAAGCGAAGAGTCTAATGTCCTGGTACCTTAAGCAGTGAGGCCACAAAGCAGACAGTTGAATCCATAAAATGCTTTAACCCACGCTTGGATTCGTATTAATAAACATGACCGTCATTTTAGAGGTCACGTGGTCTGCGCAGAGACAGGAATGTCAGTCAGTGCGGAGGTGGATGGTAAGCTAACCTGATGGTGAATTTAGCGTAATACGTACAAAAAATAATAAACAAACGGTGTAGAGAGACGTTTCATTAATAGCAGCTATATGAGAACGGTGGGTGTCGACCATGGAGGACATACCTGTAGTTGGCTCCGCAAACGGATTATAGTCATCGAGGGGGTCTGCTCTGTTAGAAGCCTAAAAAACAAAGTAAAAAAGGTAAGTTCTATTGTGGAACATGCGAGTTCTCCTGATAAGGTTGTACGCCAAATGATGGCATAAATTGTACAAAAGAAACACGGAACAAAATATTACCCATGTAAGGTACAACAAGATAAGCAGTGTAAAGCCTAGCATCTATAGGTATCAAACGAAACATCAGACAAATCGTCGTGTGGTGGATTTATAAGTGACCATATGATTAATGAAGGATAGATATATCGAGGCTTAGACGTTGGGGACTGAGTCGGGAACGCCCAGCTACAGCGAGCTTCAACGTTTGCACGTTAACGCACTGTATCTAGGTTTTACACTGGCCTACTTGCCGTCGCTTCCAGCCCACGCCTGTGCGCGCAAAGAGGACACCACGTTGTAGCTGCTGGGTAAGCATGCGAAAAACATGCCCAAGCCAGCGAAGCTTCAGCAGTGAAAAGATGCTATCAATCGGTCACTGGAGCTTGCCAAATTTAAAGACCCGCCGACGAACCTTCTCATTACTGATGTGATGTTGCCATCAAACACCAGAAATGCTCGGCAGGCAGTGGCGATCGAGGAAAGATAGACGCTGGAGACCACTGGCGGGAACGGGCCAAATCTCGCGGTCATACAGCAGAACCGCTCGCACCGTAATCTTGTAGACTCCGCCTTTCAAAACGAGGCTGACGTCACAAGAACGAAACAGGTGATGGAGCCTAATAAAACCTACTCCAGCATTGGAGGTACGCAATGAGATTTGGTCCGTCAAATCGCCAATACTAAGACAACCGCCAAGGTGAATGAATTTGCCGACCACCTCCAGCGGATGCTCCGAAAAGGTTCAGTTCGATTCAGTTGAAAAACTATGATCCGAGTACAGAAGTGTCGTGGATTCAGTGCCGTAAGAATAACAATAAATAACAACGGCAAGATAGTAGGGTTGAATGCAAATAGCATGCAAAGAAAACGGAAGCAAGAAATAAGTGCGTTAAGCTAAGCAGACCGGAACGAAAATTAAGAACCAGATCTAAGAAACCGAATTCAGGAACGCCACTGATTGGGTGACTGAGCCTTGTCTGATACGGTCTCCAACTATTGGTGTGGACAATCCCGAGGTCCCCAATCCACGAAGAGAGAACGCACCAGCCTGGTCAGTTTCTTCATGACCCTATGCCACGTAATGGACTGGCCACCTCGCGGTTTCGCCCAACTTGATGCAGCTACGGCGCGTAATGCACGCCGAGGAAGCCGGTCAACGGACATAGAGAGGACATGGTCTAGGCAAAGTAGGCGTTTGTGATTCAGCAAATACTCGAATGAGGCACCGGAAGACTTCTTACTAAAAAGAATTGGCAGACCTCAATATTGCTCAATCTGTGTTCCCACCAGACGTGAGCAATACTCCGCAAGCACCAGTGGTCAAACGTGGCCAAGCGTTTAATGTCTTTGCTTTGAACTGGCCGTCTCTGATCCATACAATAAGACCAGCCTTACCGTAGCGTTACCATTATCATCATCATAATACACTTTAGTCAGAGGTGGAAAACACCTCAACTACTACGCCGTCATAACTAAAAAAAGAAAAAAATGCAATAGATGCTGAGCTACCAGTAGCGTATGGGCATCGTACCGGAAAGCTACTAACCGGCCAGTGTGCCGTAAAAAATTTATGCAAAATTAAATTATGCCAAAACATGAGATCGTGGTTGGAGGGGGAGGCTAAGAGGGATGGGGAGGGACAAATAAACTCACAGCACGAACGTCACTGAGGCAGTATCGTTGTCATCTCAACAAGTGTATCCAGTCAAAGGTGCTCATCGTTTTTCGGACCCCAAACAGGGAGCCGAGATCCAACAGAGGCCAGCTACGAAGTGAGGCCCTTCATTCATATCGACTAATTCATCGCTTGGCCACCCCTCTTCTTCCATCCACACCCCCGGCGCGCAAACAACGGACGTCAAGGGATTCCGTGGGCTGGCATCAGCAACACGTGGCCAAGCCATCGGAGCCTGGTGCGTGAAATAACGGTAATCACAACCTTATACATCCTACTTTTCACTGATAGGATGATATTCCGCCGTTTTCACATGTATGGCTGAGTCTCTGGAAAGCCACACGGGCTTTGCAGATACGCGAAGTAACTTCCTCAGTGATGTGGACACAAGTAGTGACACAACTGCCAAGGTAAGTGAACCGATCCACCACTTTTAGTGGCTGTTCGGTGATAGCTAGAACCGGAGGTGTGTCGGTTCAATCCTGTAACAGCAGGTGCAAAGCACATGCCGAAGCGTGCAGCGTTATGCGTCCGTTTATCAAGTAGTGTTTGCATAGCCATTTCGTAAGACCCAAGAAGTGCAATGTCGTCCGAATACTCCAGGTTTGTCAGTCGGTCATCTGGCAGAACTTCCACTCCGGTAGATTTGGAAAGAACCGAGTCACTCATGACCTTGCTGTAGGACAATCCTGGGACCCGCTTGTCGTGAGGAACTCAAAAGAGAGTTTCCCGCAGAGTCATACACGGCCTCAGAAATCAAGGTAGAGAGACTGCATAATGGAAAGGAATTTAGCTGACACGCTCTTCATGGATAGGCAGTGCCACAAGGTGGCGCGGTCAACAGAGTCGAAGGGAGCTTTCAAGTCAAGGAAAACCATCATAGTCAGTCGTCTGTGTGTCACTGCTCTAAAACTTGGTGACCAGTAAAAATATGGTCGATGCTACCACGACCAGTGCGAAAACCAGCCTGGCTTTCAGTGAATCGGCTCTCACGGGGAGTTGTAAGTCGTCGAAAAATGGTACCCGAGGAAAGTCTGCATACAAATGAAAGAAGGCTAATGCCTCAATGATTTTCGCATAAAGTACACTGACCCTTCTTGGAGATGGGTACAACGGTTGAGAGTTGCCGGTCGGGAGGCACTTCTTCAGTGTTCCAAATCGTGCTAAACACAGAACTGATTCTAGTCAAAAAGTCACCCCATCTTACAGCAAAGATGGACGAAGGTTGTCAGGTCCAGGATCCTTGGCCACTCTTGTAACAATGTAGTATACTTGGAAGGGTCAAATGTCAACCAAAATCGGGAGGCAGACATCTACACCCTAAGCAGCACATGGTGGACGGTTCGGGAGGACTCACAAAGAGCAATTTCACCTGCGCACTCCAAGTTCCGAAGACGGTCACCCGAGAACAGTTCGGCGCTGGAGAAATGAGTTTTTCAGGACATTTTCTATGATCTCGTCCATGGCGAGGAAGGGAGACGCTGGGCAACCCTGTTTAACACCAGTAATAATACAGAAGTGGCTAAAAGTCCCCGTATTCTCGCACGTGGCCCGAGGTTTAATAGTAGATGGCACGGAGAATGATGATGGACTTCTCATGTGCTCCCCAAATTTAGTAAGCAGTTCCAAAACAGAGTCAAATGCGGCTCGAATGTTCAAGAATACACTCACTCAAACTTTTTGAGAGCGTGAATAGCGGGTAATCCATATTCCAGTATTGGACGGACGTGGGAAGGAAACAGGAGCCTGAAGATCTCAGGCGTCATTTTTGAGAATGACCTCCGTATGGCGAAGAGTACCCTATTAACAGAGGCGACTTTCCGCAACGTATTTGGGATGGTTTTTAAGTCGGTGATATAATCACATCCAAGTCTTCAGAATGCACGTAGCTCAGCGGGAAACCACTAATGTGGTAGACGCCGAAAGGTTCTGGAGAAGCAATTGGAGGAAAATAGCATTTATCGTGGTTGATAGGTAACTGCCAGCTAACTGACCAGTCGTGCAGCGAATCGAGCGTCAGTTGTAATTTGTCCGAATCTTCAAGGCTAGATATTTCTGACCATAGTTTGAGATCATCAGCGTAGATCAAGCAGTTTGAAGCACATATGAAAGGTCGTTGATGAAGATTTGGAAAAGTTAAGGACCAAGGACGGAGCCATGTGGAACCCCAATGGTCATGAGAACTGGCCCAAAGCGAAGCACAATGAGCTTCACCGTCATGGTACGACCATAAAGAAATCAGCGAACCAGAGGAGAACATTGCCAGCAATGCCAACCTTCCGGAGCGGCCCGTAGCCTAGTTGTAACGAACTTGTCTCGTAATCTTGCGGCATGGGTTCGAATCCGCGTAGTTGTGGGCGTCCTCGCGCTATGCTTAGCCCGCATGTGACTGGTGGTGATCGCATGGCAGTGAAGCACCATTACGGCATACAAGGCTGGCTCGCCGAACAACCTCCTCGTGGTGCCAGCTGGGCGATTCGGGAATTTCCCGTTCCGGCGAATGGTTCGGCGGCAGTGTTCCAGAACGTAGTGGGTATTCGCTTGGCAAGCGTTCCCCCTATGAAAAGCCACAAATATCCAGCTAACAACACTGCGACGTGGCGGATGTGACTCGCCACTGAATAAAATCACTGCCCCTTGTCTGCTTTGGAGACATTGTACACCGGCAAGCAATTCGAATATCGAATCTTGTCTCTTACTTCGGGAGTTTTGGGCCCCTGGCATGGCTTACCATCATAAAAAGGCGTATGAACTGTGTGCAGTCATCGGTTTCCAACGGGTGCGAATCCCTCATCTCGTCCTGCAGCCTTGTGGGTTAGGTCCTTTGGCCAAAGGCTCGGGGCGGTGGTCCCCTAAGACAACCTACGTACCTCGGTCTAGGCAACCGGGTAGTATCACGCCAACTGACGAACCATGGACTTACAAGTACAAGTATCTACACGCGCTCTTGCCGCTACGAAAGCTGCGAATAGCGGCCTCCGGTCGGTTATTTTTAGCAGTGTTGACGGGATCACTTTGTGTTGGATTTCTTCGTTCATCGGAAGTATTTCTGATTCTGAAATTTCCGACCAGAAATACTTGTGTTTTCATCGCTTGGTTTCGGCGATCTTGATATCGCCATTTCCTCCGTCAATTGGCCACCATCTTGTTTTCGGATTATTCACAATGCCGAAGCAGTCACCCTGTGGTACTTGTTTCAAAATAGTCAGATACCGTGAAAATGCCCTCACGTGTGTTTTGTGCCAAGTTAAATACCACATTTCATGTGTTGGATTATCAGTTGAGCATTTTCATTGTCTTCGTGGGATCCAACACGATTTCGTTCAAACTGTGTGGAAATTGCCGAAACAAGATACAGCCAGGAAGAGTAAAGCCGACGTGTAGGATTCATCATTCCGTTGCGAACAGCTCCGTGTGTTTGGCCCAACAACCTAGCCCGAAGAGCCTACTGGTTTTAGCTCAGTCGTCCTCCTCTACCCGTGCAAACTCACCGACACGAAGTCCAACCGTTGTGAGAAGCTCAGTTGCACCTGGCATAAATTATTTACCTTTGTTGTGTCCAACGGACACTGATGTCCCAGCAGGTGAAAGTCTGAGTGCTGAAGACCAGTGGAAAGAACAAAGAATGAAATTACGAAGAGATGTTGGGCGTTTACGTTCTGTAACTCAACAGTTAGCCAAACCACGTGAGACTGGTAATATACTTCGCCCTGCAAGGTCGACCTGGTCCGACCAGAGGCGTTATAATCTCGTGATTTTCCACGCGCCAGAGTCCATTGATCCATCACCCCAAGTGCGCTACGATCACAATGTCGTCTAATTGACAGACTCCTCGAGGTTGGTGAGGGCTCGGTAAAAGTGAGGCAAATTACTGGTCTTGGAAAGCAAGGTGATCAGGAAAATCGGCCTATGAGAATCACCTTTGTGGACGAAGCCAATCGAAGACTGATCATGCCCTGCCTTAGGCTGAAAGGTTTGAAAATCCATGTTCGTCCAGACCTGGACCCAGTAGACAGGAAGCGGCTCAAGTCTACCATCATTGAGCTGAAAAGACGCACTGGTGAGGGGGAAACAAATCTTCGTATCGTAAATTTTCGGGTGGTTTCCAACAATCTGCGAATCAGGATAAACAGGCTGCTTTCACTTCAAGCACGCCCGGCAGCTCCTGTTGCGGCCTGCGAGTAGCCTTCATAAACGTTTGCAGTGTTATGAACAAGCGCGATGAGCTTTGTTTCGTTGCGTCTGAGCGGCCAGACGTAGTGGGATTCGCAGAGACATGATTGCATTAAGAGTTATACACACAAGAACTTAAACTCAACGGTTATTCGTGTTTCCGATGCGATAGATTAAAGAATGCCCACGGTGGTGTATTACTTTACACCCGGTCTTCTCGACGTGGGAGACTTGTGAGCACCTACCGAAGTGACGATGCTTTGTGTAAGCTACTGTGGTGCACCATCCGCCTCAGGCGCGGAGAACTGCTTGTGGGTGCAGTTTATCACAGCCCCCTGAGCCATTGTTTGGATGGGCAGCCCCATCTTCGAATCCACATGAGTCGGCCACACTTTCTACTTATGGGCGATTTTAACTGTCCTCGAATACGATGACCTGGTGTGCATTTGATGTCTGGATATAGCGAGGTTGAAGCAAAGTTCGTGGATTTGGTACTTGAAACTGGTGCATCGCAACATATATCCCAGCCAACACGCATAACAACACGCTCAACCCCATTCTGTCTCGACCTGATGTTAACGAGCTACGAACAACGAGTGTGTGACGGTAGGATCCTGGAGTCTCTGGCTACAAGCGACCATTCAGTGCTCATAGCTGATATGGAATTATCTTTGCCGCATTCACGTCCGCTGGAACCATCTCACAACTACTGGAAAACGGACCTCGATGGTCTAGCTTGAGCTGCGAGCCAACTGGATTGGTCTCTGGCACAAGCTGCATCTGTGGAAGACTGTTGGATAGTTATAAAAGAGAGATTGACATCAGTGAGTTCCCAATTTGTGCCCTTGAAATGTTGGAAGATTGGACCAATTAAGCCTCATTGGTTCGAAAAGGAGTATGGAAATCTGGCTCGGAGGCGTCGCAGACTGTGGGACAAATTCCTTCTCTCTGGCTCTGCCAATGATTAGGAAGGGTATAAAAGTCAGCGGAACCTCTGCAACAGTGCAGAAAAGAATAAGCGCCGACAATTCAAAGAGCAGCTCGCAATAGCCGCAAAGAGCGCCCCAAAGAGAATCTTTGCTTAAGTGAAGCGACGCCTGAAGCCGGCAGGTGATGTGCCAATGCTGGATGGCCCGGATGGACAGCCCCTAACCTCCAGCATTGAGCGTGCGTCCGCGTTGGCGGCGCACTTCGCTTCTGTATTTGCGAATGACCAGATGTCTGTTCCGAGTTCGACGTGTACCGCTTTTACCGAACTTGACAGTCTGCATTGCGGTGTTGAAGAGGTATGTCAACTACTCGCCAAGCTTGACGCACCAAACCTGCCGGATCTGATGGGATTCACTCACTGGTTCTCAAGTCACTTTCAACCATCCTCTCTCCTGTCGTGACTGACCTTTTCAACAGGTCGCTGTCCGAAGGTTCGTTGCCGATCGACTGGGAACGTTCGGTGGTGAAGCCTATCCTGAAAGTCGGCGACCCTAGCAAAGTAGACAATTACAGGCCAATTTGTCTGACACCTACTTTGGCAAAGGTTGCTGAGAAAATCGTGAAGAAGGGATTGCTGCAGTTACTACAGTCAAACGAGGTCCTGACGCCCGCACAGCACGGTTTTATGCAAGGCCGCTCATGCATTACGAACCTGCTTGTGACGAGGCATGAGTGGTTAAAGACAATAAGCAAGGGGAAGTCTGTTGACGTGATATTCATCGATTTCAGTAAAGCGTTCGACAAGGTCAGCCATAAGGTTCTCCTTCACAAACTCAGCATGTGTGGCGTCGGTGTCTCACTGCACCGGTAGATCCGCGACCTTCTTGTTGGACGAAAGTGGAGGGTACAGGTCGACAACCATCTAACTGACTGGTACCCCTCTATAAATGGCATGCCTCAAGGCACTGTGTTGGGGCCCACCCTGTTCCTGATCCACATCAACGATCTAGCTCAGCTTCTCCGGTCGCCGCGTGCCTTGTTTGCGGACGACAAGAAGATTTGGAGAGAAATTGACGCTCCCGACGACTGTGGCCTACTTCAGCAAGATCTCAACCGCCTATCCACATGGTCTGTAGCAGTTCATTTCCCGGGCAACTCAGCCAAGTCTGTATTTATGAGTCTGGGGAAGGGTACTGACGGCCGAAGCTACACTTTTGACGGCCAAACGCTATATTCCACACCCTCCGTGAAGGACCTATGTGTACTCTCGTGCTACGATGTGAAGTCCGTGGACAACACGAACAGGTTATATCGTAACGGATTGCGCATGCTGTGGGCGCTCAAACGTAGCTTCGGCACATGGTCTGAAGAGGTTGCCACTCGCCTCTTCTCTTCCATCATTAGACCAATGCTCGAGTACGGTTCGCCCGCCTATTTTCCGATTACCCGAGACGAGACACAAAAGATAGAACGGGTCCAACACGTTGCTACCAGACTTATCCCGAGTTTATGTGGCTTGGGGTATGAAGACCGGTGCAAGAAACTAGGACTCTACACCTTGTTCTACCGTCGGGTGCGAGTCGACCTCATTATGACCTACCGTATTCTACATCTCGGTGACTTCCCCATGCTGAGGCCAATGATGTACTTACGGGGGCCATGCAGCACACGCGGACACAGATACAAACTTGTCGTGCCGGATATGAAACGTGTTCCCCACCCACTGTGCTTCGAACGGAGAGTGGTAAATATTTGAAACAGTTTGCCTGAACATGTGATGAAGGCAACATCTGTGCAACAGTTCAAAACGTTGTTCGATTTATATCTTACCACTATTCGATTCAGAGAACGGTTGCACACTTACGATGACATATCACATTTGTGAGTCCTGCAACACCGTGAGTCAGATATTTTAAATGTTACATGAGAACGACAACGATATTCACACATGGATATGATGATGTTTGCCAAGACAACGGAGACTGCTCAGGCTGTGTGCTGATCATCAGCTTTTCCTCTTCAGCACGAGCTTCCGTCATCCTGGACACAAGTACGCTACTTAGTGCCCCCATCCTCAACCCAACGCTGGTCACAGATTGATCACAAAGCCATGTCGCAGGTGGCTGGGTAGCGTACGCGACTGCCGATCATTTTGGTCAACATGCGTCCATACCGATCATGAAACCGTTTGCATGCATTTTGGCGGTTCATCTAGGTCTAAACACACCCGACTGAACACCTACAAGTTGGAGCACCCAATGGTGAAGGAGTATCAATAAAGGCTTTGTGAAAATCTCTCTCCCACTCTGGATGTTGATCAACACTGGTCAAGTCTGCAACACGCCATGCTGTCGGCCTCACTCGCTCCACTCCCAAAAGCTGGATCTCGGGAAAATCCTTGGAATTGCTGAATGGCCGACGGGCGGTGCCTGCTGGTGAGGAGCACAACGAACACCGGTCTATAATGTGACAGCTGAAAGCAAGCCTTCGTTCTGATCGTGAATCCTCGTGGTCAAAACGAGCTAATGAGATGGAAGCCGCTGCATTAGCTGGCAACTTCCGCCGTCCATTTTGCATCATCAGGGCCACCGGTTGCAATTTCCACGCTATCAGTCAGAGGATTTGCGAATCAGACGCACGAAGATCACCAACCTTCACAGGCGATTGGGTCGCTGGGTAAAGCATTTCGCTCTTCAATTCAACAACCCAACACAGCCACCTGTGGCACCTCCAGCCCCAACGGATAATGAGTGGCCTATCTCCACAGGCCCCCAACTGAAGTAAAGATCCGAGATGCAATCCAATCTTTGAAACGCCATAAAGTTCCTGGTCCCGACAACCTACCATAGGATCTATTGAAAGATGGCGGGACTGTACTTGTCAGCGAGCCAATCTGCCAATTGTTTCCGCACTCCTGGAGGCTGGCCGCCTTCCGCTTGAGTGGAAGGTAGATATTGTGAAGCCAATCCACAAAGGATGAAACCAAGATCCTGAGAATTACAGAGCGATCTGCCTGAGGTCGATCATTTGTAAGACATTGGAATTGATTTTAAAAAGAGCCCTTTAGCTTCAATTTGAGGCTCTGGACACCATTACTCCTGCTCAGCAAGGTTTCCAGATGGTACCCTCCTGTATCAATAACCTGCTTATTGCCCACGAGAAGCAGGCAAAGTCTGTGGATTCCGGAAAGCGCCGTGATGTTTTTATTGATTTCAGCAAAGGATTTGATGGACTTCCACGTGAATGGCTCCTTAGCAAGGTCCGGATATATATATATATATATATATATATATATATATATATATATATATATATATATATGGTTGGCGGCATTCGGTTTCGGATTTGCCTATCACTGTGGCCAGCCACAGGACGCCTGCACCTACAGAGGGATCATGGGTGGCTTGCGCTGCACCACCCAAAGCCCCAACCACACACCCCATATCCAGTGTAAAACCGAAGGAATAAGACCAGGAGGTATGCGGATGGGAGCCACGTTTCATCAACAGAGCCGGCCTACACTCCTTCACAGGCAAACACAAGCACGCTGTATTTGGGGAATCAAGCGCACACAAGGCGGTGGCTGGACCGTAGTCCGCTCCACACTGAGTGCATGGAACCACTCTTCGAATCTAGCACGACCACAAGGGCCGTGCACTCCGTCCTCTCCAGCGACGACCAACTGTCTCCTGGAATCAGTATGAACGAGGTGATGATGATGATGTGTCAGCTGTACGCCGTAACGGCGCTTCGCTGCCGCGCAACCACCACCAGTCGCGCGCGGGCTGAGTATACCGCGAGGACGCCCACTCCTACGCGGATTCGAACCGGTGACCTTATGGTTGCAAAACAAACATGCAGACCACTCGGCCACCGGCCGACATGAACGAGGTAGTGGGTAATAGACAGGTAGGCACCTTGTCAACATGCACATCAAGCGCAGCCACACCCGGGATTTCAAGCAACAGCCAATCACTTGAGACGACAAGATAAAATAAAATAAATCAAATAATACATACAGATACGGTGGCATAAATATCTCTTTGCTAAATTAGCATATGAAGTAAGTTGGTTAGCAACGAATCCGCGATAAGTAAGAAATGTCCACAAGTTACTTAAAAATGCTTCAAACGCAAGAAAGTTACCGAAGATAAGCGCAAATAGCGTAAGCAACGTGGCCAGTTAATAAAGAATTATGCAGGCAGGCAGAACAAACTAAATAAAGTGGAATGAAAGTTATCCAGCTTAAGATGGATATATGTATATATTCATAATCTGATTACAGATGATGTGCCGTCAGAACTTTGGTGATATACAAGGAGAAATGAAATACAACGTGAAGAAAACGGCTTTCTTCAGTTTTACACACGCCGCTTTGGGTTTTTTTGTGTTTTAGAATTTTATGTTCCATGAGACGTAAACGAAAAGGTAACACGGTTGAACAGCACTAGCTCCACTGGCAGTGCGAATTGTGTCGTCCCCATTATGTAAGGCGGACCCGTCTGACGTATGCCAAACTTGAGATTGCATCCCTCATGCTTCTTCTCCACATCACTGGTTGTCCACCGCTGCACTTTTTCCAACCGTTTCCGCGGAGCGCAAATAACGCTCGATGGGGAAAGCGATGGGCCGGTATGCGCAATACGTGGCCGAGCCAACGCATGCGGTTTAGGAGAATAACGTTCTGAAGACTGGTACTACTCGCTCCAAGCACTCGGTCTCGGACCTTTGAGTTGCTTACGTGGTGTTACCACCAAACCCGACTAATCCTTCATAGACAACGATTGTCGAAGACCGACAACCGCTTCATGTCTTGCGAGCGAATAGGCCGTCTCACAGCCATGCAAGAGTACTGCACGGACGGAAGCATTGTACTCCCTGCCCTCGAGCTTGAGACTGACATCACGACGACGCCATAGGTGTCTCCGTTTGATGAATGCTAGGTGGGCCTTTGCAATCCGTTGTGAGACTTCATGTCCAACACCGCCACCAGCCGTGATGCAACTCCCTAGATAAGTAAAGCAAGGGACTTGCTCCAGAACATGTCCAGCAATGGTGAGCGCGGGTTCAGGCACCTGCCAATCCTGGAGCAGCGTTTTACATTTTCCCGGAGTGAAGTATAAGCCGTACTTAGACGCCTCCATCACTAAGCGGTCCAAAGTGCTCTGGACGGTTTGTGGGTTTTCCTTGAGCAAGGCGATATCATCTGCGTAGTCCAAGTCCGTGACTCTGTCTCCAGGGAGAAGCTCAACACCGCAGTTCTGGACATCTTCCAGTGCTCTTTGGAGAACATCTTCGAAGGCGAAATTGAAGAGGGAAAGTGAACTAGGGAAATCTTGGCGAACACCACTGGTCACAGCAAACGAAGAAGAGAGCGTGCCGTAAGCCCTGACTTTGCCCGACGTGCGACTGTGAAGTTCTTTCAGGATGGTTACAAACTTGTCGGGCACACCTTTCTTCAGCAAACAGTTCCACAACGCAGATCTATTTACTGAATCAAATGCCCCTCGGATGTCCAAAATTGTTGGCCGCCGGTGGATGTGACGGAGTTCGAGAAGTTGGCGGAAGGTGAAGATTTGGTCGATGCAGTCGAGGCTTGGACGAAATCCGGCTTGTTCTTCTCGGGAAAACTCCTCTCTAGTCGTTGAAAGCCTGCGAAGTAGGACAGACACGACGATTTTGTAAGGGACAGAGATCAACGAGATTCTGCGGTAGTTGCAGCAGTCGTCGCGGGAGCCTTTCTTGTGAATCGGAATAAGGACCGATTCTCCCCATTAGTTCGCAACCTTCTCCTCAGTCCGAACTTTCGTGAACAGCGATAGCCTGGACCTCTGATGCTTAATGTTAAGCTCATGCCCCCGTAGGTGGTCAGATGCTGCAAGTTCACAAAAATCGGAGAGTTTGATCCCACTGAGCCCTCCATAATCTTGAAAGTTTTTATCAGAACACCTCGTACTCTTCTCCGATCTATAGAGATCAATCCTAGGCCTCTTAGGCGTTCATCGTATGATTTCGCGCGCTAGCCCACAATCATTCAAATCGCCAGCTTTTTGACCTTTTCCATGCAGGTACGACGCCCATATCTGCATACGGTACATCCTCATCAGTACATGTTAACTAAGGGTGAGAAACACACCTTAGCTAATGTGCCACAATACAAAAACGAAGAGACTAAAAGTGGCACTATAAGAAACATGATGTTAAATATTAAAGTATACGTTGCATGAGATCGGGATTGGAGGGGGAACCTAAAGGAGGGATGGACAAAGAAACTCACGACACAAACGCCATTAGGGCCGGCTCTTCGCCATATCAACAAGTGTGTCCAGCCAAATGTGTTCATTGTCCTTAGGATCCCAGCCAGGCAGTCAGGATGCACCAACCGACGCCAACTTCGAAGTGAGGGTTTTCATTTCTCTCGACCAAGTCATCACTTGGCCTCCCCTCCTCCTCTTCCAACCGCACGCACAACGCGCAAACAATGCACGTCGCGGAAGTCGGTGTGCTGGCATGCGTAACATGTGGCCCAGCCATCAGAGCCTTGTGAGTGATATAATGGTGCTGAGCGGTTCACTCGCTTTTCCTGCACCAAATAAGTGACGCCGAACACGTTCGTTGCTCACGCGGTGCTCCTACTACAAATAAGCTAAGTTGCGAAGGCAGCGATAATCGAATGTGACGAGCCTCTTTATGTGCGCCGACCTAATGGGCCAGGCTTCACAACCATATAGGAGAGTTGAACGGACGTCTGTGTTATAAACTCCGCCCTTCAGAGTGAGAGTAGTGTCGCGCCTGCGCCACAGGTGACAGAGATTGGCAAAAGCACCTCAAGCTTTTGCTATAAGGTTCATAACCTCATCTTCGATCCCACGGGCGCTAATATAGCTGCCCAGGTACTTGAATTCCTTAAGGACTTTTAGCTGATCGCTACAAAGCGTTGGTGCAGAGGTGGGTCGCTGCCAATCTTGGAGAAGAACTTTGCATTTCGATGGAGCAAAGCATAGCCCAAAACGATAGACAGCCAGTACTAATCGGTCCAGTGCTGCTTAGAATGTTGGGGAACTGTCATAGATAAGGGCAATATCGTTCACATACTGCAAGTCAAAAAGTTGCTCACCAAGAAGTAGCTCCACACCTTTTAGGTAATGTCCAACGAATGCTGCTTATATGACTTCGTCAACTGAGAAGTTAAGGTGACAGCGGACAACCTTGTCTCACCGCTGGTGATACTGAAGGGTCGCGACAGTTTGACATAAACCCTTATTCTGACCGAACTATGCGCTTACAGCGCTTTGATAATGTTTACATATTTATCAGGCACACTTATCCTCAGCAGACATTCCCAAAGGGCACATCGATCGACCAAGTCGAAGGCACCTTTTATGTCAATAAACACGATAACATGGCGGTGCTCCAACAATTGACGCAAGGTGAAGATGTGGTGGATGCAGCCCAGACCTCGACGAGCCTCGGTGTGCTCTTCACGAATCTGGCTTTCGCGAGTGCCAGTCAGTCTGTGGAGAATGACAGAGGCAAGCGATTTATAGGCAATTGTGATCAGACTGATCCCTTAATGATTGCCGCATTCAGAACGGGACAATGACCGAGGGGTTCCAGTCTGTCGGGACAGTCTCCTGCTCCCAAAGTTCCACTAGCAACTCGTGTAAATCATCTATTAGAGCAGGTCCCCAGAATTTGAAGAGAGCCGGGGAATTCTATCTGTCCTTGCGGCCTTATGTAATTTCAACAGCCTGACCTCACGTTCGACTTCTGCGCGTGTTGGCGGATCCAAGGAGACGGCCCAAGGAGAAGAGCGCTCAATGCCCTGCACACAGTACTCTATGTGAGGTTATAGTACCGCCTTAAATAACGGGAGTAAAACCTCTGGTTTGACGTCACGTAACGCTCTGTTGAGACGGAATAATTCCTGCCACGCCTTGTTGGCAGCATACTGACACTGCTGAGGCTCTGAAGCTATTGTTCATAATGATATCCAAATTCTGAACCTCATCAACGGGCCGCAATGTCAGGGTGCCCGCAATAGTTTGCTCTGTAACCCCATCATTGTTGCAACACAAGTGACATTTACTGGCATTGATGGGCAAATCCAATGAGGAAGACCATCTCATTACAGTGCAAAGATATTTTGATAACGTGTCTCGATCACCCCCTGTTTACAAGTTTTACATCCTCTGCAAAGACAGAAAGGGTTCTCGAGGAGCGGAGTCAAATCATATACACACAAAAAGAACAATAGCGAATCTAAAAAAGAACCCTGAGGAACACCGCTATGAGCGGTACCCTCACTTGAACAGGAGTCATCGTTCTAACTCGGAAATTTCTCTTGCAAAGAAATTCTTTTAACAAATTTAATAGCTGGGGGTGTATCAGATTCAGATGGGACTGGAACGATAGGAAAATCCCCTGATTGTTCCTTCTTGAGCGGATTGTTGAGCCAGTAAATGGTAAGCTGATACAAGGTCTTGATGGATCTAAAACGAAACACCCGAACCACACCCTAGTCAGCCAATTTCTGCCCACGTTCCCTGCGCTACTATTCCCCGGTACTATTCAAATAAGAAACAATGGTTGATGGAGTCAAAAGTTTTACTGAAGTCTAAGTAGCAAACTCCTACTGACAGTGAGTTATCTCATCTAAAAAGGGTAAAAGATTGGTAAGGCATGACTTCCGCTTGACAAAACCGTGCTGCTCCGCTCTATCAGGTTATGAGAAAGAAAGTGCTGACAAATCCGGTTCCTGATAATCTTTCCAAGCATTTGAGCAAGACGCTAGTGAGGCTGACTGGCCTATACTTTTCAAGAGCTGAGTTAGAGCCCCCTAAGTGAACTGCTACAACAGCTGCCTCTTTCCAGTTTTGTGGCAGCCTACCTTCCTGAATTGACATGTACAAATCCAAAACAGGATACTGTAGTATTGGAGCAAACGGCTTGATAATAGCAGGATGCATATTATCAGGCCCAGCCGATTTGCAGGAGCTTCTACTTAGACTAGTCTAAGTGTGTCAAGACATCGAGGACAACGGACGTACTTAGAGGGGCGTTTGATATTATACTCTCAACTTGGCAATGAGGCTGAGATACGACAGTCACTAACAACACGATATACTTCTTGAAAAGCACGCAGCAATACCTGTGCCTTAGCCCCATCATCTGTAGCGTGGCAACCGTCCTACTCTATTGAGTTACCCACCCCTCTCTCAAGAAAGCCTTCGATTGAACATAACTATAATGTACCATCGGATTTGTTTTCGAAATATGGGCATGTCATAGCTCACAGCGACCCCCTGCGCTTTTCGTTTGGCTTCTGAGTTTTGTATTATTGTCTCAAACGACCTGAGATTTGTCGAGCCCCTACGAAACAATAGCCTCTAAGTGCCTGAGCTGCGGCAAAACTGTCACCTCCCGAGCTAAGGGCATGCAATGTGGCCTGTGTGAAGGATGGGCCCACACAACCTGTTTCAATATCGAACCCGACCTGTATGAATGCTTAAAACGAATGGCTTCCGCCGGCAGTACGTTCCACTGTGATCAGTGCCGGATTGTTGTAAATGAAAAGTCCCTTCTGGCCTGCCTGACCTCAACGCAAATGATCGAGACGAACACTGAACCGTCAACCACCACATCCTTTATGTTTCCTTCCGCCATTCCCCCTACACAATCGCAGTTGATCCTCCACTGCTTCATCAGCGGGAGCGTTTTTGTATGACGCAGAACATAATGCCCAGGATGTTACAGTTGGAAATGTGATCAAGAAGAAAACCTACGCGGCGGCGTGCACTTGATCTGAAAATGCACCTAGCGGGAACTATTCCCCGAACCGAAAAACCAAGAAGGCAGCCACCGGGAACAAAGCAAAATCCAACTCAACGTGAACGCAACTGAAGTGGTTTAGTTAAAGTCACACAGCTTGAAAAATTGATAAACGAAAAACCGGTTACAACAAAACCAGAGAAACCGAGAGAAAACAGACCTCTCAGGGAACGATGTTTGATTATTAGAAATGTTCCGGAATCTGACAAAGTGACCCCAGCTGAAAGGACCCTTGACGACCAGGTATTCCTCAAACGAATGGTATCCATTCTATTCGACGAAGGGGAGCAGGACATCAATATCGTCTCAACCTTCCACCTGGGTAAAAAGCAGGAATATTTTACGAAGTTCTGCCCCCTTAAAGTCATCTTTCAAGAGGAAGAACCATGCCGCCGCATCTTCAGGCGCACTTCGCGCCTTAAGCGTGAAACATTCTCCGTCCTGAGAGACCTCTGTCCGGAAGATCGAGTTAAAATGAAACAAGTTGTCAATGAACTACGCACGCGTAGAGCCAATGGTGAAACTGATCTCTATATTGTGAATTTTTGTGTAGTGAAGAGAATACCGAGAGCGCGCTGGTGGCCAATTTTTTTGCTACCCAACCCGCTGGCACAAACAAAGGTCTGCGAGTAATACTTGCCAATGTGCGAAGCCTCAGGAACAAACTTGACGAGAGTTCGCTTCTCGTCTCTGAACACCAACCAAATCTACTGGCGTTTACAGAGACTTGGCTGTTCTCTGAGGTCTTGGACACCAAAATTAGCACACCAGAATAGCAATTCTCACGAGCTGATCGTACTGATAGGAGGACCGGAGGGGGAGTGATTCTCTACTCGAAGCGTTCTCCGACAATAACGTTGCCTCCGAAATGCTTTGGCGCCGCATCCATGATGGTCACCAAACATTTACGATTGGGGTTGTCTACAGAGCTCCTTCGGGCTCAGGCTCTCGTCTCCTGGACTCAATTAAGACCAATGGCAGAGGCAGAAACTGTCTGCTAATGGGTGACTTTAATGCATCCAATATCAATTGGAACCTTTTCATTGTGACCTTCCGCAAGATTCTTTCGAGAACGGGCTTCTCGACGCTGTTCAGGAATGCAATCCAATTCAGCACATCTCTGCTCCAACGCGATGCTCCAGGGCCAGACATAAAACATCCCTGATCTGGTCTTCACTCCGATGCCCGCTGTCGTCTGTGACTTAGAGACCCTTCAACCATTCGGTCGAAGCGACCACGCAGTAGTCTCCTTATTGTGGACACGTCTTACCATCAATGACCGCGGAGCATATCGCCGTAACTTTTGGCGTACAGATCCATCCGAATTACATGCTGTGGAAAGCTCGAAAACTTGGAGTATCCCACAGTCACTGAGTTTCGAGGAAGCATGGAACCTAGTGCTGAGCAAGATGACATCCATCATCGAAAATGACGTCCCGATGTACAAAGACAGACCATTCCACAAGGGACTCCCTGGATCGACCGAGAACTGAGGTCCTTACTGAACAGACGGCGTAAACACTGGACCGTATTCAAGAGAACACAACTAGCCTCGGATTACCTAAAGTACAAAGAGGTTCGAAACATGTGCACCCTGAAAAAACGGCAGAAACAAGCTCAATACGAACAATACCTGGAATGTCAAATCGTGAACGTGCCTGAAAATGCTCTTCTCATACATAAGGCGAAGCACTAAAGCGGGCGTTGGTATCCCTTCTTTATCTGCCCCTGGGGAAAGCACTGGACTAAATCATGATGATGAGAAAGCCAATCTACTGGCCTCGCAGTACTCAGCTGTCCACACAGTAGAGCCACCGTTGCCCAAGAACGACGTGCCCAGGTGCTTTCCAACTCTGAAGCAAGCTGAAATTATTGTCGAGATGGTCATGCGACTAAACCGTGAGTTGAACCCTAAATCCGCATCAGGTCCTGATGGACTATCCCCACTATTCTTCAAAATGTTGGCCGAGTACATCGCCGACCCAATGTCAGAAGTACTCCGGCTCTCACCTGCAGAGGGCCGCTTACCTAGCGCTTGGAAAGTAGGAATAGTAATGCCTGAATACAAAGGAGGTGACCGGCAGGACGCTGCGAACTACCGGCAGATATGTCTGACGTCTATTGTCTGCAAAAGTATGGAGATAAAAATCCAGCGCGCTCTCAACGCTCACTGAGAAGGCTTATGCGCAATCTCCCCCACACAGCACGGATTCCGCAAGGCACGATCCTGCATCACTAACCTGCCTGCTGCCAGAGAAACATAGGTTAAAGAAACAGAGGAGAGAAGGCACCTTGATGTTGTCTTCATTGACTTCAGCAAGGCATTTGACAAAGTGCCACATAAACGGCATCTGCTCAAACTTCAGGGAGTTGGTGTCACCGGGATCCTCTTGTTCTGGATTTCAGACTTCCTGGAAGCACGAACCATTCAAGTGAAAGTGAACCAAACACTGTTCCTGTGCTTATGACCAGTGGGGGTCCCCAAGGCTCCGTTCTTGGATCAGAACTCTTTAAACTGTACATCAACGATCTTCCAGCGACACTTCAAACCGACTGTCTAGTCTACGCTGATGACAAGCTGTGGTCTGAAATATCTTGCCGCGAGGATGCCGACAGACTCCAAGCTTCGTCTGACCAGCTGCATACTTGGTCCGTTGAGTGGTGTAGCAACCCAAAGATATTTCATAGCTTCTTATGTACAAATTCGTTACTCAATCGTGCATTATTGGTTTTAGTTTTAACGCCGACCCTACGGCCATTTTTACCTACGTCCGGCTCATCACTTGTATCCACGGTAAGTCCCGAGACTGACGTACGCTCTCGTCGCTTTATCGGTTTTTCGTCTGATTGATGACTTCCTCGAATACAATTCATTGTGTCAGTTCTTCCGGTTTTCTGGTATCCGCACCAGAGCAAGGACACTCTTGGACAAGTATATACTAGTCCTCCAGGGACGACTCCCGAAAAACCGTGACAAATGTGTCGTTCTCTCGATTGGTGGCCCGGATCCTTTCAGTGCATATTACATCGGAGGATATCTCCTCAAATCTGTCAAACATGAGAAGGGCCTAGGAGTCAACGTCTCGCACAATCTCAAGACATCACTTGACACGCAAAAGGTCGTGGCAGCCAACCGAATGCTCTGGGCTTTGTGAAGATCGTTCCGTGAAATTACGCCGGAGATCTTTAGAACGCTGTTCGCTTCGCATGTTCGTTCGATCCTAGAATATAGCCTCCTGGCCGTTTACTCCCTAAGGAAAACTGAACATGATCTGATAGAGAAGGTGCAGAGGCGCAGTTTAAAATCTATATCGGAGCTTCGGAATCTTCCCTACACTGGCTGGCTTGCCGAACTACCTCCTAGTGGTGCCAGCTGGGTGGTACGTGTGTACCCCGTTCCAGCAGTGTTCGGCGACAATGTTCCACCTCGGTGGGGCATTGTATTTCAGCAATTGTGCTGACATCATGGGGAGTATTGGGCCCCTGTTTGGTAATATACTAAACTACTACTACTACTACTACTACTGTCTACTACTACTAATCTACTAAACGAAGACGCATGAACTGAACATTCAGTCAACGCCTCCCAATGGCCGCGATTCCCTAAATTCGCCCCGCTGCCTTGCGGGTAGGTTATTTAGCCAAACGTTCGGGGTGGAGTCCCCTAAATCAACTCCTTACTTCAGCTTGGGCAACCGGGTAGTATCACGCCCTCTCACAAAACCATGGACTGTATTACAACGTACTCATCAGCTACTGTTTCTGCTTTTCACATGCACACGACTTCATCACACGCCAATTGTTTGTTTGCTAACAATCCTCACTTTCCGTTACCCGATTCATATGTTCAACAATCTGGCTGCGATTTCGGTTGCGCCGCAGACCAAGGAGTTCAACCTATGACTCTCCTTCGTCTCCGATCCTCGTTCCGTCTGGTGTGCTTCAACGTTCGGACACTCATGCAGAATGGACAGCAAGCCCGTCTACCGCGCACCCTAGATTTCCTAGACATTGATGTCTGATTGCAAGATCCCAACACTGTGCTTACATTGACATCCCCCACTGACCACGAAGCCAGATATCACCTGCATCTTTCTGGAGATCCAGAAGCAGCCTCAGTGGGTTTGGCTGGTGTAGGTATAGCACTGAGTGGCAAGGCCGAGGCGGCACTACTGGAGTGGTTCCCGATTAACAGCCGACTATGTGCAGTTCGGCTTCGGGGTGCAGGTAGAATCAACAAGCGCCGCGAGGACAGACGCAACTTGTTTGTGATCTCCGTGTACGCTCCAACTGACTGCAGTGGCGACTCGGTCAAGGACGAATTCTACCAGGATCTACAACAGCTCTTGACTAATGCTAAGAGTCGGATGTCGTTATCCTTGCTGGGGATTTAATGCACGGGTAAGACGCCTGTTACTATACGAACGCCACCTTGGTGGTCATCATGCGCTCGATGAGAAGCGCTCCGATAACGGAGAGAGGCTTCTCACATTGTGCGAAGACAACCGTCTGTTTCTTTCGAGCACTAACTTCAGGCGTACGAAGAAGCGTTCCGCAACGTGGCCTCCCCCTTCTTCAACACAACCGTGATCTCAAATTGATCACATTGCAATTAGCTGCAGATGGCGCGGTAGCGTACTGGACTGCAGGTCCTTTTGGTCCGCCTTCATTGACTCAGATCATGCTCTGGTCTGCGCGAAAATCTGTATGTGTTTTGGAGGGTCCCGAAACACGAAGCACCGCAAAGTTGATGTAAACAGGTTAACTGATTTCTCTGTCCAGGCGAGTTATCAGTCTTCACTGGCATATGCACTCAGTCGCAATCCACCGCAAGAAGTGGAACAACACTGGACTTGTATACGGAAAGCGATGACCATTTCCGGACAGTCATGCTGCGGCCTAACTCGACGCCCCTTGAAGGCTTGGATCTCTTCTCCTTCTCTGGAGCTGTTCGAACGCCGCAAAGATATCCCCACAGAATCAGATTGCAACGAGCGGCGCCGTTCTGCCAACCAGCTGCTCAAGCAAAGTCTACGCAAGGATCGCGAGACATGGTGGTCTGAGCGTGCTTTAGAGATGGAGACCGCTGCCCTCTCTGGCAACACTCGCAGCTTTTCCAACTCATTCGGTCCACTGGCCTCAGGAAGCCTGGTGTCAGTGAGGTCATTTGTGAGGTGGATGAGTCTCCGATCACCAACCAACAGAGGCGTATGGACCGCTGGGCCGAGCACTTTCACTCGCAGTTCAACTGGCCTCCACCATCCATCAGTACATGCAGTACACCTTGTTGTCCACCCTGGCTCGTCCCACTGAATCCACCCAGCGAAGCGGAAGTCTGCCTCGAGATTCGACGCTTGAAGCGGTTCAAGGCTGCCGGCTTAGACGGACTTCCTCCGGAGCTATTCAAGTACGGCGGTGTGGCGATCATTAACCAGCTGACCGCGCTGTTCGCAAAAATCTGGCATGAAGAGAAAGTGCCTTCCTCTTGGGGCGAATCAGTTATTGTCCCGATTTTCAAGAAAGGCGCTCGCACTTCATGTGCAAATCATCGCGGGATTAGTCTTATTTCGGTTGCCTCTAAGCTATTGGCATCCATTCTGCTTCGCAGACTATCCCCAGTACGTGAATCATACTACCGTGAAGAACAAGCTGGTTGCCGTCCTGGCAGCGGATGCGTGGATCAAATCTTCACGCTCCGCCAGCTCCTCGAAGATCGCCACATTTATCACAGGCCCACTATCGTTGCATTTCTAGACATACGTGCTGCTTTTGACTCCGTTGATCGACCTGCTTTATGGCGTTTCTTGCTAAAGAACGGGGTGCCAGAGAAATATAC
The DNA here is from genome assembly GCA_944474145.2 of Dicrocoelium dendriticum. NCBI lineage: Eukaryota > Metazoa > Platyhelminthes > Trematoda > Plagiorchiida > Dicrocoeliidae > Dicrocoelium > Dicrocoelium dendriticum. The sequence continues at coordinate 21,754,442 of OX104070.1, forward strand.
CGCCATCTTACGAGCACTTTACCTTCATACATCCGGCAGAGTGAGGGTCTATGGCAAACTTTCCTCGCAATTCGCTGTCAATAGCGGTGTGCGACAGGGCTGTCCTATGTCCCCATTCCTCTTCAAATTCGCAATCGAAGACGTTCTGTCGAATGCACTAGAAGGTTTCCAACATTTTGGCTTAGAGCTTCTACCGGGTGAGAGCGCGACCGACTTAGATTATGCTGATGATATCGCCTTACTTGGTGACGATCCTCAGAGTATGCAACTCATTCTGGATCGTTTGGCGGTTGAAGCATCTAAGTATGGCATGAGCTTCGCCCCATCGAAGTGTAAAGTACTGCTCAAGGATTGGCTTTCACCTGCTCCCGTGCTCACTCTCGAAGGTGCACAACTTGGACAGGTAGATAGTTTCGTCTACCTTGGGAGCTGTGTTTCTGCTGACGGCACTATCAACAAAGAAGTTTCTCTTCGTATCGCTAAAGCTCGGTCAGTATTTGTCAATCTGAGGCACTTGTGGCGTCGTCGCGACGTCTCATTCTCACTAAAGAGCCGCGTTTACAGCGCATCAGTTCGGTCAGTATTGTTGTATGGGTGCGAGTCTTGGTCGATTCGCGTAGAAGACATGCGTCGTCTTTCTGCCTTCGATAACGGTTGCTTGAGGAGGATCGCTCGTGTTTGGTGGCAACATCGAGTTAATAGTAATGACGTTCGACGTCGCATCTTGGGGAATGCGAGTATGCCCTTCAACAAACTGGTTTTGTTGCGCCAGTTGAGATGGCTCGGTCACGTCCTACGCATGGCACCTGAGCGTCTACTGCGTCGCGCTCTATTTGCTCGTCAAGGATCTGGCTGGAGGCGACCGCGTGATGATCAGCCTTCCACTTGGCGGCAGCACATGAAATCGCTGACGTCGTGTCTAGCCGCTGTTGGATCCGTACGTCTTCCAGGATGGGGTCCCAAAGATGAGGAGTGCCAATGGCTTAGCATTCTTGAAGACATGGCCCACAACCGGAATCAATGGAAGAATTGCGTACAGTATTGTATTGATACGCATGTTTAATATTAAAAACATTGAAAATGACAAAAAAGAGAAAAATCGGCGTGTGAAAAACAAGCAAAAAATGTTTTGTTCTACTTTTTGTCAAAATGTTCCATGCTTCCTGCGGCATATTGCTGAGTGTGGTGCTCACCTTCAACTACCATGCCACGATGATTATGACACGATGACGGCCCCTTATCCGCTGATCTCCATGGTCTTATGTTGGCTCTGTGTCTAGTTGATAGACTGCTGAGATTATTACTACCACTACTACTACACTCTTCGACTTGACTTTGAACTTGTTCTCCGTGGAATACCGCCGCCGTCGCGATTTCTACATCAGACGCATCCTAAGGAGAGAGCTTGGAACTGAACTGCAGCAGTTCTTCCATCTGAATGTGAACAGCTCAGCACATGGCCACAAGTGGAAACTATTTAAGCCGAGGACACTTCTCGCCCGTCCGTAAGTTGCTCTATCTTCCAGAGTGGGAAATGACTGGAACAATCTCCCGAAACACATCATTGTCTCGTAGACAAAAAGTTTCAAGCTATTGTTGGACACCCATCTAACTCACATGGCAGAATCCTGTTGCTCTTAGTTTTTACTTTAAAGATGATGATATCCAAAGGAGTAACGCCTCCCGACAGCAAACATCCACCTTGTGATGATTCGGAACCGATGGAGCTGACAAAGAGTCTCCATCCTGCTCTCAATATCCCAATGTCTAGTAGTATTTAGCATGTCTCTACAGTTTGATTGCCAATTTCCGGGGTCTTTTGTAGTGCAGTTAACGCCTAAACTCTCCGGTTTCCTAAAACTTTCCAAAAGTCGTTTTGATTCTGTATCGCCCGATCAATTCGCCGAATCCTCCAGCAATGCTTATTAGGATGCTTACTGCCGTGCAATGGAGTACATTCGTTCAGTAGTTGAACAAGTCCATCTTTGATTAAACTCAAGCGACGGATCCATCGCTATTCTAAAGTGGATTGCGCGAGTAACCCTGCAGTTCATGAACTCCTGACCAAGCGTTTGTTCACTAGGAAAAGTTCGGTGGAACGGAACCCCCAAAATAAGCAGAAAACATAAAATGGAAGTTATATAAGATGCAAGTCGTAACCTGCGAACTTCGTAAACTCGATAACAAAAAGGTTGTGAGTATGCTACTTCGGTCATCATCATCATCATACACGTTAGCTGGAGGTGGAAAACACCTCAGCTATTGTGCCGCAATACAAAAGACAAGACAAGAAAAACAAACAGTGGCACGCCCGCTGAGTCCCCAGTAACGGATGGACATCGTTCCGGAGAGCTAACAGCTGGCTGCCGTAAAAGAAAGTCATATTATGCCTAACAAGTGAGATCGGGATTGGAGGGGGATGCTAAACAGGAGGGGGATGGACAAAGGAACTCACAACACAAACGCCATTGGGGCCGGCTCTTCGCCATATCAACAAGTGTGTCCAGCCAAATGTGTTCATTGTCCTTAGGATCCCAGCCAGGCAGTCAGGATGCACCAACCGACGCCAACTTCGAAGTGAGGGTTTTCATTTCTCTCGACCAAGTCATCACTTGGCCTCCCCTCCTCCTCTTCCAACCGCATCCACAACGCGCAAACAATGCACGTCGCGGGAGTCGGTGTGCTGGCATGCGCAACACGTGGTCCAGCCATCGGAGCCTGGTGAGTGATATAATGGTGCTGAGCGGTTCACTCGCTCTTCCTGCATCAAATACGCGACGTCGAACACGCTCATTGCTCACGCGGTGTTCCCACCAGACATGAGCTAAGCTGCGAAGGCAGCGGTGATCGAATGTGACGAGCCTCTTCATGTCTGTCGACCTGATGGGCCAGGCTTCACAGCCATATAGGAGAGTTGTACGGACGGCTGCGTTGTAAACTCTGCCCTTTAGGGCGAGAGTAATGTCGCGTCTGCGCCACAGGTGGCGGAGATTGGCAAAAGCACCTCGAGCTTTTGCTATACGGTTCGTAACCTCATCTTCAATCCCACGGGTGCTAATATAGTTGCCCAAGTACTTGAATTCCTGAACGACTTCTAGCAGATCACCACCAAGTGTTAGCGCAGGGTTGGGTCCCTGCCAATCTTGGAGAAGTACTTTGCATTTCGATGGAGCAAAGCATAGACCAAAACGATTGACAGCCAGTGCTAATCGGTTCAGTGCTGTTTGGCATGTTTGGGAGCTGTCACAGATTAGGGCAATATCGTCTGCATACTCTAAGTCAAGAAGTCGCTCACCAGGAAGTAGCTCCACACCTTCTAGGTCGTGTCCAGCGAACGCTGTTTCCATGACTTCATCAATAGCGAAGTTGAAGAGGAAAGGTGACAGCGGGCAACCTTGTCTCACACCGCTGGTGATACTAAAGGGTGGCGACAGTTTGCCATAAACCCTCACCCTGCCGAACTATGTGCGTACAGCGCTTTGATAATGTTTACATATTTATCAGGCACACCTTTCCTCAGCAGACAGTCCCAAAGGGCACATCGATCGACTGAGTCGAAGGCACTTTTTTATGTCAAGAAACACGACAACGGTGGGTCGACAATAAACATGGCGGTGCTCCAACACTTGACGCAATGTGAAGATGTGGTCAATGCAGCCCCGACCCCGACGAAATCCGGGTTGCTCTTCACGAATCTGGCTTTCACGAGTGCCAGTCAGTCTGTGGAGAATGAGAGAGGCAAGCAATATGGAGGCAATCGAAATCAGACTGATCCCTCTATATGCCGTATTCTAAACGGGAGCCTCCCTTGAAAATTGGGACAATGACGGAGCGGTTCCAGTCTGTCGGGACTGTCTCCTGCTCCCAAAGTTTTACTAGCAACTCGTGTAGATCATCTACTAGAGCAGGTCCCCCGAATTTGAAGAGGGCTGGGGAATTCTATCTGTCCCTGCGGCCTTATGCAATTTCAACAGCCGGATCTCACGTTCGACTTCTGCGCGTGAGGGCGGATCCAAGGAGACGGCCCAAGGAGGGCGCTCAATGCCCGAAGAAGAAAGCGATAACTCAGGTTGGTTAAATTGCCTTTCAAAGTGTTCAGCCCAACGCTCCAAGCGTTTTGACAGGCTGTGGATCGGCTGCCCACTCTCGTCGTGCATGGTCTCGCTAACACCAGGTCTCCTGCTGCCTGTTTCCCGTATCAGACGGAATAACTTACGATGATTACCAACGGCAGCGGCTGTTTCCATCTCAGAGACACGATGAGACCACCAGGTTTCGCGGTCCTTCTTTAGGCTAGCACATAGTTTTGCCCTGAGAATTTTGCGAGCCTCATTGTATTCGCTTCCAGCCGGAATACGTCGGCGAGCATCCATAAGTTCCAGAGACTGCGTAGAGACCCAATGTCCGGTTTGGCAATTTGCTTCGCCACATGAAGACATGCTTGCTAACAGCAACACTTGACGAATATGCGACCAGTGATCTTCAACGGGGTTTAATGGGCGCTTACGCAGCCCAGATGTCAGCGCACTTTGGTACACATTCAGAACATCAGGCTTCGCCAGCTGGCTGGTGTCAATCCGTTCACATCGACGTTGCGGACGTCCACCGAAACGCACCCGGAGGTCGGCACAGACAAGTGCGTGGTCAGAGTCCACGCTCGTGCTCCAAATCGAGCGACAGTTTTGGACACAGCCTCTCCAGCGGTAACTGATCGCGATATGATCGATTTGCGTCCATGGCTGGCCCGAGGCTGGTGGCCGCCAAGTCACACTTCTGCGGGTGCTGTGTCGAAAGTTAGTGCTCGCGAGAAACAGGCGAACATCTTCACACAGCTGTGGCAATCGCTCACCATTATCATTACGGGAGCCTACACCATGTTGGCCGCCCAGATGAAGCTCATCAGAGGACAATTATCCGACTTGGGCGTTTAGATCGCCAGCCAATACCACAGTATCCGTGCTTCTTATGTAACGAAGGAGCTCGTGAAGTTGCTGATAGAAATCATCTTTTACCGAATCAGTGCTACAGTTTGTAGTGGCGTAGGCCGCAATGACAAACAGGCAACGTCTGTCCCCGCGCGACTTCGTAGCGCAGAACGAACCAGCTAATCTAACGGCGCACATCCTACTGTTTACTGGGAGCCAATCAATCCGGGCAGCTTCAGCCCGCGGACTCAATCAATGCCGACGCCAGCTTGACCGGCATTTGAAGCTGCATCATCACCAGACAGGCGCAATGAGAATGTGTCGCCAGTGTCGAATGTGGGGGATCTCAGGGTAAGCACAGAGCTCGAACTTTGCAGGCGGGTTTCTGATAAACAGCAAACATCGATCGATAGGGTCTCTAGTGTGCGGGCAAGTGCTGCCTGTTGGCCAATCTGTAGCAAAGTGCGCACGTTGAGGCATGCCAGTCTTAGTGAGACACGAGGACTCCAAAGGGAAACGGATGAACTGACGTTGTCCGTTTGGTTGAACATAGACTTGTCGACTGGATTGGAGCGAGGCCCTGCGATTGTGTGTGATTTGAAATTAGAAGACAAGCGACTATTGAAGTAAGCTGGGGGAGGGCCAAGAATTGGGGGATTGAAAATGGGGGGATATAAGTAAAGTTGGAGCGGGGCGATAAGGATGAAGAAGCGCAAGAAGGGGTATAAGAAGATGGGAAGGCTTGAGCAGTAGCATCCATACCCCTATCCACCCTGCTCGATGCAGCAGATAGGGCGCCGTTTATTATCCTCTGCGACGGCCAGAGCATCAAGAAATTGTTGTAGGAAAGGTTCATTGTATTGCGTGGGCAGAATACTGTCAGGTTGTTCAGGCCTAGACAGGAGAACGATTAGGGTTCTCAACCAAAGCCTTTGGTTCAAAAACCTTATCGCAAGGCAGCGGGTTTTGGCACTGGACTACAAAGCCCGTTTTATGAAATGAGGAGCCACCCTCATTCCAACCCCCAACCTGGAGGACCAGGAGGCTGAGTTTGTCTGGCCTCTAACCATTGACCAATCTGGTATGAGTGGCTCTGAAGGTGCAAAAAAAGCACCACCCAGCATAGCTCAATGGATCTCTGAGGCACACAAACCATCGCACCACGGTAAGGTCCAGCCTCATTACGATGGGTCATCTGTGGCATTAAACGCCAATACTACTACTACTTCGGTACAGCCAGCCCGTCGAACAACACGAGAAGACTGACTTCATTGGATGACAGAGAGCACGAAGGTTCTTTGCCAGCTGCGTCACTTACCGATCGTCACAAAGATTTCCTGGGTAATTGCGGAACTAGGTCTCACAGAGAACCACGGAAGCTGCATTGGGAATAGCTTTATCTCTGCAAACTAAAATAAGTATCCAACAAATGCTTGAAACGTTCCTCGGTATCGGCATCGAGGATGGACTCCGGAAGGCGGTTCCAGTCATTCACGACGCCAGGCTGGATCGCATTCGATGACTCCTCAGGTTGGGTTTGGGCTGACACTCGTTTGTCACGCCGAGTGATTGATTCTTGGAACGCGCTACCTGAAGAAGTAGTCTTGTCATTCATGGTGACAGTTTAAAGATCGCCTCGACGCCCACAACTTGCAGCTCCAACTCGTCCTCTTCTTCTCTTAATTTAGTTTCTGTTTGCTCTCTAGATATCTTCCTTTACATTCACTCTTGCGACCTTCCACTTCATTTCCCTCTTTTGTATCCTATCACTATATCTGGTCTACAACTTTCTTTTCCTTTTTTTATTTCACGCGGCCAACGCAGCGGGGACTGCTAGCGAAGGCTCGTGGATATTGATTGGTTGACCATGATTTGATTTGTACGTGCTGATTTGGCTCTCACGACTGGCCGATCTTGCCACCGCATTCTAAGGTGGACCAACGACGCATATAAGGTGGAACGAAAATAGGAATTTCCTTTTGTTCCTGTCCCATTTGAATTTGAACTATCTTAAACTGTGGCTTCTTGTCGAACTCTCTGTGTTGAGATGAAAATATTCCTGTAATTCGCTCCCCAACTTTCCTCGAAGAATACGTAAAAATCAAGTCTCCGCGATGACAACAATAATCCAGGGAAAAGAGGTTCAGTTGTTTGAGTCGGAGAGAATAGGACAGGTACCGCAGCTCAGGAACGGATTTGAATCCCCGCCGTCAAGCCTTCTCAATCACATCACATCCGAATTTCGCAGGAGAGGAGGCGGCAGTTATCCCGTATTCGAGAAGCGAGCGTACATGTGAAGTAAACAGGAGTCGGAAGAGCCCCGGTGTCAGGCGAGAGAAGGCTCTATGTACAGAGTGAAATATTTTGTAGACCGCAGCGATAATTTCCTTGGTATCTTCATTAGATTTGAGATCAGGCGAAATTAGCACTCGCATATTTCTATCCTGAGTGGCGACTATGAGCAAGGAATCACCAATATGGTAGTTCAAGTGGGACTGGAACAGTAGGATAAATCCCCGTGAATGCTCCTTCCGTGGCGCGTCGTAAATCCAGGGTATTATTCGTCCGCAATAATTGGAATGCAGAAGAGTCAGATCAGCGCCCAACGCCAAACCCGCTGCCTTGCGATCAGGTTTTTGAACCAAAGGCTTTGGTTGAGAACCCTAATCATTCTCCTGTCTAGGTCTGGACAACCTGACAATATCCTTCCCATGCAATACAATGAATTTCTCTTCAAACAGTTTCTTGATGCTCTGGCCATCGCAGAGGGTAATCAACGGTGCCCTATCTGCTGCATCGAGCAGGGTGGATAGGGGTTTGGATGCTACTGATCAAGCCTTCCCATTTTCTTATTCCCCTTCTTGCGCTTTTTCTCTCTTACCGTCCCGTTCCATCTTCACTTTTATCCCCCCAGTTTTCAACCAACAATTCTTGGTCCTTCCCCACATTGCTTTGATAGGCTTTTCTCTTTTAGTTTCAACTCACATGTGAACGCGGAGCGTCATTCCTATCCTGTCGACAAGCCCATGTCCAACCAAGTGGCCAAGCCCAGTTCATCGACTTCCATTTGGAGCCCTCGACCATCCTTCAGATTGGCATGCCCCAATGTACGCACATTGCTACAGATCGGTCAATAGGCAGCACTTGCCTGAACATTAGAGACCCTTTCGATCGATATCTGCTGCTTATCGGAGACCCGCCTTTAAGGCGCGAGCTCGGTGCTCACTTTGCGATCCCCTTCAGGTGATACCAGCAGCACTTTCTCGTTGTGCCTATCCGGTGATGATGCAGTTTCGAGCACCGGCCAAGCCGGTGTTGGTATTACCCTGAGTCCCCGGGCTGAAGCTGCTCTAATTGACTGGATTCCAATCAGTGGCCGGATGTGTGCGGTCCGATTGCCTGGCTGGTTCAAAGCTTCGAAGTCGCGCGGGACTAACAGGTGTCTATTCGTCATCGATGCTTATGCACCTACAAACTCTAGCGATGATTCGGTAAAAGACGACTTCTATCGCCAATTCAACGAGCTCCTTCACCACAGAAGGAGCTCGGACACTGTTGTGCTGGCTGGGGATCTGAACGCTCAAGTTGGAAAATTATCCACTGATGAACTGCATCTGGGCGGCTAACATGGTGTAGGTTTCCGTAATGACAACTGTAAGCGGTTACTTCATTTGTGTGAAGATGCTCGCTTATTTCTTGCGAGCACTAATTCCCGACACAGCACCCGTCGGAGAGTGACTTGACGCCCATCTGCCTCGAAGCAGCCATGCACGCAAATCGATCACATTGCTATCAGTTACCGAAAGAGAGGCTGCGTCCAGAACTGTCGCTCGATTTGGAGCACAGGTGTGGACACCGACCATGCACTTGTATGTGCTGACCTACGGATGCGCTTTGGCGGACGCCCACGACGATGTTGTGAGCGCATTGACACCGACCAACTGGCGAAGCCAGCTGTTCTGAATGCCTATCAAAGTACGCTGTCATGCGAGTTGGATAAACGCTCACTGGATGCAATTGAAGCTCACTGGTCTCATATTCACCAGACCTTACTTGCAGCAGGAAAATCCTCATGTGGTATGTCTAATCGCCAACATGGACATTGGGTCTCTTCATAGTCTCTGGAACTTATAGATGCTCGCCGGCATATTCCGGCTGGAAGCGAACACAATGAAACTCACAAAGAGCTCCGGGCGAAACTCCGTGCTAGCCTGAAGAGAGACCGCGAATACTGGTGGTCTCATCGTGCATCAGAGATGGAAATGGCCGCTGCCCTTGGTAACCATCGTTATTACGCCTGATACGGGAAACGGGCAGCAGAAGACCTGGTGTTAGTGAAACTATACGTGGCGAGAGTGCACAACCTATCCACAACTTATCAAAACGCTTGGAGCGTTGGGCTGAGCATTTTGAAAGGCAACTTAATCGGTCGGAATTGTTAGATTTCTCGCCGGCCACTGATCGCCCTGCTCCGTGGGCTGTCCCTTTGGATCCACCCTCTCGCTCAGAAGTCGAACGTGAGATCTCACGGTTGAAGTTACATAAAGCCGCGGGACCAGATGATCTACCTCCAGCCCCCTTCAAATTCGGGGGACCGGCTCTTGTGGATGATTTATACGAGTTACTAGTGAAACTGTGGGAGCAGGAAACTGTCCCAACCGACTGGAGCCGCTCTGTAAAAGTCCCAATTTTCAAGGGAGGCTCACGATCGGAATGCGGCAACCACAGAGGAATCAGTCTGATCTCCATCGCCTCCAAATTACTTGCCTCTGTCATCCTTCACAGACTGACTGCCACTTGTGAAAGCCATATTCGTGAAGAGCAAGCCGGGTTTCGTCGACGTCGTGGCTGCATTGACCACATCTGACCACTTTGCGTCAGCTGTTGAAGCACCGTCACATATATTGGTGGCCCACCGTTGTCCTGTTCCTGGATATCAAAGATGCATTCGATTCGGTGGATAAACGTGTACTTTGGGACTGTCTACTCAGGAAAGGTGAATCTGTGAAATATGTAAATATTATCCGATCATTATACGCGCGTAGCTCAGGCAGAGTGAGGGCTTATGCCAAGCTGTCGTGGCCCTTTAATATCTCCAGCGGTGTGAGACAAGGATGCCCGCTGTCACCTTCCCTCTTCAACTTCACTATTGACAAAGTCATGGAAATCGCGTTCGCAGGACACGACTTAGGTGTGGATCTGCTCCCAGGAGAACGACTTCTTGATTTAGAGTATGGTGACGATATTGCCCTAATCTGTGACAGCTCCCAGAGGTGTCAAGCGGTACTGGACAGATTAGCACTGGCTGTCAGGCGATTCGGGCTTTGCTTTACACCATCGAAGTGCAAAGCGTTCCTGCAAGATTGGCCTGGACCGCCTCCTACGCTGACCTTTGGTAGGGGTCAGCTAGAAGTAGTTCAAAAATTCAACTATCTGGGAAGTTGTACCGGCGCCCGTGGGATTGAAGATGAGATCACGAACCGTATAGCAAAAGTTCGAGGCGCTTTTGATAATCTTCGCCACCTATGGCGCCGGCGCGACATCACTCTCGCCCTGAAGGGTAGAGACTACAATGCAGCAGTACGTTCGACTCTACTATAAGGTTGTGAAACCTGGCCCCTTAGGTCAGCGGACATAAAAAGGCTAGTTACGTTCGACCACCGGTGCCTTCGCAATCTAGCTCCCATCTGGTGGGAACACCGCGTGAGCAACGAGCGTGTTCGACGCTTTGTTTATGGCACAGGAGAAGGAAATGAACGGCCCAGCATCGTTATTTCATGCACCAGGCTCCGATGGCCCGGCCACGTGTTACGCATGCCAGCCCACCGACTCCCGCGACGTGCGTTGTTTGCGCACCGGGGGTGTGGATGGAAGAAGAGGAGGTGGACAAGCAATGACTTGGTCGAGAGGAATGAAGGCCATCACTTCGAAGCTGGTCTCAGTTGAAGCATCTCGGCTCCCTGGTTGGGGTACGAAAGACGATGAACACGTTTGTCTGGATATACTTGTTGATATGGCTAGGAGCCGAGCTCAGTGGCGTACGTGCTGTGAGTTTCTTTGTCCCACCCCATCCCTCTTAGCCTCCCCCTCCAACCACGATCTCATTGTTTAGCAATTTATAATTTTGCATAGGAAATTACTTTTTTTGCTGCATAGTAGCCGGCTGATAGCTTAGCGGAACGATACCTATCTGTTACCGGTAGCTCAGCTGGCTTGCACCTGTTGCATTTTATTCGCTTTTTTCTTTTAGGTATTGCGGCACAGTAGCTGAAGTCTTTTCCACCTCTACCTAAAGTGTGTGTGTGTGTGTGTGTGTGTGTGCAGATCAGCGCGCGCGAATCACACCATGGTCAACTAATTAATACCCACGCGACCTGCATTGGCAGTCCCCACCGCACCGGTCACGTGAAATAAGAAACAGAAACACGAAAGTAATAAGAGCGTTAAGAAGCAAAAAGTAAACGATTTAATAATTCAATAAGGCGAATAAGCTAAGAGGTGAATGGGAAAGTTAAGAACTGAAGGCCAAGAGCGTCAAGTCGGTGTTCGAAGTCTTTCACCGTTGGTGTTAATATCATGTTCTCGGACAGTGCATTCTAGGAATCCATCACTCGGCGTGATAAACGAAAGTCCGCCCGGACTCCATCCGATCGAGGTTTGTGTAGCTTCATCGAGTGACCTCGGAGAGATGGAAGCCGAGCCGGTTGGAAAAGCCCAGATAAAGTAGGTAAGATTTTACCGTTAAGTATGCGATAGGTCACGATCAGAACGCCTCGATGGCGACGATAATGCATTGAGAACATACCCAGTTCAAGTAATCTTTCTGAGTAAGAACGGCTTCGTAGTCCATGAACCATTTTGATTCCAACTCTCAACACTCTCATTACTGACATCCTGTCCCTGACTAAGCAAGGTGGACTAGCCTGGATGCAGTATTCCAAGTGTGGCCTGACAAAGGATGAGAATAACCTAACAAACATATCACCCGTGATGGTCCCGAATGCCCTGCGGATCATCCACAACATGCTGAAACCTTTGCACGTAGCTTTCCTCCAGTTTTCACTGGATCTAAGTTCTGAAGACGTCACCGATAGGTCTACCAGTCGGGAGACATGGTGTAGTTCATTACCGCCAAGCAGGTAACGCGTTTGGAAGCCATTTGGCCCTAATCGTAAGATGGAACACTTAGCATAATTTATGGGCAACTGCCACAGAGCAACCCAGTCCCAAAGTTTATCGAGGGCCCGTTGCAGAATCTGGGGTCCATCGAGGTCGGACACTGTGCCAAAATCTTGGGTTAGTTGCAAACAAGAGATATGGTACCCCCAGCAGTTCGGGCAGCTCATTGACATACAAGGAAAATAACAATGGGCCAAGCACCGAACTCTGAGGGACCCCACTGAGGACTGACTGACGGAAAGACAGACTAGACCCCACAAGAACACACATCTCCCTTCCAGCAACGTGGGGATCCATTGTAATGCACGCCCTGATATTCCATAGGACCGAAGCTTCAAGGAGAGGTGAGAATGTGATACAGTGTCGAAAGCCTTGGAGAAGTCAATAAACACTACATCTACTGCATGACCCCGATCCAAAGCAACCGCCCAACCTTCGCGTGCAACTAGCAAATTAGTCATGCAAGAGTGACCCTTGCGAAAACTGAGTTGAAGTGGACTAAGCAGACCAAACTCCCGCAGGTAGTTTTCATGCACATCCCTGACCAACTTCTCTAATACCTTGAACAGTGGAGTTGTCAAACTTACCGGTCTATAATTGGCAGGGAGATGCTTGTCGTCATTGTTAAAAAGCAGGCAGACGATAGCAGTCTTCCAGTCTTTGGGAAAGGAGCAGCTGCGAAGCGACAACTGAAACGAACGCGTCACTAGGCCACATAGCTCGCTTGCGAGTTTGTACAAAGATTTTGGGGAAATATCATCCATCCCAGCAGAGTTAGCCCCTGAAGAAGATGGAGAACTTGTGTCTCCAAAATTGAGACGTCCGTTAAACAGGAGTCCTGTGGGACTCTCATCGCTAAATCAACATGCAGCAACTGCTCATCCCGAACAAAAGTCCAGGCATACTGCGAACTGAGTAGACATGCTTATTCGTGATCAGTGTTGGCAGTGGCGCCGTCACTGCCTAATAACACTGGGATAGATGAGCCAATGTTACTACGCCTTTTGACGTAGGCGAAGAATCGTTTGGGGTTTTCGGAGGCTGAGTTAACCAGTTCCATGTCATAGCTAAGTCTAGTAGCTCGTGAATGACCCTTGCAAGCATTCCGCGCTTAACGATAACGCCGAAAAGTACATTCCGAGAGAAGTGTCCAGTAGATTCACCAGCATCTCGCCCGTCTATTCATTAGCTGATATGCGACTGAGTCCAAGCATGGTGGCTTCGCCTCGGTAATCTTCTTCATCGAAAAAGGGATGTGGGGCGGGATATATTAAAGAGGAAGGACTTAAACGTATCCCAAGCCGTCTGAATATCATCATCCAGCAAGATGACGCATGAGGAACTTACTGCCTTGGCTCTAATAGACTGAAAGTCGGCGCACCAAACGTTCGGAGTTCGGACCCTGTGTGAATAGTAGTCCCTAATGAGAGTACATTTGAATGACAAATGGGTCAGACGCACCAACTGGAAGAACTGAACATTTCTCACGATTCATTGGCAAATGTCACTTAATTGACCAATCATGCAGCAGGTCGAGCGTCGATTGTAACCTGTCAGCAGCTTCCATACTGTATACCTCCATCCACAGCTTCAGGTCGTCGGAGTAGATTAGGCAATCCGTCTGAAGTGCGGAGGCTGTCATTGATGAAGACATCGAAAAGCACGTGTCGAGGACAGAACCCTGTGGGACTCCACTAGTTATGAGAACAGTGGCGGAAAATGTTTTGTTTACTTGAACCTGCATCGTGCGTTCGTGAATGAAGTCAGAGATCCAAGAGAGAAGATTCCCGGCGATACCGATTCCTCAGAGTTTAAGCAACATTCGTTTGTGCGGGACCCTGTCGAAAGCTTTGCTGAAATCAACCAACACAACGTCCAGGCGTTTACCGGAATCTACAGACTTCGCTCATTTCTCCTTAGCAACCAGTAAGTTCGAGGTATATGAGCGTGCCCATCGAAACCTATGATTGTGCATAAGAGAAGACATTCAGTTTCTCGAGATAGAGATGAAGAGCGTGCTTCCAGATTCGCTCCATAATTGTACACACTATCGACGTTAAGCAGATTGGACGATAGCTGGTTGAATCCTGCCTGTTCCCTCCTTTGTATATTGGTTTGACTATGCCCACATTCCAATCCGACGGTAGACACCCAGCTCCAAAGTTACGACAGAGAACTTGACAGATAGGTGGGGCAATGTACCACGCCACGCGGTTCGAATCCGCGTAGGGGTGGGCGTCCTCGCGGTATACTCAGCCCGCGCGCGACCGGTGGTGGTCGCGCGGCAGCGAAGCCCCGTTACGGCGTACAGCTGACACATTATTATTATTAAGGAACAGGGAGTGCAACCCACCCGGTCCGGGTGAAGAATGCGGATTTAAATCAAGCAGAAGTTTAACCACAGAATTGATGTTAATGTCTACTTGATCCAACAGATATGGAAAATTGGACAGTGTTGTCGCAGGAGGGAGGCGTACTGTTGGGCCAAGAGACTGGCTTTATCAGCATCTTCGTAAAGTTCGATGCTCACAGGAACACTGCCAGCCCTGGTGCTTCTTCTCAGAAAAGAGAAAAGCATTTTGGGTGTCGTTCTGCAGTGTAATGCTAATGATAGTTCATAATGTTGACATTTCAGATGTTTCAAGGTGACAAATATTCCTGATAGTCTTGTAGGAAAAGTAGTCGGACGCTGTTTGAGATTGCCTGAAACGATATCACAATTTGCACCTTCTGCTCATCAGGGATCTCAATACAATGTCAATCCAAGGTGGAGCCCTCTTGAAGGACTTTCTACGGGAGAAAAGAACGACTTGCTCAATTAGGGACGTCATGTTGGAGAGCACAATGTCCCACGCATTGTCAAGAGGAATGGATGAGGAATACTCCAGTCTATAGCGCTTGCGGCTGTTCTCAGAGGGAATGGATCCGCATACCAAAAGTTCCGACGGCAACCACCTTGGCTATAGACCGTGAAGCGACGTGTCCATCAGAATGAAACGACACAATGATCGCTTTTACCGATGGGTTGAAGAACTGTTAGATTCGTGACATCTGACTGAGCTGGAGTGAGCACAAGATTCATAATGTTCGGCGTCTGGTCGGCAACAATCAGGGTTGGCATGGTGACGTGCTGAAACAAATTACAATCGATAACGGTCTTAAGTAAGGAAACATCGAAGGAATCGTGAAGACGACCACAAAGAAGTAAGTCCCAATCGTTATGAGGGGCATTAAAATCTCCCATGATAAAACTGTCCTTTCATGCGCTGTGTTACCTGATCGAATCGAGCAAATGAGCTCTGGACCCCAATGGCGATCTGTAGACGACACCAATCCTGTAGGATCTGCATCCATCATGAATACGGCACCAAAGGGCAGCAAAATCATCATCGTCGTCACTAGTAGGTGCAACGGAATGGGCCTTCAGTTCGGCCTTCCAGTAAAGTATTACGCCGCCACCGAGCCTACATCCAAGGCGGTCGGCTCGACGAAGACTGTATCCGGGGCTAGAAACATCTGAATCTATGATGTCCGCAAACAGCCAAATTTCAGTGAAGGCCATCAGATTTGGGCGAGTCTCTGAAGCAAGCATCTGTACCTCGTCAAGTTTATTTCTCAGACTGCGTAGATTGGCGTAAAATACACGCAGTCCGTTCTCATGCTCTACTCTCCTCTGTTGACGAGAATTGGCCTCCAGCGGGTTCTCGGGATTACGCGAACATCCACGATGTGGAGGTCTGTCTCACCATTCTCTCGGCGGGACCGGAGATTATAAACAGTCGTTTTCATTTTAATCCGATCTTCCGGAAAAAGATCTCTCAGGACGTAATGAGGCTCACCTTTCAAAAGTGGGGTTCACCGGAGGATGCGTCGGTATTACTCTTCGCTATGGCATACGATTTTATGCTTTCTGCCCAGGCGAAAGGTAGAGATAATGTTTATCTTCAATACATCTTCATCGAATAAAGTGGAAAGCGTCCGCTCAAGGAACCATTTGTCATCCAGCATCCTTTCTGCAGAGGTGCCTGGTGTATTCTGGCGCGTTCACAATGATAATATATCGTTCACAAGAGGGTGGTAGAGCGCGGCCAGAGATCTGCGGCTGTGGTGACGCACTGTCCTTGATCAACTTTTCCAACTTGTTGATTTGGTCGAGAACAGATTTCCTTTGGGATTGGGAAGCAGTTTTCTTGGGTTCCGACTTAGACTTTGCCTGAACATTACACATACTTTGGCTCCGATCAACTGGAACAGTAGCAGTTTTCCTCACCACGGCTGCGTATATCTAAGTCGTGGACTCACTGGGCAAGGCGTGGGTCAAAGGCTCCGACTGGGAAGATGGGACTCGACTTCGTTTACCCGTTGAGGTAGCTGAGCCGGAAGTAGGCGTGGACGGGAAGTGGGTGAAAACAAGGGAGTCCAAGGCAGTGGAAGCTTCAAGTGCAAGTTCAGCTGGGACCGGAACGATAGGATAATCCCGTGAATGTTCCTTCTTTTGCGTATCGTCGGATCGGGAATTGATAGGTCTACCTGAGGTGTTGAAAAAACTAAAGCAGACCGCATCACACCTTGTCCAACCAATTACTGCCCACATTTTCCTGCCCAGCAGTCCATGCCAGGCCGGTTTATGTGAAATAAAAGCGTGAAGGGTAAACTACGAAAACAAGAGGAGGAATGTCAGCTAAATAATGATAATACCAAGGTGTGAGAAGAAATTCTAAAAACGGGGGGAAGTTGAAGATACAAGTCGGTTAGGAGAAGGGGTAGGTTTGGTACTGCCACCCAAGAGCATCTGACGCTGGAAACCCTCTACCGTAAACTCCTTAACGAGGTGCTCCGGAAGCGAGTTCCAACCTTCAATATATATATATATATATATATATATATATATATATAATACACAATCTGTGGTACAGATATTGTGCCATCGGAATCGTGGCTGAATAGGAAAACAATATGAATAATAAGAAAAGAGCAACAACAAATGCTTTCTTTGTCTATTTTACCACTCACAGTTGTTGAAATTTTTTTCAGTTTGTTCTTTTTTAGGAGGAGGAAGAAGGGACACCGCAACAAACCGATGCACACGTCCGCCATTGACATCGATCTTGAGCCATAACTTCCAAGGTCTTCAACCAGCAAGTATCCTCATCTCTCGGACCCCAACCAGGTAGTCGACAACAACCAGCCGAGGTCCAACCTTCAATAACAGCGCGACAAGCGAGTTTCCCCCCTTACCCTGTCAGAACGCAGTTTGTGCAGCTTCAACGGGTGACTTCGGAGACTAGACAGCTTGGCGGGACTAAATAGCCAGGACAAGTCTGGACCGATCTTACCCGTTAAGATACGGTAAGTGAGGATCAAGTCTCCTCTAATTCTGCGGTAGTGCATTGAGTACATACCCAAGCTAAGCAAACGTTCGGGATACGTTTGCCCCCGTAATCCTTCCACTAACCTTGTACCCACTCGCAAAACCCTCTCCAGTTCCATTTTGTCCCTTACAAGACAAGGTGGACAAGGCTGAATACAGTACTCTGAGGTCGCACAAAAGCTGAAAACAGCTTCAGAAAAATATTGGCCGTTAGGACACCGAAGGAGCGGCGAATAAACCACATCATACGGAACCCTCTACAAGCAGCCTTCCTCCAACTGTCCCCGGAGTGAAGCAATGAGATTGAGTGATACCTAGATCAACCTGCGGGGTGACAACAGGGATTTTACTCCCACCAACCACATAGCGCGTGGGAGGACTAGCAGTTCCAATGCGGAGGACAGAAGATTTCACCTGATTTATAAGCATCAACCATAAGATTGACCAATCCCAGAGCCTATCCAAGGCACTCTGAAGTGCCTCAGAGTCACCAGGGATATCTACAATATTCCAGAGCTTGAGGTCATCAGCAAACAATAGCGACGATACTTTAAGCTCCTGGGGTAGGTCATTGACATAAATTGCGAAAAGCAACGGCCCTAGAACCGAGCCCTGTGGAACGTCACTAAGAACAGCTTGTCTAAGCAAAAGGCTACGCCCCACGAGTACACACCGTTCTCTCCTCTCTAGGAAAGCAGAGACCCATTCAAGGGCGGCTCCAGATATCCCATACGATCTCAAGTTCAATATGAGTCGTTGATGTGGGACAGTGTCAAAGGCTTACGAGAAGTCAACGAAAAGCACGTCGATGGCGTGACCTTTGTCTACTACCTCAGCCCAGCTTTCATGAGCTACAAGTAAATTTGTCAGACATGAAAATCCCTTACGGAATCCGTGCTGGGCCGCACTGAGAAGGTTAAACCTAATCAGATGATTCGCCACCGAACCCCTGACCAATTTTTCAAACAACTTAACTACTACACTTGTTAAGCTGACAGGCCGGTAGTTCGCGGGCAGAACTCTGTCCCCGCCCCTAAAAATCGGACAGATGACTGTCTTCTTCCATTCCGAAGGTAAGGCACAGCTTTCGAGTGATATTGTAAACATGCATGTCAGAGGGTCACTTAGCTCAGTGGCCAATTCATGCATCAGCTTCGGATGAATTGAATCAGGGCCAGAAGCTTTGGAAGGATTTAGCCCTTGCAATAGCCCGAAGACCTGTGTCTCCGTTATGCTTATTTCAGTTAGGCAAGTATCCTCTGGAACTTTTGTGACCAGCTCAACCTGAGGTAGAGGCCTCACGAGAAAAGACACCAGTATACTGTTTGCTAAGTATACAAGCATTATTATAGTCGGTATACCCATGGGTCGCGTCCGCTCGTAGTAAAACCGGTATAGACTAGTTTGTACCGTTGCGTCTCTTTAGGGAAGCAAAGAACTTCTTTGGATTTGTTATGGCTGCGTTAGCCAAATCCTCCTCGTACTGAAGACGAAGAGTTCTAAGATGCTGCTTACATTTATTTTTAATCGCTCGATAGCTTTTGTAGGTGCTGGTTGATGAAGCCGTTTCGTAAGTTCGTCAGCACTTAGAGCGCTTCCTGAGCAGGTATTTACCAGCATGATTTATCCAAGGAAGCTGCGCCCGTGTCTCGCTTTTCTTAATGAGTAGGATGTGGGGAGCAGAGATCTCGGTGAGGTATGCCTTAAATTTCTCCCAGGCTGTCTCAACGGTTTCGGCCACGGTGATCGCGCAACGCACTACTGAAGCTTTGTCTCGCATTGCGTTAAAGTCTGCCCGCCAAATATTTGGACATGCCTCAGCGGTAGCTTGATGACACTTAGTTAGAGCACATCAAAAGGATATGCAGACACGGTCACTGGCTCCTAGAGGACAGCCGTAGGTAATATCACTTACGAAATCGTGTGACTTCGCAAAAATGAGACACAAGGTAGACGGAAGCTAGTTGCGCATATATCTAGTCGGGAGGTCCACGAACTGATGCAAAGGCGGTTGCAATGTTAGCTCAAGGAGATCGGAACCGAAAGTGCCCACCGCCGAACTGCAAGATAGAGTTGTCGAGTAGACTTCAGGGAGGTTGAAGTCACCCAGTATTAGACACCTATTGGCAGTCTGAGTAAGAATAAATTCAATAACCTCCCTGGAGATACTTCCAGGACTTCGATATACCACTACAACCGTAAACTGAGTAGATGAAGTGCACAGAATAGTTGACAGAGCTTCAACAGTTTGATCCGGCGACTGGAACACACAAGTCCTCAACACATCAAGTTTACAACTCACTTAAAGAGCGACGCCTGCACCTTGGCGGCTAACGTAGCGATCACGTCTAGGCAGTGCATAGTCAGGTAAACACACCTGACCGTCTGTGATATCCGGGGACAGCCACGTTTCGGTGATGGCAAGTACGTCGGGACGAGATTTGTCTACAAGTAGACCCACCTCGTGTACCCTGTTCCTTAGGCTACGCACATTACTAAGCACTACCGGAAGAAACTCGGCACGACCAGCCCTGGGTCGTACGCTACCAGGAGGGGTTCTGGTAGGACAGAACTTGATTTCCGGCTGACCAGCTGAAAGCCCACAAGACGAAGGCCTTACTCATCAGCCGCCCGCCTGCTCTTGAGGCTATTGATGGCTTCCTTTAACTTCAGTCCATCTGCTAGTGGGAGGTCCGGTTGAACGCTGACATTACTACCCTTGAGTGTGAATTCAAAGCGCATTAACGCTTTGCGTTGCACCATGGTTGAGAGGACTACACGAAGTAGTCGGGGTCGCGGATTTGGCGTATCTACAGTGACGTTGCCCAATCTGGTTAGCTTCCTGATAGTGACACCGGGGAAACCATGCGGAAGCATCTTGTTGACGCAGAGCTTGAACCACTGGAGGTCATCCAGCATGCGTTCCTTTGGGAAGAGCTGCCGTAGATTCAGCAACGTTACGAAAGTTAACGCTACTATCAGCAAAAGAATTGCCTCGACGAGGCGTATTCACTCCACGCGTCTTCAACTCGATCCCAGTTCCGACCGGTTTGGCAGGTGACGCGGCGCGTTCCTTCGCCAAGTGAGCTGGAGTAATTGAGGTTGAGGCTTTATCCTCTGCCTCCAACTCCCTCACCGGTCTAGTCTTTACAGACTTTGCGGGTGTGGCCGAAGTCGACACCGCGTGTTGCTTCGCCAATGGAACTGGGGTGATTGGAGTTGGAGCTTTGAGCTCCACCACCAATACCTTAATGGTTTCAATACCTTCAGGCTTTGAGAGATCCCTACGGACTTTCTTATCCCTCTTCCTTTTATTGAGCACAGGGGCTATAAGTTCGGTTTTGATTTTGACGGCTTCCAGAAGAACATCAGTGGTCTCTTTAGAGGCATTCTGGACCGCTGGGGCACACGACACGGTAGCCATCACCTCAGTCGGATTTTAATCGACAGCAATTAAGGTCAGTTGCGCGTCTTCCTCCAATGAGCCGACATCAATAGAGACTCCCATTTGCCTCGTCAGTAACTCCACTTTGCGATCAAGAGATGAGGAAAAACCACAACTGCTGATTACCCAGCCCGACGTTGCTCGATGTCTCCTCAGTGACCTCAAGACGCGTAGATCGACGGCGACGGCATAGAAGACAATTGAACAGCATGCTAGCGCTAGTCGAAAGCATTGCGTACTGATCAGGGCACAAATCGGTACAGGTCTCATGGTACCAGCAGTTGCATACATAACACTGCATGCCCCCAGACTCGTCCGCCAAGGGCTTTGAGCAGCTCACGTTGCCGCAAGCAGCATTAGATTCGCTGATCAACGTAGCCGAAGACACATTAACGCAGGTATTCAGTGAATCCGATATGACACTTTCAAAGGGTTGAAACAAGTATCAAAACGTAAACCGACAAGCTGTTACCTGCAGGGCAGTCAACAGAAAGAGTTACGGGTTAAAACAAGGTGCAAAACGGATTAGAAAACAATAATACCGGAAAAATAGCCAGAGGCTGAACCCGAAGAAGATGGACGACGTTTGGTAAGTACCCGAAAACGGATACGACCTCATACAGGGAAAATGATGATCCAAAATTATTTGGATCAAGCGAAATTTGACAAAAGTCAAATTTTTGAACGGCACTTGTAAACACTGTTCCGAAACTGTCCTTTGAAAGTAAAACCTCTAAAAAAGGTTGGGTCGGAGTAGAATGAGGGTTCAGGAGTGGCAGTCCGGCGTGGAAGCGTCGACTGTTTAATGTAGTACGGCAGCGGATATAGGAAAAAATGATAGCCGAAGTAATGTATCGTGGCAGACTCATATAGTTCAGACCAAATATCAGGGACAAGGCTGCAAATCAACCCTGTATCGTGTCAGAGGATGACACCGTCCAGGTTGCTTGGGACAAGTTCAAATCCTTTCTTTGCGAGATTTCCCTCCCCCACATTCCAATCTCAGCGAGGAATAAAGTAGGGGCAAAGCCCCCTTGGTTTGACTCTGAGGCGCGCAGGATGCTCAGTAGGCGATCCAGGTGTTGGAGGACTTACGTATCAGCTCCCTCAGAATGTACCCATCATCGCTACCGAGGCGTGCGAAATGCATGTAAACAACATCTGCGGGCCGCACGCTTGAGATATGAACTAGCACTAGCTCGATCCGCATCAACAAACCCGAAACAGTTCTTTGGCTATGTCAAACGGAGATGCAATGCAAATTCGCCTATCCCTGTGCTCCTTGGACCTGACGGCACTGAAGTATCAACCGATCAGGCCAAGGCCTGCTTACTTGCAGAACAGTATGCTAGGTCGTTTGTTCATGAGTCTCCATTGCCTAATATCCAATTGCAAGCAAAGATACCAGTAGACTCCTTTCTGATGGACCTTTCCATCTCGGAAGCTCAGTTACTCAAGCTCCTGCGTGACCTAAATCCCACAAAAGCTGCCGGGATAGATGCCCTCCATCCCAAACTTTTGTACGAGCTGGCTGGGTTGCTGTGTAAACCGATTAAGTGTATATTTGAGAAGTCTCTTCGTAGCTGCTCCCTACCTGCTAACTGGAGAGATGCTATCGTGTGCCCTATTTTAAAAAAGGGTGATAAGCACTTACCTGAAAATTATAGACCAGTTAGCCTAACAAGCGTACTAGTGAAAGTATTAGAGAAGCTTGTAAGAGATGCTCTGGAAAAGCACTTAGCTAAGTTCAGTTTGCTCAACCCGTTTCAACATGGGTTCCGCAGAGGCCACTCTTGTTTGACTAACATGTTGGTAGTCCAAGAGTGCTGGGCGGAGGCTGTGGATCAAGGACAGGCAGTGGATGTGTTGTTCGTCAACTTTTCTAAAGCCTTTGACACCGTACCGCATTGCCGTCTTTTGTTTAAACTAGAATCCTACGGCGTTTCAGGCCAAGTATTGAAGTGGATTTCGGCTTTCCTGGAAGGAAGGTAGATGAGCGTCCGAGTGGGTTCCGGACTGTCTTTCAGACAAGCCGTTCTGAGTTGTGTTCCTCAGGGGTCGGTTCTCGGACCTCTACTGTTTGCACTGCATGTCAATGACCTCCCTGAGAAGCTTAAGGTACCATCACTTATGTTTGCGGATGACTTAAAGTTTTGGAATACAGTGAGCGATTCTGTTGGACCCACGGCTTTACAGACAGCTCAACAAGCTTTGGGAATGGTCAGAATTGTGGCAGCTGCCAGTCAATCTTGCAAAGTGTTCGGTCCTGCGCATAGGATCAAGCACTTCTACGACTTCTTACGTACTTGGCGGAAATGTATCGCGTCAAGTGACTGAACAAACCGACTTGGGTATCTCGTTATCCTGACTTCAAATCCAGCGAGAACTGGACAAATGTTACCCGCAAGGGTTTCCGAATGCTGTGGATGATCCGCAGGTCATTCGGCATTATAACAAATGAAATGTTCGTAATATTGTTCTCAGCCTTCGTCAGGCCATACTTGGAGTACTGCGTGCAGGCCTGTCCTCCACGCTTGGTACGCGATGACATTTGAACGAGTCCTGAGGGTTGGTACAAAAATGGTACAAGGATTGAGGCATCTCTCGTGTCCCGATAGGCTGCTCAGATTGCAGATGTTTTCGATGTACTATAGGCGCCTTCGGGGAGACTTGATTCTTACGTACCGTATATTGATCAACAAGATTGGGCCTGATCTAACTGGACTGTTCCAGCCGGCTCAGATGCCATCTCTTCGTGGTCACCTTCTGAAGTTGCATAAGCCTAGATCTGATCACGTTAGAGCTGACGTTCGTTTGTCACGCAGGGTCATCGACTCATGGAACGCACTATCCAGCGAAGTAGTATTAGCACCAACGGTGAAGGAGTTTGAACATCGACTCGACGCCCTTGGGTTACAGTTTCAGAACTTTCCGTTTGGTTCTTAACTTCTACATCTATTTCCATGGCTTCTCACATCTACTACCATAATTGTCTTAACCACACATTCTCTCCTGTACTACAATTACCATTATTTTGTTTTTGTTGATTCCCTTCTCTTAACCTTTATTCTATTCACGTGGCCGGTACAGTGGGGACTGCTAGTGCAGGCCGCGTGGGCATTGATTGGTTGACCGTTATGTGATTCGTGTGTATTGATTTGGCTACTCTCGGATTCAAATCGCTCCCGCGAACTCCATCCTGGTTCAACGACGAATTGAAGAAGGAACACACATGGGAATTCTCTTACCGTTCCTGTCCAAATTGAACTTGAAATTGAATACGCATCCATTCGTCAAACTCAGAGCACTGTACGGCCTTAGAACGCGTGGTCACACCTCTGCATCTCAGGCATTTGGTCATAGCTAATCTTGGATCATGGTTTGTAGAGGCAATGGCAGTCAGTACGTACTACTCAGAACCCTTCCACTCGCTAAAATGAAGGCAAAAACAAGATACGAAAACTTAGAAAGGACGACACTATTCGCAGTTGATGAAAGCAGGCAGAGAGGAATTCGGAAACTTTTTCAAGTTCAGTTGGGACTTGAAGGATGGGAGAACTCCGTGTGTTCCGCATTGAGCGGATCGTTGAGCCAGGAATCAAAAGTGCTAAAAATATGAAGGCTTCACGATTTTACCTGTCAATCTTATGCAGATGCCATGCTAATCTACTCTGTATCGTACCGAATTTAGTATTTGCATGCTACCGATAATTAATATTAGCAAAGTGGAAATGCTATCTATATATAGGAGCTAAGTGGTAACCTTCAAACGTTTGCAAATTTATAACGTTGACTTTATAACTTGTATATTTACAACCTGTTGTTAGAGCTTTGTAACTTTATTTTTATCTACATAACATTTAATGTTTATAACATTTATAGCTTTAGAAGCATTACCACTTAATATATCTTAGAAAGCCAAACCTTCCTCACAATATTATGGCTTCGTTTTGCAGTTCCGCTTGAACGGATGTACTGAAGCTGCTCACCCGTATGCTAATTCCTGCCACTCACGAACATAGCGGTCCGCAATTTGGGATGTTTCGTTGCCTTCTAATTGCGAATAACAAAGAAGTGGTGTACCATAGGTAAACTTCAGTATGATTGTTTGAGGACGTTCTAAACACATCTATGCGAAAAGCGTAGCAGCAACCCACCCAGCACAGCGCTGCACCGTTGGGCCCAATGTAGTGTTCGGAGCAGTTTTCGCTAAAGCTGCGTCAAAGACCGTAAGGCCTTATAAAGTGTGACCGGAAATTTCCAAAGGTGACGCGTGAACCTCTGCTACCTATCGTCGACGCCCCAAAGTGGATATCGTTACCTAGGCTTTCTACGCGCTTATTCCCTTACGCAAGCCCCAGTGCTCCTTTGTCATAATTTCCTTTAAGTACTTCTGCTGCGACACACTAGGCGCTTACAACTGCAGGAACATTAGAAGGATCTTATGCGATCCGCAGCCCCACCATTTAGTTCACGAAGCTGTGGATGGCAGTGGGATAGCCCAAGTCAACCCCCTCACCTCCGGGTCAGAGCAGGAGCATGTGTCATTGAGAACAGCGATTCCACTGGGTTGCGGCGGTTTCCGTAGGACTTTGTAATTCTGATATCATAAAACGTTGCAAGCTAAGAACCGCTTGAACCCGTTGGAGGAAATATTTTTGGTGTTTTTGAATTATTGCCCTGTCTCATTTGGATGTCGTGCAGGAGGGCAGGACAGGTGAGGATCCATTGACGAAATAAGCTTTCGCTTAACCAGCGTCCCGCTTTGTTGGTTGGTAAGCGAGAAGAGCTCTAGCAACTCGGCGTTCCAATAGATTCTTGCGTTTACGCTAGAAAAAGAAAGAAGAGCAGAAAGTCACTAAATTTTCATGTACTTGCATTGACTACTTTTATGAAGTCTGATGCTGAAATGCATCTTCAAGAGAATTCAGGGAGCAGTGCCAACCACAGTACTTTCATAATTCCTTCGGATCCCTCTACCTTTTTACCTTTCCATAATTCAGTATGAAGGTTTTCCATTTTAATTTCACAAGAGTTGAGACGAAATTAGCTATTAGTTCAAGCCTCGCTCTGCTAGTTCAACCCTAAATAAATAAATAAGTCATTAGGTTATTCGCGATAACATTAAGGGCACGCCTTATCACTCATGCTAAAAGTTTTACAGAGAAGGTTTCGCAGTAGGCACTTGGTGTTACATGCATTAATGTGGAAAGTAAATGTGAGATAAATATCAAACGTGATGTAACGGTAGTGTGGAAAGGATTCTCAAGCGCGCCCTGCAGCTTCACTTCGAGAATCTTAACATCATCTCCTGTGCCCAGCATGGCTTTCGGCGGGCACGCTCATGTACCTCGAACTTGCTTGTTGCCAGGGAAAACTGGGCGAGGTCGTTAGACGCTGGGAAACGATTGGATGTGGTTTTTGTAGACTTCAGCAAGGCGTTTGACAAGGTCCCCCATGAAAGGCTCCTTCTTAAACTCCGAGGTACCGGTGTCTCTGGGAATGTCCTTTCCTGGATCGCTGATTTTTTGAATGGCCGGACCATGCGAGTCAAGGTGAATGAAGCCTACTCCACTCCTGTGCTGATGACTAGCGGTGTTCCGCAAGGGTCAGTACTTGGTCCAGAACTGTTCAAGATATTCATCAATGATCTCCCATCGGAGCTTCAGATGGATTGCCTGGTTTACGCCGATGATATGAAGCTGTGGATGGAGGTAACCTGTCTTGAGGATGCTGACAGATTGCAGGCATCATTGGACAATCTACACGACTGGTCAGTCAACTGGCAATTGCCCATAAATTGTGAAAAATGCTCAGTTCTCCCCATAGGCGCCCTCGAACCGTTCGGGATATACCATATTGGTGGGGTGTTACTCAGAACCACCACTCTTGAAAAAGATCTCGGTGTGCTTGTCTCACATGATTTACGGACCTTAGAAGACACACTACGGAGGGTTGCCTCTGCCACCAGGATGTCCCATGCCATACGAAGAGCCTTTTCGAGACTGACTCCGGAAATTTTCAGAATCTTGTTTACTTCTCATGTGCGCCCGATCCTTGAATACGGACTACCCGCCATCTGTCCTCTTACCAGGTTCGAGTGTAACATGATTGAGAAGGTACAGCGGCGTGCCTCGAAATCCATACTGGAGTTAAGGGACTTGCCTTACCCTCATCGACTACAGCGGATGCACCTGTTCTCCCTGGAATATCGCCGACGTAGAGGTGATCTAATTTTTACTAGGCGAATTCTGATGGGGGAAATGGGGACGGAGCTACAAGCGTTCTTTCAAGTCAACACTAATAGTTCCACTCGGGGGCACAACTGGAAACTATATAAAACCAGAAGACTCAGAGTTCGCTCCACTCTTGCTCTATCAACCCGCATTGTCAATGACTGGAACGACTTGCCGAAACATGTGGTCGACGCGCAATCGGAGGAATGTTTCAAGCGATTTTTGGATTCACACTTGATGAGTAAGCTGGGACCTTGCTTCTTCAATGTAGCTGTTACGGCCCCTTGTGGAATACCGTCTCGTAGCGACTCACGGCATCCACGCAATGATCGGGAAGTGAAGGAGCTGACAAAGGACTTTCCTTCTGCTCTCTACAATCCAATGATCCAATGATCCAATGATCCAATGAGTCCGTGCGAAGGTAGCGTCGTGTGGAATTTTGTAGGCCGTGACCTTATTATGATCCGTAATTACATAAAATACTGCATGATAACCAATAACTTATTGGATGTGTGCGTCTAGATATATGTGGACATTGTGAGTGAACTTGTGACATGTGAAGTGTGACTGATTTTGTGAGTTGGTTTGACATGTTCGCCATCGTATGAAGGGATCAATGGAACTCTTTGAATTCAATAACGTTTATATAGTTGGAAGCCTCCGGCGCGGGAAGAGGCAGGGACTTCATCTAGTGGGAAGTAACCGCCAAGTAGCATTGTTTTTAAACGGACCTTTGTGGCTTTCAATATGGTGAAAGCTTGCAAGGCTAAAACCACCCCACTTCCTGAAACACCACCGCCGGACCAAGCGCTGGAACGGAGTTAACCCGTACTATGCAGCTGGCACCACTTGGAGGTTGTTTGATCCTCTAGCCGACGTAGCTGGTTCCAAGAGATCGGTTAGCCTGAGGCCGCTTAAACCCTTCATGACCTTGAAGCTTGCTATCTATTCCCCACTCAAAGTGATCTCCTCATTGAATGCAACCAAGCTGGCTAACCGTTAATCCCCGCTGGCCTTCTAGTATTTCAGTGGTCAGTCCTGGCACTTCTCAATAAAATTTTTGTCCATCCGCAAGAAGTGCGCTCAGGTTTGAACACATTATTCCAGATATTGTCTGGCCACTGATTTATACAAGGTGAGAAGGACCTCTGGCCGGGTACAATACAGCGCTCTCCTAAGTCGAAATAACTCTTGATGTACCTTGTTAGCGGCTTACTTACCGTGCGCCGAATACTTGGGGTTATTTATTACGATGATGGCAAGCCCACAGCTTCGCTAGCACAGCGCATTGTCAGGGACCCGACACGTGCTGGCAACAACATATGTTCGCCTTGCTAAATCAAACTTTGCCATATGTCGACGTTTGAGGGCACATACCATGGGAGTGACCACTAAGCAACGGTATCCAAACTTATAGATAGGGTGATTATGGCACTATTGCTAACAAATTCGATGTCATCAGTTAAGTTCTAGGAGCCTTTCCCCAGCAAAGCGGCCCAGTCGTACATGAACATTAGGTACATTAGCGGGCCCAAAACTGGAACATGTGGACTCCACTATGGGCGGTACCTGTGCTCGAAATACCATTTCCAATACTTACACTTGAGGTCCTATAGCATAGGAACGTCGACAGACGAAGAAATAAGTTGAGGTGGTTGTCCAAACCTGGTCATCTTTCCAGCAAAAGGAGGTGGTTTCCTAAGCCCAAGTCTTTACTGAAAGCAAGCTATCATATTTCTAGCCGAATCGCGTCATCAAGACACCGGGTAATTTTATCAAGGAAACACGGCAGGTATGTGCGGCGACTTTCTCCTAACAAGTCCATGCTGTTCGGCTATGAGAAACTAATGAGAATTGAGGTGCTCACAGATTCTATATCTACCCATCCATCACAGCGAACCGTATTCATCAGGAACAAATCAGGACCACGCACGAGCTGGACTCCGGAGTGAGCGGTTGCGAGATAGTGGACGTTAAACAAACGGCGGCCAGAGCAAGTGGGACGATTATTTGGACCAGTCAGTGTATGACCCCACTGACGCGCGACCTTGGATCAGCTGATAAGCGGTAACCAATCAAAATGTACCGCTACCGTTTACCCTATGCAAGCTTCCATCCTTTGAAAAAGGTCACCTATTGCAGCAGCCTGCTTATCTGATACTTACCGCACTCCCTACAGTGAATATTTGCCGGTGCAACGAAATTGGGAAGGCACATGTTAATGACGCAGCTCTTAACCCCTACCTGACGTCCTTTGTACCCGCACTGCAAGGAGGACCAGGCGCGTTTCCATAGACGAGCAGCTGAGGACACAAGCTAAATTAAGGACGTGATATTTATACAAGTGTGGGAAGCGTACAACCCTTAGGTTTTCAAATCCACGATTTCCTCGGAGGTTTTGTTATCTACCTGCAACGTAATCGTAAAGAGACTTTGAGATGAAACGCGACAGTACCTCGCGCTGTTGTAGTAACGGTCTCCGTAAACTACGAATTGCAGATCATTGGCGCACGTTATGCAGCCAGTTTTTAATGCATGTCGCCACGTCACTGGGAGTGAGGCCCACGCTGTTAATCTTCCTAAACAATATGTCTACTAAATGGTTGCTTTGCTGTACATGAGCTTACCATGCATGGCCTGCTAATTCTTAGTTGTTCCGGCCGCAAGCTGGTTTCCGGCACCTGAGAACTTCACATGCAAGGTGACTGCAGTGCGAATACGCACTCACACAGGTTTCGGGTACATTCGGAGCTCGTTTCCCAAACTATTCCTTGAAAAAATGGCACCTGTTGGGTATGCAGCAAGTGAACGCACGTTTGTGCTCACTTGAAGCAACTTACGAATTTGGCATGTGTCTTTTGCTCTGCAAGCGAGGCTTCGAAGTAGTAAATAACTACATAAATACGGATATTTCTAGACTAGACAGACGCTGCACCCTTAAGGGTTCAGATCAATCTTTTGTGGTGAAAGTGATGCGCATGCCAGTTGGGGCTTGTGGAATGGCCTGCCTTACGGCATCTCCAATTGAAGTAAGCGCAGCACCCATTGCGTTCAAGGTGCGGAGGACGATATCCAAAAGTTCCTAAAACAATGGAACGGGTGGTCAAACATGTTGTAAGGTGAACGTTCAAAGTTTTAACAGCCTTTTGAATTTCTGTGGTTACAGTCGTTTGCGCACGGCGGCATGTGGGGCCGTAATCTGCATTCCTGTGAGAAGTGCGAAATACTTGCTTTCCAAATCGTCTGCTTTTGGTTTCGCCTGAGGTATGGATTAGGGAACATTTTCCGATAAAGCTGATAGAATCACGTAAAGCCTAATCACAGCGTACTTGTTTCACGTAGGATATCAAGACATGGGACAGAAAAATGGTTAGGACGGGTAGCTACGGAATAATGCGAGGATGAATACCTGCGTGTTATACCCTCCTGTGTCCTCCATTGGCATTGTGCTTGATTCCCGTGCGTTGGAGATCGGTGTTGATGTACCGGACAAATTGAAAATGTTGACGGGCGCAGGCTCCGCTTAAGAAGCAGCGGACGTCCTTCGCTTTTTCATCCTAGGAAGGCTTCCTTCATCCTCCGAAATCAGACGTTTGGTAGGGCGGCTGTGCAACGTTATGACCATGTAGACTAGAAACTTACACGAAACGCTTAAGCGAAGTTCCTAGTAAAATAGTTTCATTCGTGTCCTCGGTATCCTTTCAACTTCCAAGCGATCGTTCTAGAAAGCAAGTGTGCTCAAAGTCAGCTGCGCATTGTGTGTCACAATGAACCGTGCCGGTAGTTCGGGACATGATGACTCTTATTTTCCTTCCGTCAAACTGAGATGCCTATAAAACCGCACAGTGTCGTGGTGCTGGTAATGTGGCACACTTGGAAGAAGTGCGGCCACGCCATCCGTTGCCAACCACTGCTGCTGATAATGCTTACTTCACTGACACCGTTGTGTGTAAGGCGAAACACGTGATATGACGGTCCTGACATGACACCTAAAATGCACGCTGCTGTCAATGAAAACAGATAAATGTGGGTAAATGTATTGGTGGACGTACTGCATATTGTACGCAGATACCTTGCAAGTACTCATTGGCATTACGTTAGATCGCCGTCCTGTGTCGCACAAGTAGCTCATTCCTGCAGGCATACTGCACCTAATGCACCTTACGGTGCTTCACACGGCATGCCACAGTGGGTGTCCATGGGGAAGTACGCAAACGTATACAAACATGACATCAGTTGTCCATCCGAGGGTTTAACTGGACCAGGGTGTAACCTCACGACACAGGGGAATAAAAACGAACAGTAAAATGATTCTACACAGAACTGGCCACACCTGCAGTCGCAACGAACCGAAAGAGGAGAATCCGTCTACATGCAGTTGAATTTTACGCTCCTGTGGTGGACTAAGCTTCTTGGGCTGACATGCTGACATCAAACCAAGAGGTAGTCCAAAAATACCGTATGTCTCGGCTTCCAAGATGGTGCTTTCCGTTTACCGTAGAGTCTTCATCAGGGTTCTATAGTCCTCCGGCAAGTCGGGGTGAGTTAACCATAGAATAGACTGTAACTCATTACCAGCTTACACCGATATATAACAATTTATACTCTATTGCTGCAGGTAATTGTTCAGTGTTTTGTCCTATATGTCGGATACTACGGAGACAACCATGTGGTTCAGATGATGTTGCATATCAAACGCTGCGTACTCTACACATCAATGACAACGGTAGTCGCAATCTAATTGTCTGGAACGATACTGTTGCATGTGTTCTCTTCTCCGTTTTAGAGATAGTTTCGGCATCCTGAGCAACTGCAATACGCTGGTCTAAAAGTTTCCTTAGAAATTGCATATATAAACCTTTTTCCGTCGGAAGCACTGTTACACCACTAGTGCTCATGTGCATGCTGTGCACATCGCCAACCCCTCGTGTGTACAAAGGCTGCAGCGATTCCAAATCCTTAAGTCAATTGCATAACGTTACCCGGATAGATATAAAGAATGATATATATATATATATATATATATATACATATATATATATATATATTGCGATACTTTCTCCTCATACTAAGCGCCCACTACACTTGAGGTAACAGTACGTGCTTTAAAATGGGTAACTCACTTACGAAATACCAACAACTAAACCCTGTATGACACCATGCAGAGGGCAGTCAAAGCGACGGCAATCAACATCACGCCCAAACCGGTAATGGCCGACGGCCGTGCATTATAACAACAGAAAGCTAGTCCTTCATCTACCGGTATCCTCGTGGATAACAAGTGGTGTAAGTCCTTTCACTATGCACAAAAGCGCGGCAGTTTTTATTAGTGCTTTCTTTCAGATGCTGTTCTCTTGTGATGCACAAAATCGTGCTGGATCCACGATTTCGCAATGAAGTAACATGGTTTTTCGTGGTGCTGTGCTGGGTGGGTAATGAGCTGTCCCAGACACTACAAAACTACGCTGGTCAAACTAACGGACCTGTAATTGTTCGACGATGACTTAGGACCCAATTTATGACTGGCCACTACAACTGTCTCTTTCCAAGCCTATGGTATCCTTGATTCACGAGCGTACCTGTTCGGTAGTTCAAGGACTGGAATCTGGAAAAGATCCGCAATTGGATTTACAATGGCTGGAATGTACATTTTCAAAGATAGGGGAATTGCAGGGGGTGTACGCCTTTCAGCACGGTGAGGACATCCTTTGCAGTTAGTTTGAGCTCCTGTATTTACACCCCGCGTACGCTATGGGGCTGCGAGAGGACTAACCATCCATTGTCTGCTCCATGAACTTGGTAAAAAACAATCAGCAACTCCTGCGCTTTATTTAGGGCTTCTCTAACCTGCTGATCATCTGTGTTTAAGTTGCCAACAACTTCTCTTAAAGGACACTTTGTGTGCACATAGATGCAGTGGCGTTTGGGATTCGTCTTTAGCTTACCCACCAGCCTAAGCCCGCCCGAGTTTTCGGCCTGCCTGCAATTCGACGGCCAAATTGCTACAAGTTTTGTAGCCCTGCCACCTACGGAATCCGTCGGTCTCATGGAACCCTTACCATTGGGAATGGCGTCGTTTCAAAGCTCTATAAATTCTTCGGCTCCACCAACAAGGCTTTTCTGGTGGCGTAATCTGTGTAAGGGAGTAAACTCCTCTTGCAGCAGCGTGCTCACACTTTTGATCATAACTAAATAAATAAGTAACTAGGTATATTTCTAGACCGGCTGGAGGCTGCACCCTTAGGGGTTCCGACCAATCCTTACATTAATACTATGCTTTTGCATGGAAGTAGGCGAAATATGAGTATATGTTCCTAGTTGGCAGTTACAAATGCATTGGCATTGTTTGGTGTAGAGCTGACGGGGTCGCAGGCGCCCACCTTGAAATTTTTCTGGTTCCTTCGGGCGATATTGAGCTCCTTGTTCTTTTGTTGGGAAAACTGCGCAGAGCTGTGATTGTGCCGTTTTCTTTGGAACAGAACCCAATTCACCAGTAGTTCACTTTAATTCATTGGACATTTTGCCAAGCTTCGTCGCCACCATTGTGGGTGCGCAATGGAAGAAATGAGAGTGGCGGAATTATAAGGGATACGAAAAGTTAAAATCTAAGTCCGAGAAATGCAGATAAAAATAAAAAGGATTTGTTAAGACCCATACTAAGGCGGCTTGCTTCACTAGAACAATACAAATTAATAAAGAAATACAGCCAAAATTTTCTTGCGCTGATATTGCTTTTCAGCGCGAAATTTCAACCTGAGTAAATCGGAGGGGAAAAAACAACCTACTCTTAGGCTCGAATACTGCGTAAAATAGCACAAAAAAGGGCTGCTCAGCACAAGTTTTAACCGCTGATTGCGTTGAGCGTAAAGACAATGCAATGTGTGCAGTAGTTTGCCATCTATTCGCAAATGAATGATGGACTATTTTTTCGCTAAAAATGTCTTTCTGCTTCGCAGGCAGATAGCAGAAAAAATAAAACAAATTGTAAAGTAGTGAAGCGGTATATTTTCTAAATAGGTATAGCTGCTTAGAAATGCTCTAGCTAGCTCGTAATACCCTGCAACAACTAGGGATTTCGTATGTGGTCGAAAAGTGCACTTTGCGGGCATACATGGCAAATTTACGCATATAAGCAATACTTTTGAGCGGAGGCGCTAGCAATCCAGTAAAGAATATTATGTTTGCTTAGGAAATCAGGAGAGCTTATAATTAACCCACGGTTAGAATGCCTCAGCGTACCATTTTCGGTGGATACTGAGCCACATACACAATTAGGAATATAGAGTTCAGTAATTTTTAAGCCTCTAGGTGGTTCTGAAGTTTATTTCGAGGTCGCACGAGCCAGGTCTACCTGAGTAACACAACAGACCTTTCGGATCAGTTGACACATTTTGGCCTGGAAAATGCACACATTTCTTAGCTAGACATCGCAATTTTAGCTCTTAGAGCCCATTTTCTATGCTCATGAGGCTGTCTCCAACATCAGTGAGCTAGAGGAGCCTGTCATTAATAATAAAGAAATTAGTTCGGGAAAATTTAGTAAATTTGGCAAATTGCTTTGGGGCGTAAAATCCATTTTGGTGTGCATTGATGGGGCATTAGCAACTCTACTTCAGGGGATGGAGCTTGCTCGAACATGAGGGATTGTTATGCCTCATGTGTTGATGCACACTATTGTGCAGCTCTTAGCTTAATTTGGAGCTATTTCTCTCCACTTTTAAGTTCCGAAGCAAGTGCCAGCGGTGTTCATCCAGGTGGCAATGTTAACTAGTACTATGCTGCCACACCGCTTTTTCCTTTGTGTTTTTCTGGCAAGAGCTGTCCTAGCACCCTGAGCAAAGCGTGATAAGGTAAATCAGGAGTAAAATAGTAACAAAAACCAGTGGGCGCTGGTCGTTCACCCGCCACTACGCATAACGCACGATAGCCTTTGGAGCCAAGATAAGAAAAGTGGTGATGGAAAGTTTCTGGTGGTCCAGTCAGCTAGTGTGACAGAGTCCTCTCCGTCATTGGTTAACTTTCGTGCCAGTGAAATGGGATCTGGAAATGCGAGTGTTTTACTTGCAAAAGCTGTTAAAGAAAAGGATATGGTTTCCACTATGCCTGTCTACTAGTGTTGCCAATAGTGAAAGGCATATATGCCAGATAAAGCTAAGTATATGGGGCCAAG
Organism: Dicrocoelium dendriticum; assembly: GCA_944474145.2. Classification (NCBI taxonomy): domain Eukaryota; kingdom Metazoa; phylum Platyhelminthes; class Trematoda; order Plagiorchiida; family Dicrocoeliidae; genus Dicrocoelium; species Dicrocoelium dendriticum. The sequence continues at coordinate 21,789,768 of OX104070.1, forward strand.
CGAGGATAAGTGGAGTGCAAAATGTCTGATCCTTGG
>OX104070.1:21790300-21806359 GCA_944474145.2 Dicrocoelium dendriticum
CACACAGACTGTGAGTTGCGACCTCGAAATAAAATTCAGAACCACCTAGAGGCTTAAAAATTACTGAACTCTATATTCCTAATTGTGTATGTGGCTCAGTATCCACCGAAAATTGTACGCTGAGGCATTCTAACCGTGGGTTAATTATAAGCTCTCATGATTTCCTAAGCAAACATGATATTCTTTACAGGATTGCTAGCTCCTTTGCTCAAAATTATTGCTTATATGCGTAAATTTGCTATGTACGCCCGCAAAGTGCACTTTTCGGCCACATACGAAATCCCTAGTTGCTGCAGGGTATTACGAGCCAGCTAGAGCATTTCTAATTAGCTATGCCTAGTTAGAACATATACCGCTTCGCTACTTTACAATTTATTTTATTTTTTCTGCTATCTGCTTGCGAAGCAGAAAGACATTTTTAGCGAAAAAATAGTGGCCTTATTTTAGACCATCATTCATTTGCGAATAGATGGCAAACTACTGCACACATTGCATTGTCTGTACGCTCAACGCAACCAGCGGTTAAAACTTGTGCTGAGCAGCTCATTTTTGTGCTATTTTACGCAGTATTCGAGCCTAAGAGTAGGTTGTTCTTTCCCTTCCGATTTACTCAGGTTGAAATTTCGCGCTGAAAAGCAATACCAGCGCAAAAAAATTTTGGCTGTATTTCTTTATTAATGTGTATTGTTCTAGTGAAGCACGCCGCCTTAGTATGTGTCTTAACAAATCCTTTTTAATTTTATCTGCATTTCTCGAACTTAGATTTTAACTTTACGTATCCCTTATAATTCCGCCACTCTCATTTCTTCCATTGCGCACCCACAATGGTGGCGACGAAGCTTGGTAATATGTCCAATGAATTAAAGTGAACTACTGGTGAATTGGGTTCTGTTCCAAAGAAAACGACACAACCACGGCTCTGCGCAGTTTTCCCAAAAAAAGAACAAGGAGCTCAATATCGCCCGAAGGAACCAGAAAATTTTCAAGGTGGGCGCCTGCGACCCCGTCAGCTGTACACCAACAATGCCAATGCATTTGTAACTGCCAACTAGGAACATATACTCATATTTTGCCTACTTCCTTGCAAAAGCATAGTATTAATGTCAAGATTGGTCGGAAACCCTAAGGGTGCAGCATCCAGCCGGTCTAGAAATATACCTAGTTATTTATTTTTTTAGTTATGAGCAAAAGTGTGAGCACGCTGCTGCAAGAGGAGTTTACACCCTTAGACAGATTACGGCATCAGCAAAGCCTTGTTGGTGGCGCCGAAGAATTTATAGAGCTTTGAAACGACGCCATTCCCAATGGAAAGGGTTCCATGAGACCGACGGATTCCGTAGGTGGCAGGGCTACACAACTTGTAGCAATTTGGCCGTCGAATTGCAGGCAGGCCGAAAAGTCGCACGGGCTTAGGCTGGTGGGTAAGCTAAAGACGAATCCCAAACGCCACTGCATCTATGTGCACTCAAAGTGTTCTTTAAGAGAAGTTGTTAGCAACTTAAACACAGATGATCCGCAGGTTAGGGAAGCCCTAAATAAAGCGCAGGAGTTGCTGCTTGTTTTTTACAAAGTTCATGGAGCAGACAATGGATAGTTAGTCCCCTCGCAGCCCCATAGCGTACGCGGGGTGAAAATGCAGGAGCTCGAACTAACTGCAGAGGATGACCTCACCGTGCTGAAAGGCGTACACCCCCTGAAAATCCCCTATCTTTGAAAATGTACATTCCAGCCATTGTAAATCCGTTTGCGGATCTTTTCCAGATTCCAGTCCTTGAACTACAGAACAGGTTCGCTCGTGAATCAAGGATACCATAGGCTTGGAAAGAGACTGTTGTAGTGGCCAGTCATAAATTGGGTCCTAAGTCATCGTCGAACAATTACAGGTCCGTTAGTTTGACCGGCGTAGTTTTGTATTGTCTGGGACAGCTCATTACCCACCCTGCACAGCACCACCAAAAACCATGTTACTTCATTGCGAAATCGTGGATCCACCACCATTTTGTGCATCACAAGAGAAAAGCATCTGAAAGAAAGTACTAATAAAAAACTGCCGCGCTTTTGTACATAGTGAAGAGACTTGCACCAATTGTTATCCACGAGGATACTGGTAGATGAATGACTAACTTTCTGTTGTTATAATGCACGGCCGTCGGCCATTACCGGTTTGGGCGCGATGTTGATTGCCGTCGCTTTGACTGCCCTCTGCATGGTGTCATACAGGGATTTAATTGTTGGTATTTCGTAAGTGAGTTACCCATTTTAAAGCATGTACTGTTACCTCAAGTGTAGCGGGCGCTTAGTATGAGGAGAAAGTATCGCTATATATATATATATGTATATATACCTCATCCTTTATATCTATCCGGGTAACGTTATGCAATTGACTTAAGGATTTGGAATCGCTGCAGCCTGTGTACACGCAAGGGTTTGGCGATGTGCACAGCATGCACATGGGCACTAGTGGTGTAACAGTGCTTCCGACGGCAAAAGGTTTATATGTGCAATTTCTAAGGAAACTTTTAGACCAGCGTAGTGCAGTTGCTCAGGATGCCCAAACTATCTCTAAAAACGGAGAAGAGAACCCATGCAGCAGTATCGTTCCAGAAAATGAGATTGCGACTACCGTGGCTGGCTGGCCGAACAACCGCCTCGTGGTGCCAGCTGGGTGGATTGGGTTTACCCCTTCCAGCAAATAGTTCGGCGGCAGTGTTCCAGGACGTGGTGGGTTTCCGCCTGGCAAGCGTTCTCCCTATAAAAAGCCACAAATGTCCGCTTAACAACACTGTGACGTGGCGGTTGTGACTCGCCACCAACTAAAGTCACCCATTGCTTATCCGGACGACCGCTTCAAGTCCACAGCCATCAAGCACACATTTAACACTGGCCACACGTTCAAGCACGATCAAAAAGACTGGAATACATTTACGAACTCCATAAACACGGCTAAACACGGCCACATACACACTTACATACATTTATATAACAATCTATGCGACAATCTCATTGATCCATTGTACATTGACTGATCACAGTTTGTACCCTTAACATGATCATGTCTGTGCAGACGTGCCTCGCTCAGTCGAGAATAAACATTTTATTTATTTATTTATTTATCATTGATGTGTAGAGTACGCAGCGTTTGATATGCAACATCATCTGGACCACATGGTTGTCTCCGTACTGTCCGACATATAGGACAAAACACTGAACAATTACCTGCAGCAGTATAGTATAAATTGTTGTATATCGGTGTAAGCTGGTAATGAGTTACCGTCTATTCTACGGTTAATTCACCCCGACTTGCCGGAAAACTATAGAACCCTGATGAAGACTCCACGGTAAACGGAAAGCGCCATCTTGGAAGCCGAGACATACGGTATTTTGGACTACCTCTTGATTTGATGACAGCATGTCAGTCCAAGAAGCTTAGCCCACCACAGGAGCGTAAAATCCAACTGCATGTAGACGTCTTCTCCTCTTTCGGTTCGTTGCGACTGCAGGTGTGGCCAGTTCTGTGTAGAATCATTTCACCGTTCGTTTTTATTCCCCTGTGTCGTGGGGTTACAACCTGGTCCAGTTAAACCCTCGGATGGACAACTGATGTCATGTTTGTATACGTTTGCGTACTTCACCATGGACACCCACTGTGGCATTCCGTGTGAAGCATCGTAAGGTGCGTTAGGTGCAGTATGCCTGCAGGAATGAGCTAACTGTGCGACACAGGACGGCGATCTAAAGTATTGCTAATGAGTACTTGCAAGGTATCTGCGCACAATATGCAGTACGTTCACCAATACCTTTACCCACATCTATCTGTTTTCATTGACAGCAGCGTGCATTTTAGGTGTCATGTCAGGACCATCATATCACGTGTTTCGCCTTACACACAATGGTGTCAGTGAAGTAAGCATTATCAGCAGCAGTGGTTGGCAACGAATGGCGTGGCCGCACTTCTTCCAAGTGTGCCACATTACCAGCACCACGACACTGTGCGGTTTTATAGGCATCCCAGTTTGACGGAAGTAAATTAAGAGTCATCCTGTCCCGAACTACCGGTACGGTTCATTGTGTTATACAATGCGCAGCTGACTTTGAGTACACTTGCTTTCTAGAACGATCGCTCGGAAGTTGAAAGGATACCGAGGACACGAATGAAACTATTTTACTGGGAACTCCGCTTAAGCGTTTCGCGTAAGTTTCCAGTCTACATGGTCATAACGTTGCGCAGCCGCCGTACCAAACGTCCGAGTTCGGAGGATGAAGGAAGCCTTCCTAGGATGAAAAAGCGAAGGACGTCCGCTGCTTCTTACGCGGAGCCTGGGCCAGTCAACATTTTCAATTTGTCGGGTACATCAACACCGATCTCCAAAGCAAGGGAATCAAGCACATTGCCAATGGAGGACACAGGAGGGTATAACACGCAGGTATTCATCCTCGCATTATTCCGTAGCTACCCGTCCTAAACTTTTTTCGGTCCCATGTCTTGATAACCTGCATGAAACACGTACGCTGTGATTACGCTTTACGTGATACGATCAGCTTTATCGGAAAATGTTCCCCACTCCATACCTCAGGCGAAACCAAAAGCAGAGGATTTGGAAAGCAAGTATTTCGCACTTCTCACAGGAATGCAGATTACGGCCCCACATGCCGCCGTGCGCAAACAACTGTAACCACAGAAATTCAAAAGACTGTTAAGACTTTGAACGTTCACCTTATAACCTGCTTGACCACCCGTTCCGTTGTTTTAGGAACTTTTGGATTTCGTCCTCCGCACCTTGAACGCAATGGGTGCTGCGCTTACTTCAATTGGAGATGCCGTAAGGCAGGCCATTCCACAAGCCCCAACTGGCATACGCAGCACTTTCACCACAAAAGATTGATCTGAACCCTTAAGGGTGCAGCGTCTGTCCAGTCTAGAAATCTCCGTGTTTATGTAAATAAATTAATAAATAAATAGTATATTCTCGGTAAAACGAGACACACCTGTAAAGGCGTGATCAAATATCCATACAAGCATAGCTTCTGTGGAATGTCAAAACATTTCGTTTTGATGAAAGTTATAAAAGAAAAGATGTTGTCCGTATGAGTGAGCATACTGTCAGGTAATAGTCAGACCCAAGGACATTATGGCGCTGTGGCGCGCAAAAATCCGTCAAAACACAAGTTGGCGGTAATTTCGCCAGGTAGTGATCCGTGAGCACAGGAGCCTAAACAAGGCTTTTTGCAACCAATAACCATTACGAGATAGAGATGATCTGTGTTCCAACAAAACATTGTTCATAGCAGAAATAGTTGCACAGGTTCGATGTAGAAGGCTGAGGACTGCGTCAGTGTGAAATGCATAGCTGTGAGTTCATTTTGTGGCGAGTCACATCCGCCACGTTGCAGTGTTGTTAAGCGGACAATTGTGGCTTTTTATAGGGAGAACGCTTGCCAGGCGAAAACCCACCACGTCCTGGAACACTGCCGTAGCTTTCGTTGAACAGTAGTGCAAGTCGGTTATGCATCGTATAGACCGATTTTGCATTCTATTATTCGCAGTCGGTTGACAGCCAAAATTCTTCGTTGGTTGGCCGAATGGCTTAGTTCTGATACGGCAGCAGTCGTTGAAGCCGGTCAATGATGCAAGATTCGAAGAGTTGAATGATAATGATGCAGGTGAGTAAACACATTGTTAATAGAGGCCGGCTCTTCTATTATATTCTTGCTCGGCTCGCAAACCATGTCCAGCTATCCTCGCTGGACTTGTCATGGGGTCGGTGAGTAAAGTTGTTTCTTGTGGCTGAATATGTCCTTAATAGGTAAAAACGCCATTCTCCGCAAATTGGATTTGGGATTCCTGCAAACGTAAGTAAGTGTAACTGTTTCCGCAGCCAAGTGAAAATTCCATGGAAGACCATCGGAATAGCCACGTATACGTGCGCAACGCTGTCCGTGAAATGACATCAGAATAGCTCCAGGTGACTGGCGAATAGGAATGTTTGCGGCAGTGCAGGTAATCACGCCAGAGTTGTTTGTCTTCGATTGTGGAACGGGGGATCCATGTACATATATTATTCCAGGTGAGTAAATTGTTCTCTGAGTACGAGGCAAGCTAAACCCATTTGTTTAGACCCCATGAAGGTAGCGCCTCCGGAATGGCGGAATGAGCTCCATTTGGACCAGTGTGTGGGTTTTTTATTTCCTGGAGAAAGGACCAAGCCTTTTGAGGATGGGTCGGCCAGTCCCAGTGGATAAACCTTCTTGTTTTGGTGGGTGTACCTGTGGGAATCTCGGGAAAAGCGGGCAACGAACAAGAGGCAGATAAACAGCAATGAATCAAGAAGCACAAACACAGACTGGTGGCGCTCACCGGTGCTTATGATACCTTCAAACTTAGGTAATTTTGTTTAGTATACATAATTCGCAAGCGCGTTCTATACATTACGTCGCTGGTGTGACTCAGACTACAGCTGCTACGTGGGAAGAAGGTTCTGCACGCGCAGGGTCAAAAGACCGAAATAACAAAGCATTTTAACAAAAGTTAAGCGAATGATGCGATGGTTTCAGCGAAACAGGTAAACCGATGATGGTGGCAGAAGCCAGAATGCGAGAGGCATCTTAGGTGAAACTGAGGACAACTAGGTTGAGACCGAAAGCGGGAGCAAGACAGGTAGAGCAACATTCCAAGAGGAAAAGGAATTTCAAGGAATCGGCTAGGAGCGAATGAATGCCGACGGTAATACGAGGAGTAGTTCGTAAGAGTAATTACACTAAAGCGTTCATGATTCTACAGTCCAAAAGCCTTCAGAATCTAGAAAAATGGTCACAGGGGCCAAAACTGCCGTGCATTGGGGGTCGTTATGACACGTACGTTCTCAATAGTATACCAGTGCGAGCATAAGGTAAAGAGCATAGGAATAGGAAGAGTGGTAAGTTGAGCATACTAATGGAAGTACTAGTCAAGCAACACTTAGCAATGGTCCGAGTGCCGCCAATACTCAGGAACGACCTCAGAGCGAATGAGATCATGCGCACGAGGATAACTTGGATAGGCGCAATGTGTGTAAGCTGTGGGAATACAAATTGGAGCGCAATAAGAGAAATGGCCAAGGATAACAGGAAATAAAAGCGGGCGGAAAGTTACAGACGGGTCAGGTGAGAGAGGATAACGGCAGGAGAGTAAAGCCGGGCGTCCGAGTTAAAAAGAAATGAAAACAGAAAGCGAGAGAAGAAAAGGTTAGGGGCGGGGTAAGAAGGGTTTATTGGTAAGGAGTGGAAAAGCCCACGAGGCTCTCCAAGTAGTGTAAACAGCACCAATAGGTCAGCCGAACCAATGGAAGTGATGCCTCAGAAGTCCAAATGAATTTAGTGATTACGAGGCCGACTAAGCGGTATTGGATTAATCGGCCCTTTGGGACTAGGTCGTACAATGCAGATAAGAATGAGGCTATAACAATAATGTGGGGTAATAGAGTTAACTCTGCGGAGCCAATACCGTTTAAGGCTCGGTATCATGGAAGCAGTCAGAGATTAACAGACTAGTCCGGTGAGACAGGATCACGGCAGGGCAGTAAAGCTGGTCGTCCGAGTAATACAGGGAATGAGAAGAGAAAGCGAGATAAGAAAAGGTTAGGGTCGGTATGAGAAAGGTTTACTGATAAGGAGTGAGGGAGCAAACGAGGCTTTCCAGGTGATGTAAGCCAGACGTCGAGTCAGCCGAACCAAGGTTTGTAACGTGGAATAACTCTAAGTAAAAGTGGAAACAAGTGGCTGATCTAGCGAGACTAGGTTAGTCGGCGCGTAGGAATAGCACGTAAAATTAAAGACAGGAAAAGAGGCTGTAACAAAAGGTAAACGAGTCTAGCAGCCTCAAGTAGTAAGGGATCAAGCGCGTTGAGTCTGTACAGCGTGTACCACTTAAGTCAGAGTAGCATATCAGCAATCAGAGAGAAGGAAACTGGTCGGTGGACTAGATCACCACACCGCCAGTTGAAGAACAATTGAGAACAGAGCGCGATAAAACATAAGTTAGCGACAGGATGAGAAGGGTTTATTCACGATGGGTAAGAGAAGTCCAATAGGCTCTCTAGGTAATGTAAAGGGATAGCAGAGTCAGACGAGCCAAGAGAGGTGACGTCTCAGAAGTCTGAATAAATCCGGAGAGCAGGAGGCCGATCGGTTAGGACTTGAGTAGTCGGCGCGTGTGGATAAGGACATGTAGTAAAGGTAAGAAAGGAGCCAGCAGTAAATGGTGAGCAAGTCAAGCAGGCTCTAAATTTAAGGGAAACATCATGTTAAGACTACGGGGCCCATACCGCGTAGGTCTTAACAGCATAGTAGCAGACTGAGGGAAACCGACTAGGCAAGTGAGCCAATGTCAAGGCAATGCAGTAAAGCCGGACGTCCGATAAGAAAGGGATTGAAAACAGAAAGCGAGAGAAGAAAAGGTCAGGGTCGGTATGAAAAGGTTTACTGATAAGTAGTGAGGGATCCCACGAGGCTTTCCAGGTGATGTGAGCAAGACGTCGAGTCAGTAGTTATTTACTACTTCGAAGCCTCGCTTGCAGAGCAGAAGACACATGACAAATTCGTAAGTTGCTTCAAGTGAGCACAAACTTGCGTTCACTTGCTACATACCCAACAGGTGCCATTTTTGCAAGGAATAGTTTGGGAAACGAGCTCCGAATGTACCCGAATCCTGTGTGAGTGCGTATTCACACGGGCAGTCACCTTGCGGGTGAAGTTCTCAGGTGCCGGAAACCAGCATGCGGCCGGAACAACTAAGAATTAGCAGGCCATGCATGTTAAGCTCATGTACAGCAAAGCAACCATTTAGTAGACATATTGTTTAGGAACAGTCACAGCGCGGGCCTCACTCCCAGTGACGTGGCGACATGCATTAAAAACTGGCTGCATAACGTGCGCCATTGATCTGCAATTCGTAGTTTACGGAGACCGTTACTACAACAGCGCGAGGTACTGTCGCGTTTCATCTCAAAGTCTCTTTACGATTACGTTGCAGGTAGATAACAAAACCTCCGAGGAAATCGTGGATTTGAAAACCTAAGGGTTGTACGCTTCCCACACTTATATAAATATCACGTACTTACTTTAGCTTGTGCCCTCAGCTGCTCGTCTATGGAAACGCGCCTGGTCCTCCTTGCAGTGCGGACACAAAGAACGTCGGGTAGGGGTTAAGAGCTGCGTCATTAACCTGTGCCTTCCCTATTTCGTTGCACCGGCAAATATTCACTGTACGGAGTGCGGTAAGTATCAGATAAGCAGGATACTGCAATAGGAGACGTGTTTCAAAGGATGGAAGCGTGCATAGGGTCCACGGTAGCGGTACATTTTGATTGGTTACCGCTTCTCAGCTGATTCAAGGTCGCGTCAGTGGGGTCATACACTGACTGATCCAAATAATCGTCCTACTTGCTCTGGCCGCCGTTTGTTTAACGTCCACCATCTCGCAACCGCTCAGTCAGGAGTCCCGCTCGTGCGTGGTCCTGGTTTGTTCATGATGAATACGGTTCGCTGTGATGGATGGGTAGATATAGAATCTGTGAGCACCTCAATTCTCATTAGTATCATATAGCGGAACTGCATGGACTTGTTAGGAGAAAGTCGCCGCACATACCTGCCGTGTTTCCTTGATAAAATTACCCGGTGTCTTGATAACGCGATTCGGCTAGAAATATGATAGCTCGCTTTCAGTAAAGACTTGGGCTTAGGAAACCACCGCCTTTTGCTGGAAAGATGACCAGGTTTGGACAACCACCTCAACTAATTTCTTGTCTGTCGACGTTCCTATGCTATAGGACCTTAAGTGTAAGTATTGGAAATGGTATTTCGAGCACAGGTACCGCCCATAGTGGAGCCCACATGGTCCAGTTTTGGGCCCGCTAATGTACCTAATGTTCATATACGACTGGGCCGCTTTACTGGGGAAAGGCTCCTATAACTTAACTAATGACATCGAATTTGTTAGCAATAGTGACGTAGTCACCCTATCTAAAAGTTTGGATATCGTTGCTTAGTGGTCACTCCCATGGTATGGGCCCTTAAACGTCGACATATGGCAAAGTTTGATTTAGCAAGGCGAACATATGTTATTGCCAGCACTTGCCGGGTCCCTGACAATGCGCTGTGCTATCGAAGCTGTGGGCTTGCCATCATCGTGATAAATAACCCCAAGTATTCGGCGCACGGTAAGTACGCCACAAACAAGGTACATCAAGAGTTATTTCGAATTAGGAGAGCGCTGTATTGTACCCGGCCAGAGGTCCTTCTCACCGTGTATAAATCCGTGGCCAGACAATATCTGGAATAATGTGTTCAAACATGCGCGCACTTCTCGCGGATGGACGAAAATTTTGTTGAGACGTGCCAGGACTGACCACCGAAATACTAGAAGGCCAGCGGGGATTAACGGTTAGCCAGCTTGGTTGCATTCCATGAGGAGATCACTTTGAGTGGGGAATAGATAGCAACCTTCAAGGTCATGAAGGATGTAAGCGGCCTCAGCCTAGCCGATCTCATGGAACCAGCTACGTCGGCTAGAGGATCAAACAACCTCCAAGTGGTACCAGCTGCATAGTAAGGGTTAACTCCGTTCCAGCGCTTGGTCCGGAGGTGGTGTTCCAGGAAGTGGAGTGGTTTTAGCCTTGCAATCTTCTGTCTCATCTTCAATCTTCTGCTTCATCTTCAATCTCTACTGCTTCATCTTTAATCTTTCAGTCCATACTGATCCGTGTTCTGCTCGATTCTCTTCGTATTTCACCACATATATATACGTGTATATGCGATATTTCAATAACAATTACATGCATTGGGGTACAATAGTTCAGGCTTCGCCGCAATTGATTGACTGCATTCCAGAGGCATTCCTTTCTTCTGTCTGTGTGGCTGTCTCTGTTCGTTTCCTTTTTTCTCCCGAGTCTGCCACAGGTACGGCGACACGCACCCAAGGAATTGTCCTCCGTTTCGACAACAATACAAGGCACACAGTTCCTTTACCTGGACATGAGCGGAAAATTATCAACTTTTTATAATATACTTACCGGACAAATCAATCAATATCTTGCACTGATACAATTCTTCCGCGGCATGAACCACTGAGTTCAATTTACATAACAATACTTCTTCCACATGTCTCTTGGCTGGAGGACTTTCGACTACGGAAGACACATTCTCCTGCCAATACAAAGCTTGAACAATCGGTCATTCTAAGCTCTTCAATCCGCTTTGACCGCTCAAATGGCCGTGGTTTCCCCTATCTCTAATCAATTTCACTACATACCCCAGGGGATCTGCGATTCTATCTTCGGAACCTATCCTGTCCTCCAAGACTTCAACATATTTCAACGCATATTCTTCAAGACTTCACGTGGTTCTGCAGATGATCAACACATCATATCCAGAAAGAACGCTTAGTTCCTGGTCTACCGATCTGGCACAGGAGAGGACTCAGGCACGCAATTTCCACTCGCATACTGCATCAGTCAGCAGAAAAATGGGATGCAACTTGACTGCGAATAAAGGAGCAAAAAAACGTTCAACAAGAAACATAGCCAGTTACAACTTGCCATTCAATGGATTGGCGGCAGTGTTTCAGGACGTGGTGGGTTTTCGCCTAGCAAGCGTTCTCCCTATAAAAAGCCACAAATGTCCGTTTAACAACACTGCAACGTGGCGAATGTGACTCGCCACCGAATAAAGTCACAGCCCATAACTTCACACTGGCAGCTCAATTAGAATCTTCATACTGGATAGCTTGCTCTTCAATTATCTCCCAATGGATCACCCAGGATTCTTTATCTATTATGAGTCGAGGTGTGACTGCGATATATGGCAGAGCGATTATGTCCAAACAAATGGATCCCGATCCCACTACAACCAACTCGTTCTTTCGCATGTTCACCATCGCACAGTTCCAAGCATGAACATACGAACAATTTTCTACTGTCACTACAGTTCCCATAAAATGTCTGTACAGCTGTACATTCCTGACCATGCCTCAATTGGCCTGCCTCGCATAGTCGAGAATAAAATATTTATTTATTTATTTATATTGAAAGTCACAAAGGTCCGTTTAAAAACAATGCTACTTGGCGGTTACTTCCCACTAGATAAAGTCCCTGCCTCTTCTCGCGCCGGTGGCTTCCAACTATACAAACGTTATTGAATTCAAAGCGTTCCATTGATCCCTTCATACGATGGCGAACACGTCGAACCCACTCACAAAATCAGTCACACTTCACAAGTCACAAGTTCACTCACAATGTCCACATATATATAGACGCACACATCCAGTAAGTTATTGGTTATCATGCAGTATTTTATGCAATTACGGACCATAATAAGGTCACAGCCTACAAATTTCCACACGACGCTACGTTCACACGGACTCATACTACCGTAACTTCACGTTTGGTATTTATCTCACATTTACTTTCCACATTACTGCATGTAACACCAAGTGCCTACTGCGAAACCTTCTCTGTAAAACTTTAGCATGAATGATAAGGCGTGCCTTAATGTTATCGCGAATAATCTAATGACTTATTTATTTATTTAAGGTTGAACTAGCAGAGCGAGGCTTGAACTAATAGCTAATTTCGTCTCAACTCTTGTGAGGTTAAGTTGGAACAACCTTCATACTGAATAATGGAAAGGTAAAACGGTAGAGGGATCCAAACGAAGTATGAAAGTACTGTGGTTGGCATAGCTCCCTGAATTCTCCTGAAGATGCATTTCCGCATCAGACTTCATACGAGTAGTCAATGCAAGTACATGAAAATGCAGTGAGTTTCTGCACTTCCTTGTTTTTCTAGCGTGAACGCAAGTATCCATTGGTACGCCGACATGCTAGAGCTCTTCTCGCTTACCAGCCAACAAAGCGGGACGCTAGTTAAGCGAAAGCTTATTTCGTCAATGGATCCTCACCTGTCCTGCCCTGATGCCCGACATCCAAAAGAGACAGGGCAATAATTCAAAAGCACCAAAAATATTTGCACCAACGGGTTCAAGCGGTCCTTAGCTTGCAACATTTTATGATATCAGGATTACAAAGTCCTACGGAAACCGCCGCAACCCAGTGGAATTGTTGTTCTCAATGACAAATGCTCCTGCCCTGACCCGGAGGTGAGGGGGATGACAAGGGCTATCCCACTGCCATCCACAACTTAATGAACTAAATGGTGGGGCTGCGCATCGCATAAGATCCTTCTGATGTTCCTGCAGTTGTAAGCGTCTAGTGTGTCGCAGCAGAAGTACTTAAAGGAAATTATGACGAAGGAGCACTGGGGCTTGTGTAAGGGAATAAGTGCGTAGAAAGCCTAGGTAACGATATCCACTTTGGGGCGTCGACGATAGGTAGCAGAGGTTCACGCGTCGCCTTTGGAAATTTCCGGTAACACTTTATAAGGCCTTACGGTCTTTGACGCAGCTTTAGCGAAAACGGCTCCGAACACTACATTGGGCCCAACGGTGCAGCGCTGTACTGGGTGGGTTGCTGCTACGCTTTTCACATAGACATGTTTAAAACGTCCTCAAACAATCATACTGAAGTTTACATATGGTACACCACTTCTTTGTTATTCGCAATTAGAAGGCAACGAAACACCCCAACTTGCGGACCGCTATGTTCGTGAATGGCAGGAATTAGCAAACGGGTGAGCGGCTTCAGTACATCCGTTCAAGCGGAACTGCAAAACGAAGCCATAATACTGTGAGAAAGCTTTGGCTTTCTAAGATATATTAAGTGGTAATGCTTCTAAAGCTATAAATGCTATAAACATTAAATGTCATGTAGATAAAAATAAAGTTACAAAGCTCTAACAAGAGCTTGTAAATATACAAGTTATAAAGTCAACGCCATAAATTTGCAAACTTTTGAAGGTTACCACTTAGCTCCTATATATATATGGCATTTCCACTTTGCTAATATTAATTATCGGTAGCATGCAAATACTAAATTGGTACGATACAGAGTAGATTAGCATGGAATCTGTATAAGATTGTCAGGTAAAATCGTGAAGCCGTCATATTTTTAGCGCTTTTGATTCCTGGCTCAACGATCCGCTCAATGCGGAACACACGGAATTCTCCCATCCTTCAAGTCCCAACTGAACTTGAAAACGTTTCCGAATTCCTCTCCGCCTGCTTTCATCAACTGCGAATAGTGTCGTCCTTTCTGAGTTTCCGGATCTTGTTTTTGCCTTCACTTTAGCGATTGGAAGGGTTCTGAGTATTGCGTACTGACTGCCATTGCCTCTACAAACCATGATCCAAGATTAGCTATGACCAAATGCCTGAGATGCAGAGGTGTGACCACGCGTTCTAAGGCCGTACAGTGCTCTGAGTTTGACGAATGGATGCGTATTCAATTTCAAGTTCAATTTGGACAGGAACGGTAAGAGAATTCCCATGTGTGTTCCTTCTTCAATTCGTCGTTGAACCAGGATGGAGTTAGCGGGAGCGATTTGAATTAAGTTAGTCACGCAATGCAGCTGACTGGGATGTTGGCGAAACATTTTCACCCTTTGAGTAGCACTGTCTTGGCACACCCTCTTGGTACATATAATTAATGCACCCGCCTTATTCATTTAGAAAGTCTGTCCTTAATAGCCCCGGAACAGCACGGGTTCCGCAGGGCTCACTCGTGCACCACGAATCTTCTCGCAGCCCTTGATTCCTGGACTGCAGAGGCAGACAATCATACTCCAACTGACGTGGTTTACGTGGATTTCTCAAAAGCATTCGACCGGGTCAATCACGCACTGCTGTTGAGTAAACTGCCGAGTTTGGGGATCGACCAGCAAACAATCTGCTGGCTAAGTACCTACCTGTCTGGCCGCACCTACCGAGTTCGTGTAAACGGCGCACTCTCCAGCGCTCTGGCTGCAACGACCGGGGTGCCCCAGGGATCCATCCTCGGGCCCCTGCTGTTCAATTTGTTCATCAACGACCTCCCATCCTGTATCAGCAGCCACATACTGCTTTATGCGGACGACGCTAAGGTATGGCGACCTATCCGCAGGCCAAGTGATCAGTCACTTCTCAAGACAGATATCGATGCTACTTATTCTTGGGCCTCGAAAAATTCGCTCCCGTTTAACATCGACAAGTGCAAAGTCATGCACATTGGGCAAGGTGTGGCTAATCCGTACAATATCGGCGGTGTGCATCTTAAAGCCACATCCCAGGAACGCGACCTGGGGACCATAATATCCGCCGACCTGAGCCCGAGCGCCAATGTAGCTACACTGGCGCGAAAGGCTAGCGTTCGCCTGGCCCTCCTTGGACGTGCACTAGGGTCTTTCCCTAGAGAGACATTTGTCCGTCTCTATAGCACTTTAGTACGTCCGCTGCTGGAGTACAACATACTTGTCCAGCCGCCGTACCTGAAGAAGGACGAGGCCATGCTGGAAACTGTACAGCGCAGAGCCACTAAGAGAGTGGACGGACTATCCCACTTCTCGTATGAGGAGCGTCTGGCGGCCCTTAACCTCTTCCCGTTGAAATATCGCAGGCTTCGTGGCGACCTTATCTTAGCTTATTCCGTCCTGACTAATAACAGACACCCAAACGCAGGATTGCTGGTCCGCGCCCGTACAGATCATCTTCGAGGGCACTCACTCAAACTGATGACTCGTAGCAGTCGCCTTCTGTGCCGAAGAAACAGTTTCAGTGTGCGTACTGCCTTCGATTGGAACCCCCTCCCCGAAGCTGTTGTCTCAGCGCCCAATACGGAGGCCTTCAAACAGCGCCTAGACGCTTGGCTCTTACCTCGCTGGTCTTCCACGTTGCTAAGATCTGGCCATTTGCCAAGCTAACACGCGGCGCTTCCATCATTTTGCCTCTATCCAACTTTGCCGAATTTACCTACACCACTCTCTTGTTCCAAGTATCCACGTTCCCACAGTCAACTCGCTGAATTCTTGTGCTGAACACCACTACTGCGTCGAGACCCACAACATCTGGTACCTACCGACGAGATCAGGACCTTGCCGTAAGATCCCGAGGCAGAACCACCGAAAAGCTACGCTTACTCGTTCTGCGCAAACCCGTGTG
>OX104070.1:21806856-21831029 GCA_944474145.2 Dicrocoelium dendriticum
TGGTTGAAATGCAAGTCAGTAGGCCTCAATTACACAACTGCACTGCACTTGGTATTCGTAGTATGCTTGATGTCACAACCGTGATTTGTGTATTGCCCTGGTAACAATTATTCACTACTTGTTCTCTAATTTGCTCATCGGATGAGTTCTACCTAGTTGTGTGCGTATCTCAACACAGTATTCAGATACTCAACCTATCAGTTCCTGTCCACGGTGATTGCACCTGTGACCTGAATGCTTCCGCGAAATCGAAGGCACTCAGTTCCTCATTTAACAAACTGTTAACGCGTGTTCCGCTAATACCACGAACATTGCAGCTGCCATGGTAATTGCCAGGATTTGTTAGCAGATGCGACGGTTGCGTCGCCGAAGTAAATGCACAGTAATATGTGTTCCCGGGTTATGGTTGCCGACAATACCTCGTAGCGCAGACCCAATCGGAGAACTATATTGCACAAGACGATATGACGTGGCATTTAAACAAAAATGTCGTGGAAAAAATAGGTATATCAGTGATATGACAGATGTTTACGCATCCATTTGTTGCACTGCACGCGCTTACTTCGCACCGACACGTTCTGTTATTGGTTAACAATGGTGTTGCTTAACACCAGCTCATGCTTCTGATACAGTCTATTCAAGGAACTGGATCCTCCAATCTCTCTTACCTAGCACATTAGCTGGGTCTCCTCGGAGTGCCTAGAAATGTCGATGCCCAATGGCTTGTTACACCATTGCATCGATGACAATCCAAATGATTTCTACTAGATTCAGTTACCGTGAACATAGTGCTAATCTCAGGAGTTCTTTGATTAGTAACGCTTCTCTTACAACAAGCGTTCCAGATCCTTTTGGCTTGGTGCGCTGTCGCATATCAGCAGACGATTTTCAGTAACAGCGTCGCCGTTGGCATCAAGCATTTGCTGCAAACACGGAACCACCTTCCATTTTTGTAACTTCCATTTAGGCCGATATATCCCGAAAGTACATCCGCAGTCACTGAGCTGATAAAGTGCACGTTTTGTCCACGAGCGCTCGCTACAGTACATCGCAGACGTGTGCCACCTGTTGAACGCGCACCTGAGAGAGCGAAAAACAGATTGAGTTTGGTCTCATCCATCCAAATGGCTTGCCACTCTTCAGTATATAAGTTCATGAGATGAAAAACGTACGACCTCGCTTCTTGTTCTCAACTGTGTTTATCAAATCCCGCACAGCATGTAGGTTTTTTATGCAAACTAGGTGACCCACTGTACACTAGTATAAAGTGTAGTAGATGGCTTTCAGAATGATTAATGTGGGCGATAGCGACAGTATACTAACGTTGAGCCATTGAGTCAGTATCGCTAGAGAGGCGGATAGTGTAGTCGTTCACAGCGAATTCGGAACCAGGAAGGCGAAGATTCGTCAAAACCCCGTTATCTGGTACATGCATTTCGGAGACATAGCAGACATCAATACCATGCAAGTGGGTATTGTGAGTTGATCGATCACGACCAGTGTGGGAACGTTACATGAACCATTGAGAAATGAGAATCATGGTTTGATAGCTTCAGTTGCGAGGTCAGTGGCAGTCCGTTGTACAAGAAAGATGGGGAAGCGAATGGTAAGAGTAGAGAAGAAAAAGTATTGTCGACAGGGTTGAGAAGGCAGTTGCTAATCTCCGGCTGCCGATTTCGGAAGCGGGTTTATTTCGAGGTGCCCTACACTTAGACTTTCACTCCATAATCTGACCCCCAGTGCATTGAGGTACATTGAAGTTCATCTGATTAGTTCCACCCGGAACATTTCGCTCAACAGTCTGACTCACAACGCAGTGGGGAGCAAGTCTGAAGGAAGAGGATGATTGCGATCATGGTTTTCTTTTTGCCTGCAACCTTCAGTATCTGAGGACGTAGGACAATTTACATGAGAGTTGACACCTGCGAATACGGCCATCCGCATGTGGGAAGTGGCGGGTCTTCACCCATTTGACCAGGAGCTGTCTGGATTGAGGCGGGTGGTAGCAAATCATTAAAAACCGCGTGGTACACTCCCACTGTCCGAGACAATGCGTTGCACTTGTGCTCTACGCCAACCGAGCTGTGAGGTACCCCGTAACTGTTATCTCCCATTACTGTTTTGATGGAAAAGGACCATTGACCTCTACCAACAAACGAAGAGGATTGTGAGACTGAGTTAGCGTCTGACCCTTAACCATTGACAAGTTTGATATGAGTAGTCCTGATGGCACTTGGAAATCACCGTCCAGTTTAGCTCAGTAGGTTACATAGGAACGCAAACAATGGCGTCAACATAAGGTCAAGTCGCATCCAGATGGGGATTGTTTCTCCGCTAGATCGCTGTTGTACTCTGTTGTAGCAATCTAAGACTTGCTTCTGCTTACGAGAATAGTTTTCGCTTTTGTTATATACCACGATGTATTGATGATAACAAGGCTCATTTGTCAAATGCTCATAATCCGTTCGGCAGCTATGGATTTAATCGACTAACTTCTCATAGGTAGGCTGATTGCCTGTGTGTAAAATTCTCTACATAGAATACCAGAGCTTCTAATTTTACCGGTTCGCAACTCATGCGACACCGTTCTTAACCGTCGAACGTTGTTCTGAGTAAACGGCAATGACATTACAAGCTGGGAACTATCATGTAGAACATGCAAGTCAAGCAAGGAAACCAAAACTGAAGCACGACGTCACTGGGCTGGAGCGGATTCGTTGGGTTTCCAAGTGCGTTATTGGAACGTGCAATATGCCACATGACAAGTGGCGGAAACACGGGCATTGCAGATTACCAGGCAATCTGCTGATGCTAACATTATTTTGAGCTACCCGAATCATCGTGTGCCACTGTTTACTGCAGGTTAACAATAACAATTAACTGAGCTTCTTCCTTGAAACTGGCAGAGGAGTATAACCTCCCGGAGTGTTGCGGAGATTTATTTTCTGTTCGTGTATATCGCCCTTGGAAGGACCTACCACAAGCGGTCTGTTTCGCAACAACGCAACTCATGTTTAAGTACGGTTGGATGAGGAAGCCAGGCACTTACATGTCTCAGCAAACGTAATGGGAACTATGAAGCAACGACATGAAATATTCCACAGAAGCAAGCACATTCGAACAGCGGTGTAACAAAGGCAATCAGCTAGTGTAACCTCGGGCGTCCTATCACGCATGACACCCAACCACCGTGAGGATGCCAATGTGCAGCACGCGCGCACTCAACTTGATTCGAATCGCTACTTCGAGCAAACGCAAACCTTTCAACATTGATCTCAGTGAGCATTTCGCACCTCGAAACGCAGCGCGGTCCGCACACTCTCACCGTCCCTCCGTTGTCACTTGCCCAATTCCCATGCCAGCAGGGTCTCGATAACGGAAGGTGAGAGCGACTTCGTGGCGTTATTCCCAACGGTCAATTCATTCGGACTTTGCCATGTGGGTGTCTAGAAGTAAACAGACAGCTCAGCGAATACGTGCGCGGAAACATCGCGCAATCGCATTTCACGTAGAATTGAAAATGGCTGAAATGTTACGTGCCAAGCACCATGATCACGCATGACTGCTAAGCCTAGGCAGTGTAGCCAATGCTTATTGAATACGAGCGTCTATCACAAGTAGACACCCGCCAAATCGCACGCAACTTGCGCCACACACAAACGTTCGCTGGTAACCAATGTCGTAAACTCGTCTGATATACAGTTGCTTGATTTGGGTTTGATCACTCAATGGTTATCGCGCTTTGGGCGTTCGCGTCAGAAGGATGATATATGGTTTCCTTAAGGACAGATTTATGACACCGTTTCCTTATGCATTAATCGATTAATTGTCTTTGTTATCTTTCTCGCAATTGCTTGGATATTGTTTGATATCCCCGGTGTGACTGCGCTTGATGTGCATGTTGACAAGTTGCCTACCTCTCTATTACTCACTACCTCGTCCATACTGGCTCCAGGAGACAGTTGGTCGTTGCTTGGAGGGACGGGGTGCACGGTCCTTGTCGCCTTGCTAGGCTCGAAGAGCGGTTTCATGCACTCAGTGTGCTGCGCACTACGGTCCAGCCACCGCCTTGGGTGCGTTTGATTCCCAAATACAGCGTGCTTGTGTTTACCTGTGAAGGAGTGTGGGTCGGCTCCGTTGATGAAACATGGCTCCCATTCACAGGCCTCCCGATCTTATTCCGTCGGGTTTACGCTGGATGTGGGGTGTGTGGTTGGAGCTGTGGATGGTGCAGCGCATGCCACTCATGGTTCCTCTGTACGCGCAAGCGTCCTGCGGCTTTCCACAGGGAAAGAAGCTGAACATGCAATAATTGAGACCAGTCAGAACTTGGCCTTCTACGGAGCGGGTTCGAGGTCTTTGCACACTGTGTCATTAGGCAAATTCGGCTCACCTACTTGTGGCTTTATGCGGAACATGCGATCCAAGTCCGGTGGCCCTAGCGCAGTCAGGATACTGATGCGCTTGAAACTCATAAAAATAAGACGACGAATTTGTTGATAGAAGCTTTACATCTCTAACAACGCAGTGTGCATACCTTGGGATTGTACATCGGTCGTATTGACGATTGCGAAAAGAATGTGTCATGATGTATCCAATACGGACGAAACACATCCACACATTTCACTATCTGTTGCAACGTGTCCGTACTACTAAACGGAGTGGCTACTGGCTCGAACGGGCCACTTAATACAGTTCGCCTAATTGACTATAAAGATTTTCTTCTTTTTGTGTCCCGAACACAGGATGATTTTGCATCTCACATCACTTTGTCCCAAGCACGTGATATAACTCGTTTCAATCAGAAAACGAAATAATGCAGATTGAGCAGTGTGCTCACCAGCCCCTCTCGTCACTTAGCGGTAAGAAGAACAGCATATACATTCAAATGAATCTCTTGGTGGGGCAACTTAAATCCGAATTTTCCTATTTTCCTCGCAATTGAAAATTTGCTCACTACACTGCACTCCAGTTACCCTGCGGCATTTGTTACACATTCAGCTTTTAATCCTTATGACTCAATGCACATTATATTTGCTTGTCAATTTCGCCTAATCAATTCCGCAAGCTGGTGTCGGACCATCTTTACGTATTGTTTCGATCGATTAGCTTCTGCATTGTTAAACTAGCAGCCTTTGGACTACGCCAAAACAACAGGGTCACATACAAAAGAGTAACTGTTAGCAAACTAGGAGCATTTTGAATAGGGCGCTTATTCTTAAGACTATGCTTGTGGACAAATGTGCATGTTGCATGGCCAGTTAGGATCGACATTTAGTATGCACTTGTGTCCCGTAATCAGGCCATTTGGCTTTCTCAGACAACCCGCTGTTTTCCGCTGTTTTGCGAGTGAAATTATTCCACAGGTAAGGAGGTTCACTTCCCCATCCCAGAATATCTATTGACATACGGTCGAAATTATCTTCATTTCCCTGACTTTTGCTCGCTCCTAATACTTGTTTTGCTCAGAGTCAGTGGCAAAACCAAGTGTGTAGCAAGCTATCGTACCTTCATTTGAATAAACGAAAACTACCTCTATGAAACAGGATTTATGATTCCATTGAGGCTCTTTCTTCTGACAGTGATTTCACCATGAAATTTTAGATATCAGTTGCATCGCGATACCCTTCATTAATTGAGCTTGGTGTAATTGAAATTTACCAGCTAGGTAAATAAATATTCAATTCATTCAAAAAAAGAATAAATTTAAGGCGCTAGGATACGAAATATTTAAACGTGGATGCTACTTCGTATCCTGCCGGGATAATCGCCTTCGATTAATACAGCCAAATTAAGCAACCTGTTCACAATCACATTCTTAGTTACGTGCACATAACGCAATTCAAAAGGAATTACCCAATCAAAAATATGGTAAAGAGGGACAAAGCTAACTGGCTTTTCTTGTACTTCGAAAATTCAATAGATTAACAAGAGCAATCAACTTGTTTTTAGCTGCATAGCTATTGTTGACATACAATATAGGAAAACTTGCTTATGGTGCGTCACCCGAACTGTCATTTCCTTGCAGTTTGTAACCTGGCCGCATTTCATGCATTATTCTAGTAACGAACGTTTAAAAGTACGGCTTAGTATATTCTCAAGTTTGACCTCTTTATGAAAAGTACAGTTATACAAAACACCGAAGAAAACAAGAGTGCAACCTATTTAAGCACATTTCATTTGGATGTTGATGGACTATTCCAATATTTCATAGATGCGATTTAGTTTCGCAAGTTTTGCCGCACCATTTTCACTTACCTTGTCAAAAATGAAACACTTTTCAACTATCCACAAATCTGTGTTTTGACATATGCAGTTTAGCCGAGCCTAGTAATTGCTGAAGTAAGTCTGCACATGGCTGTTGGATGGTGATCACAACAGCTGAACAAGAGATTTCCAAATTCTGTGCTCTAATATCGTGATGCTAAAAGGCTTACAATTCATCCTTTGTCACTGCACAGCCTCATCATTTCCGTTCAATGGATGTGATCTCCGGCCGGTTAGATTATCTAATCTCACTGACAGCAATTTAAAGGGCGAACTGTAACAAATGGTTTTAGAAAATTTTAAGCGGCAACCCTAGATGAAACATCAAATCTTTTTCGTACCATCAGCAAGTGGATCGCTCGTTACCACACTTCAATCAGCAATTTAGCTACCATGTTCGAGTATGCCCCCGTTATCATAAACAAACGAAATTGAAGGGTTTTGCTAACTCTGCTCCCAGGTTTGAAGGGCTACCTTTTAACTATAGCGGAGTCAATCTTCACATAAGCGAAAACATGTCAATTTGTGTACGGTATCTTGACGTCGCTTTTCTCAGAAAGATTCTAATAGCTGTCTTTATAGATGGCCTAACCTTCGTTCACCGTTGTTGGTTTATATCAGTATAATTATTCCCGCTGTGGAAACGACTATCTGTTTTAATCCCGTTATTGTTCATAAGCGATGACACACTGGCAATGCTAACCGAAATGCTAAACTCTCCGTCATAAAAACAGTAACACATAGTTGACCAAGCTTGGTTAAACCAGTACAATATTATTAGCTGTAAGGTACTAGAACAGCCAAAATATTACCTAAGAATTAACCATACATGTGAGGGTGCAGAGCCATAAGTTTCCCGATACTTGTTACCCAGATTAGGGGCAGATGACCTCCTAAAATGTGAACTGTATCATTCTGAACATAGTTCAGTGACTTCAACCCACAGAACCCTTCATCAACTGCCCAGCACAGCTCAAATTCATAAGAGGTGCCATAATCTGAATGTCTGGAACTCATTCAATGTCAGTTGAGGGCGATGATATGCTGCGGCTACAAATGCGGCTCAAAATAGCACCGGAGCGTTAAGCGATGACTTGATGCATTTGATGATCACGTGCTTTCAAGAACCACCGCGTTTAAGTGGTTTACGTAAATCAAGCATGGCAGGTGATCAATTGATGATGAGGCACTGAGTGGCCGACCTGCCGAAACCATCATCGTAGACACCACTGTTGCCGCGCAGGCGACGCTGGTGTAGGACGCGCAGGTGATTGTGGTACAACTGGGAAAACCCATAGGGATCACATCTGGTATAATCCTCACTATCCTGCATGAGAACCTCGATCCCAAAAAGGTTTGTGCACGCTGGGTACCTCATCAGTTCAATAAGGACCAGAAAGCAACTCGGGTGCATTGGTGCAGCGCTGTGCATGCCACTTTTTAACGATGGATATTCTAAGGCCAATTGTGAGATCCTCAGTGGTGGTTAGATCTAGGTGTACAGTTTCGACCCATAGAGCAAGCAACAGTGGGCACTGTTGACGGCCGTTGTTGGTGCGTTGCTTCAGAAATTCCGGCTTGAGCGCAGTGTGGCCAATAAGCTGGTAGTTGTTTCGTAGTCAAGACCGGTCATGTGGCTACTGTACCGCTCGTGCATCGGTGCACATTCACCGGAGACTGTTATGCCACCCAGCGTCTGGCACAGTTGCTGGAAACTGTAGGTAGGCGTCGTCGAAGTACTCGGTCAAGAGGGACCTGGATACACCATGACAACACATGTGCACACGTAACTTTATTGAGCTTCTTAAAGGAGTACCCTAATCGATATGATTTGGCTTATTCTCCAAATGCTTTTAGCGCTCGGGACTATGTATGAACACTGGTGGAGAGCACTTCGGGAAAAGGTAATGTTTATAGTGTTGTATAAAGTGATACTTCTAGTGTATCCGGAAGTGTTGATCTACCCTCTAACTGACGGCTTAAATGGCTACTCCCCAAATGTCTCAGAATACATGCTCTGGAACTCCACAAAGGCATCCTGTAGTGTCCAGTAATACCTGGTATGTATTATAGGGGTTAACACATAATTGGATGATATAGTCACGAAAGATTTGCTTTAACTGTTAAGCAGAATACCACTGTATATCCGGTTTAAGTATCTTTGTAAAATGATTTAAATAGTGGTTGTTTAAAGGCGAAAATTTCTGGCCCCGTAAATTGTTTCTGGGATTATATCTGTTAGGTGGTTTGCGAGCCAGGGTGCAGACATGTATCACTAGTAGTATATGCAACCGACACTATTGTGTGCGTACGCCAGCATCAGACAAATACATTAACATTGCAGTTACTTTGAAATTGCTGCATGAGATCAAACTCGTTGAAAGGAATCGACAAATGTGCAAAGTAGTATAACAGCTCTCCCTTATTCACTAAATGTTCACCCTTACGTAACATTCGAAGCATTATAAACGCCAAAATTGACCTAAATAGTTATTGTGGGATGAAAACATTAACAAAATGACAACTGAAATCCTGCTACTTACCAGTAATAGAGAAAACTTTTGTCAAGGCTGTTAACTTAATGATGTTAATGGACAAATGGACAAATGCATGCATCTACCAGCCTTCGTCTTCTTTCCGTGCTTCTCAAATTGTTGAAGGGAACTAACTGCTTTAAATTTGGAACTGTTAGCTATGATGCTAAAATCCAGTTGGCAGTATTTAAGAGCAAATCTGATATATATTATGCTGAAATACTTACACGTTTGTTTAAAAGTAATACTGCAACCTGAATGTAGAACGAATTCCCATGCCGCTTTAAACCTAACTATATTAGCTCATTATACTTTACCTTTGGTAGTAAGCAACACTATGTTAGGAAAACCTACTCTACCAGTAAAAAGCAGTTTGTCAGTAAGAATTAAAACTCTGTTCTCAAAGCTTTTGATGTGTCTCAAATCCGAGTTGTGGCTTTAGGAAAAACGTTGAAACAAGTGATAAGTGAGTCCCATAATGTTTCTGAATGAATATCGTTCCAAACAAGACTGAGATAGCTTTGAGGTACTTTATTGTTTATGCTGACAACCATATTTGTGCAATAATACGAAGTCACAGTGTTTCCGAGTTCCTCCCGAGCCTTTGACTAATAACGGTTGCAATGCATATTATGGTACAATATATATACTCAAGTTCCGTTTTTCTTTGGCTTACTTCAACGAAACTAGTACCAAGTCGCGTATATTATCAATTTTGCTCTAATATCATTTTATTACTAGAGCGGGTGTCTTAAGGCATAGAGCTTTAATACTACTTGTACTTACTTTTTGGTTGTTGCATTGGTTAACATGACTCAGTCGTTAAAATGAAGCTGTCCTAGTCGTTAAATTATTTGTTGAATTTGATTTTATAGTCGTTGATGAAAAAGGTTATGCCTTGTTATGAACGTAGTATTCGTTTTTGAAATAGAATTATAAAGGACTAAGGTGATTTTTCTCTGCAAAACACTTCCACTTACCGTGTGCTTTGCATAGAACAGGAACGAAGACATTGCTTTTAATAGTTGGCGTGTTAGCATGTCTGTTTAGCATGTACTTAGGATTAGTAACCCGTACACCAGCAAGCCACAGCAAGCAAATACCTGAAACACCGCATTTCTCCCATTATATTCTGTGCATTAATTTGATAATCGTCATCCACTGGCATTGGAACATTTTAAAATACACAACTTCTAATCGTTTATGCCACGTTTCACCCTCAGTGGTCAACCAGTAATTAAAACAACACGCACGAAAATACGAAGTCAAAGCGCAGTACTTATGAATGTTTACACATGGGCATTATCTATGAATTACTTATAATTGTTTTGCACCATCAGTAGAATTAGGGATGGTGACTTCCTTTTGCATCACTAAATGGTCCCAGAGTGGTGCTGAATGAAAAGCTATGAATAACCGCGGTGGGGCACACAAAATTTCTGGTTGCTTTTTAACATTATGCATATATAATAAATGACGGTAACACCACTGCATGCTGAGATGAGAGTTGCTTTGGAAGAAGAATTACCGTTGCAGCTAGTGATGTTATGTATGACTAAGGCGAGCAAGGCGATAGGACTGAGAAGTCGTACAGCATTTTAATACATAAAACAGTAGAAAATAACCTAGGTAGCTCAAAGGTTATTGTGGAAATTTTGTTTCCGTTCAGTAAGAAACCGCATAGGTACAGGACTTATATGTGCCTTCAAACCTAATATGGTAATTTAAAAATGTCGATGATGTTATCCTGTTTCACTATTTGAGCAGAACTTCTCCAACTGTTAGCTGCATAACAAAATACTGAGCGTCTATTTGAAGGTTGATGTAAGCAACTAACTTTGAAGATGTTCTCACATTTTATTCTTGCTTAGTTGCAACTATATTTATTGCGATTCTTTCTTACAAAGCATGATGCCTCGAATTGCGCCACATGCCTAAAAGTCAAAAGGGCATATAGTTCATATTGCACAATCAAGTACTAAACATTTATTAAACGGTAATTGTAGCCGTCATAAATTGCCTGCATGTTTTTTCTTGGATATAAGAGGATTTGGGAAACAAGATGAACTTGAAAATTCAAAGCTGTTCTTGTAAATTTAACGCATTATAAGTAGTCATTAGAAAACGTGCAGGGAAATTCGAATCAAAGCTGAAATTGTGCAAATTCAAAGCAACTGAATATGGATAGTGTTAATGTGGTAGCTTGCAAAAATGTCGATGGAATGTTGTGTCTCAAACACATTAATTTACTTTTGCGGTAATAATAATCTAACATATGTTTGTAGGAAATCTAGCACATTTTAGAATAGTACTATGAAAGGCTACACATTAGTTGGCTACTGATCCAGGCTCAGATATGGTTCTGTTACATTATTAGCATAAAGCTGCTTTAAAATGCGGAAATCCTCTGCAATTTTAAAATGAAAATTATCCAAACTAGTGATCGGCAATTTTGTCTGATATACAATTTACCTAGTTAACCTTGCACGTATTCCAGGAAAACTTGCGGTAACTTTTTGGGGGATCTCCGATGATTGAAAGCTAATTTCTGTAACGCTAGCGTATTCAGCAAAGTTGATGATTTTGGTGAAGTTTGCATTGTTCTACTATCCCGTTTTCCTAATATTTGTGCTATTCTTGCAACATACTGTGTAGCGGTGGGCTAGCGTTGAGTTTTCTGTTTTAATGGGTACCGATTAATACTGTGTGACACAAATCGTTTTAAAAGTTTCAGTAGCAGAAAATTTTGGCGCTGCCTATTTTTGATCGTTAACAGCATAAGAACTTGCGGCACTGGATCAGGACTTTGATATATCAGGTTGTGACAAAGTTTCGTGATATTTTATCAACAAGCCTTGATGACTAATCTATAAATGGCAAAAGCGATTGTACAGTTTGAGAAATAATCATATGCCATACCAAGGCGCAGCAATATGTTATGTAAGAATTAATGAATACTCAGTTGTACACATTCTTTGATTAGTTGTATGCATTGGAGGAAAAGGTAACATTATGACCGCACCTTCATTTTATATAAAGTGGTATGTATTTCAAAGCTAGCTTAGTTTTCTATTTGCATGAATGAACGCATAACTTTTCTAGTATCATCATTTTCTATTCGTTTATGATACGGTAGAAGCCACTAAAAGACATACCCTCAGCTGTACAAAATGCAAGGCGATTTCTTCTTCACTGTTGACCGATGTAGGTTGTGTTAGTGAATACACCACTTTAATGTTTCCTTTGTAGGTTAAATGAGTCGATTCGAGACTCCCACGGTTTCATTCTTAATGTGTCAAAATGGTGCAATCGGTTTTACTGCATGCGACTGATTGTAACAAAATGTACTATCATTCTGCATCTACGTTCAACACAGCTATTGCGATGCAGCTTGGGAAACTGAGCGTCCGGCCCTCACACGCTTACCATGTTCCTTCTATATGTTTTCGTCAATTGTGTAAGAAATTAGGCGGCTTCAAACCGGACTTAGTGAATGTAACCAGATGTCTAGTTTGCGCAAACATACCACCCTGTGTGGCCTAACGGGGCAAACCAGTATGTGATTAAATGAGCTTCAGTGGTTTACATGTTGTTGAATTCGTCACCTACTTATGGAGAATCACCTGTTATTAATCAGGCTGTCTCTTTAACATCTAACAAAATGTACAACCATACCACAACGTAGTGTTCTACAAATAATTCAAGTTTGCAGCGCAAAAATCCGTCCAGTACGCCGCAGTTAGTACTCTGTAGCCGAAACGACTGAGGGCACTACGAACACCTAATTTGTTGATGTTTACAGACATTTTGCAACTTTCTTGTTAATGTGAGTAAATAAATGACTAGATGTTTGTCCTCGGTTGAATACGTGAAACATCATTGAGGGCCTGATCACTTTGTACAACTAGCAATTTTCTGACTGTGAAGGCAATAGTTGCATTCATGCCTAAATTGGTGTGCTGTCTAATGGTACCACCAATGCATCAGAGCAGATTGAAATCTGTGAGCATTGTTACGTTAAGTCAACTCAAGAATTCGTTTTTATGTACCCAAGAAGGTTGAATTTTCAGCTGCGACGCACACCCGATCGAAACGTTAAAGCGAACAACACTGTAACCTTACAATGTGCATCCGGCAGTGTGATTCTCTTTGGCAGCGAAATTAGCCTAAGAAAAGTTTACGGGTTTGATGAAAGACATTCATGAGGCGATAATAGCTTTTGTGGCGATAGCAATACGGTGCTCATCGACCGATCATCACATACGGCCAGTCCCTTTCTCTCAATTGTTACCACAGCGACCCACTAAGCACTTCGCATGGAACCCTTTTGCTGGCTTTTTCATCTGCTTGAATGCCAATTACCCATCCATCGAAGCATGACACGTGCAGTGCGTCTGTGATGTCTGGAAAACGTTCAGTTTTCACAGCCGAGCGCCATGCGTTCTCTCGGTCTTGCCCTGCCATCTACACATGACAGGTTGATTGTGGTTGTGTTTGCAAACGAGCACTTCTCACAGCCGAACTGCTCGGTGTGACTTGCGATCCTAGCATCACATATCACATCTCTGTGTCTCATCTCACCCCTGCTGACAAAACAAGTTGCGCCGATACACAGTTAGCAATTCAGCGTGTTGGGGTACGTCAGCACCTAAGTGCAGCCCCTCCTAGCTCCGGAGCTGATTAATAACGCCATCTTTATGTTGGATAAGGAAGTGAAAGCAACTGTTGGTACATATTTGAAGTACTAATTCCTGCAGGGAAAAGATACCTAAGATTTCTGTCTACCTTATTACATCCGCCCATAGAGTTATGGAGTAGATGTCTTGCTTGATATCTTAAGGCCTGTGTTCGTGCCTGCGAAGGTATCAGGAGACCCTTGCAATATCCGTATCCCATGGGTGACTGGTGGCGTTTGCGCTACAGCGCAGCATCGGTACTGCATCCCCACGTACTGATGATGCCTCCATATTCCCATAGTACACAGATAAGGTTGGGTATTCGAAACCAAACCACACCGTCTCTGAGTCGACAGAAGGTGCAGCACATTGGACTTATCTACTTCAATTGCAACGGCATTTGCGGTAACATATTATCGATACAAATGTAGACATGAACCAACGGTATGATTAAAAGGTGGTTTTATGAAGTCATACTCAAGTTAAACAGCGTATCGGTGGAATGAATATAATATCCACCTCCCAAGCATGTATAACCGTCTACCCCGATGTCGTGGAAACTAACTAGTACAATGATTTCTGCCAGTTGTTTTGACCCGATGAGAGGTTGTCATTTCACCAGTCGTAGTTTAAACTTGTTTGACATGTTCGTAGACATACTCTACGTCGAGCGGGCCTTCCAGCACTAACGAATACGGAAGAAGAGTAGGAGTGCAAGTCTTCAAATCTTCGTAGTAGTGTTTTGATCGCATCTTTGTATATGCCATATTTTTCAAGTTTGAATGTGTATAATTGCAACGGTAGTCAAGTAATGTGCGGTTCGCACTTCACGTATTTCAGAATTTGTGAGCCAATGTAATTCAAACCGAAGCAGACATACCTTCCTTTCCTGCTTCTAAAATCTCAATATTTGGACTCATTTATAGCCCAACTCTGACCGCGAGTACAAATGTAATAGTAGAATTTGGAAATAGACTTGGACCCAAATAAAGGTAGCTTCGAAACATAGCAAACGCAACCCAAATATAGTGTCAATATACTGATTCATCGAATTATCAAATGTACATTCAAAATTGCTGCATCAACTTACCTGGACAAACTTACTGATTATTTCTTGCTCCACAATTCTGATATGCTATCCGGATTGTCATTAAAATAGAGAACTCCAAAGTTCTTAATATCTGAATAAAATTCCTGAAGAAAAGGCATTACATATTGAGGTCAAATAAATAAAAGTATACCCGTCTTTTAATTTTTGCATTAAAACCTTTTGAAACAAACAATGAAAAATGAATCACGAGCATACGTACCTCATTTACTCGGAACGATTGTTTAAATTGTTACCATTCCTAAGGTTTCCATTTTTACTGTTTTGGTCATCGAATGGCATTTTTAAAAGCGAAATCCTGGGTGCAATGTCCTTTTAGTAGGTCCAGAGAAGAGATTTTTTGTGCTATTATACACGGGTAGATTTAGATGCGGTTTTCCAATTGTTTTCGCTTTCCACAACTTAAATGCGGCTCAGGAGTGGGGAGGCTACATACTATTTCACTTGATGACGAAAAGACCAATACTGTTATCATAGTTTGATTCATAAGAGAGAATTTTAGTATTGTTCTCAGAGAACCGGCAACACAAAGACTTGAAAAGCATATGGAAGTCAGGGCTTCATATACTAGAGAAGGAGGCTGAATGAACAAAGAAATCGCCAAGAAATTATGAAGAAGGTTTAAAGGGAACTAGTCGAATCGATAAGATTTCCAACGGAATACTGAAAGAGATAATTTCACAAATAAGTTGGGAACATGACAATCATGTAGAGTGGAAGAAAAATAGCTATTTAGCAAAAACTGTATGAAGGATAAATGAAAATTTTTTATATTCTCGTTAATGTAAGACAAGCCTGCACAACTGTGGTCACGGTGAAAGACAGTAAACGATTGGAAACTGTATAGATATGTAGTAAGTTTGCCTCTTGCATAAAGGAATTATATTTGTATGTATGTATTTGGCAGTGAATGCGATTCGTTGCTGGGGCAGTGGGGAGAACGATTCTCAGTGCCGGGCTAGGTTCAAAGAGTGATTCCATCTAGTGTGAAAACGGAATACGACCCAGTCACTGCCCTGTGAACGTCTGGTACTCAGAATTCCCAAAGTAAATAGACGGGAATGCTGTCGATATGCATTTTGAAGGAGTGTAAGTCGACCCTGTTAATGAAACGTGGCTCCCATATACATGCCTCCCAGTCATATTCCTTCTGCTTTAGACTGACTTTGGAGTGTGTGGAGGGAGCTGTGGGTG
The DNA here is from genome assembly GCA_944474145.2 of Dicrocoelium dendriticum. NCBI lineage: Eukaryota > Metazoa > Platyhelminthes > Trematoda > Plagiorchiida > Dicrocoeliidae > Dicrocoelium > Dicrocoelium dendriticum. The sequence continues at coordinate 21,822,636 of OX104070.1, forward strand.
GTGTAAAGCAATCTACCCTTGGTCTCTCTGGATGCGCAGGCATCATGCGGCAGTCCTATGGCGGATGCAGTAAAAAGTAAATTCGGAGACAGATGCCGCCTACCATGGTGCATAGGCGTGTAACTGTTTTATATGGATTTGGAAACGCGTTGCAACTTTGCCTGTATTAGTTAGTATCGCTAGTGTGAAAAGGGATAACCAACTCCTGAGAATCAAATATACTTATCCGGATAAGCAAGTAGTGTTGATTACGTTTAGTAGCAGGTCACATTCGCCACGTCGAAAGTGTTGTTAGACAGACTTTTGTAGCTTATTGCATGCCGAGCAATTGCGAAGCGAAAATTCATCAATTCCCCTAACACTACCGCCGAACTATTTGCTGGATAAACATGAGCGGTTCAGATGGTAACGCTGAAAGTTTGTTCTGCAACGAAGCCTGAAGAAGTCCGTTGCGACCAATTTGTCTGAAATATGTTACACTATCCGGACAACATGCTTATTTTTACCAGCGTCGGCATTGTTCTCCACTGGACGTGCTGCTCTCACGTTACTCTATCTGATCTTCTGGCTCAGCAATTTAATAAAATTTTCAGGTCATTACAACACCGGACGCCCAAGTCCGTTTAGGTAATTCTTTTGTAAAACTAGTACGTCAAATGTACTTACCGATGTCAGCTATCACCTGCATAACGCGTTGTACGAATGTTCGTCAATTTCATCAGTCAACAGAACTACAAGCTGGTGTACACACGCATAAAACCCCCCGATCGCCGGTTATCACTTGTCTATGGCGTCTTCTGTTGAATCATAATTTTGTCGTTTAAGAATTAACAAGCTGATTCCTGATATGATGCATTCTCAATGTTTCAGCAACTGGTTATTTGTTTGATGTATTAAGCTTTGTAAATTCTTGTGTTTTTGACAACGCCTTAAGCGTGTGTGTTTTTTAACTGATTATTCGCTTACTTTCTATGCTTAAAGCAATTGTTTGACTTGACATCAAATAAAATGCAGTCACCTTCGATGAATTCTGTTTAAGAGTTAACATATATGCACACTTTTGTCTTGTTCAACCACAAATGTTTTCGACCCAAGGTATTGGATGCAGCGCTAAATAAACAAACCCCATCACTGCAACCAGAAAAGTGCCATTGAATCAACCCGACTAGAGCATACGTAACGCGGACAAACTGAATGGCGGAAGGCATGGCAGTGGCAAGCATACCACTTGGCAAGTTCACAAACGGCAGGACGCAGAGCAACAAAGTAAAAGACATACAGTGCTTCACCCAAAAAATTTTGTGCGTGACGAACGTAACGATCAACAATAACGATTGACAACATAAAGTAATCACAGCAGTCTTTCAAACTGTGTAGTTAATATTTCATTATTTTTCCAAGACTTCCACGATAACTCCGTATGTACCATTAGTTTCATTAGTTCCTAAACTTCAACGCAATGGGGACAATGATATTCCTTGCCCACAGTCCATATTAGAATGTCGATAATGTAACGAAGCACCGGCACCATTTAACCCTACAAATGATATGGGCAAACCTCCAACTGCATATACGTAAACGAATATATATAGGTATATATATATATATTTATATATATATATATACTTACTTATATAAACAATCAACACAACTCTACGCAATAAGAGTGATTTCGTATTTACGCATCCTACTAGAGATGTCGAAAGTCTAATTTGTTCACAAGTACCGGTTCTTATGGTGTCTGACGTAACACGCTTATGTCGCGTAATATTTCATTCTTACGTTCTTTGAATTCTGTGCACCATTTTGGAATGTCCTGAAGAAAGTTTAGGCATATCAATGTAGTAGGCTGTTTTGCAAGATCTGTATTAATTGGGAGTTTCAGCCATACATCTTATGGAATTTCTAGCATCATGTAATTGGTTAACTAGTTCAGCAAAACAAAACTTTCTTGAGAAAAGCCACCAGCAACACAGTTATCAGTTGCAAGACTTATCTTGTTACAGTTGGATTGTAAGCTGATTTTGTTCCAGCGTAATGGGAATGCGATAGTTAGGGTAAATCACATAATAACCTACGGTATGCTTACCTAGTATCGATTCTTGCCTTACTATGATTTGCCAACCAGAAGTAACGATGGGGATATTAGGTTTACCAAGTTTGGCTTTTGGCTAGCATATTTATTTACTTATAAGTAGAAGAGCCTTTACCCATTTACGATGCAACGAAATTGCATTTAAAGATATAAAACTGAATACATCAAGCGACCGAAGACCGATTTCGCTGCCATTTTCGTCGACTTGGTGACGCCGAAAGAATCCGCTCTGAATTATCCGTTGTCCTGAAGTATGAGACAACAGGCAGCATTATTCTTGAAATTTTTATATGGGGATTAATACACAGGATGTATAATAAAATCTTTAAAGGGACGGCAGTAATCAAACATTAAAGTAAATGGACTTGATGTTTGGAAAATTGTAGACTGCTGAACAATCAGCATTATGACATTGGGCACTTCTGCCACTAAGTAATACTCCTCTCCAATATTATAAAAGAACCGGAGGTGTACTATGACAGTTCGTTCCGTAACAGTAAGTGACACTTTATGCGCAGTTAAAAAGAATCCTTCAGAAATGTCTCAGTCTAGGAAAAAAATTCCGTAAGTAAACATACATCTCAATTCGACTCAAAATAGGCTTTATACGAAATGTGGAACCATACTCAACTTGTGCTGTTTCACCTTTAGGGTTTCTCTCATGCAAGCATTTGTGGAAATAGTGTTGAATAACACTGACCAAAAAGTTTGACATTGTCATTTTGCTTGTGCTTTGCAATCTGTCATCTGCGGCCTACTCGCTGCTTATTTTGCGGTTAACTTCCTATTGCCTTCGGGAACCTGAAGTCTTGGCTCGCCGCGCGCTCCAAAGCAATCTAAATCTTATGGATATTTCCTCAATCCAGTACTATTCGGGTTCATCCTCATCCGCTTACGTCTGATCAATCTCGTTTTGTCTGCTAAGTATCGCGAGGCTTAGTACTCGTCTGGGGGTTTCGCGCTCCCCGAATAACCCGGAATCTCGGTTATACGGACTTCTTCTGCTCGATTTTTCCGCTTCCTTGTTGATTTTGCTGTAAAACATTGCACTACTAATTTACAGCATTGCTGTATCTCGAGGAAACTTGCTTCATCTCTGGCGGGCTCATTAACCTGTAGATTTTCTACGCTTGGTTAGCCTTAATCGGCACATAGGCATCATGTCTGGTAATATCGGACCGAAACCTCAAGTTTCTTCTGTAGTGGGTCTTTGCAAACCGGTCTGTGACTTAGTTTTACTTTCCCTACACCTCTTGCTTACTTCTCCCTTTGTAGTGGCTAACGTAGTCTGTCCGAAGTCGTGAGCAAGTCTATCAACAGCTAACTAAGTGACATAATGCGGTAAGATTAGGTGCTCAGAACTGGTGAGGAACGCGACTGGCGGAATGCAATGTGACGTCGGCAGTTGTTGGTTTCACGAAAGATGCACCGGTTTGAGCTCGCACAATGTGTTGTTATGGCTAGCCGTGAGAGCTTTCTCTTTATTTGTTCTACTTGTAACAAGCACAACACAAAACGTGCCCCGCTTTCGGATGTTAAGGTTTGGCGCTGGTGTCCAGGTTAGAAAGTGTGTAAAACCTATTTACTTTTTGACCTACCTAGACCGGAAAGTGAAGGTAATCTAAGCTAGCCTTGAAAACGCTAGTGCACCTGTCATGCGGAGTATGGAGGGTTTGTGCAATTCTTTGGATGCGAACAGCTTGTCGTTCTCACCTCTTCCTGTGAGCACGTCTTCTGTAAATTGCTACATGTCGGACGGTATTTTTGACTCTGTTCATAATAAACGCAATTTCCAAGTTTCTCGGCTTGTGAAAAGTATGCGAAGAAAGACCAAGCAGGCAGTATCCAGGCTTAAAGTGCAACCGAAGGTGGACGCAACGTGTACGGCAAGTCGCTTAAACACAACATCACCGGAACTGAGTCCTGTAGTCCTTCCACAAGCTCCGTCTTCTACGGCCACCAATTTTACACAGACGCAGGTATCCCGCCGTGGTTCTGTAACAAGCGCTGTAAACACCTCACGTCGGGGCGATTTACATACGGGTAGTAGCGTCATCCTTAAACATGTCATTGAAGCTTATACCGCAGTTCCAAAGGAGAGAAGGTTACGTGATTTCGAATGGTTTAAAATTTGCGCCACTAGACTCCTCCCGCCTGGATTCTGTTGAGTGACCGTGCGTAAACTCACCCGACTTGGAGACTTGCCAATCAGTAGCCTCGATCCTAGCCCTCGCCTTCCACGGGCGATTTCTTCCACACCAGACGAGTGCCAAGGGCTTGTGCGGTTCGCTTTGGAATTATAATGTTCTGGAGTCGGCGTACAACCGGATCTTCCTCTAGTGGACAAGGAGAAACTGAAGGCAGCTAAAAATAGCTTCAGTCACGGCGTGATACTGGTGAAAGTGGTCTGCGCTTGGTGGGTAATCGTGTGGTGCTCCGACCGTCCACTTCCACCATGCCAGAGCCAATCCTGGTGGCGCACGACCCTGGACGCACCATACCAATACCCTTCATATGGTGACCATTAACGTGCATTACCTGCGTAACAAGATTTGCGAACTCGGCATTCTTGTGGACCACTCTCAACCCGATGTCATCGCTTCTACCGGAACTTGGCTATATTCAGGGGTTATGGACAGTGAAATACTCTTACATGGCTACGCACTACAGAGATCAGATTGTCCCTGCGACCGTCGCTGAGGAAGAGATACGCTCTACCTAAACTCCTATTTAACTGTTTCCAAAACATATACTTCCACTTAACGGATAGGGATGTTCAAGCTCTTTCGCTTGAAGTGTGTACCTTGTCTTCGCAGTTTAAAATTGTGTTAGTGTATAGAGGCCCTGCCAGCGCATCCCGAGTTTATCTTGATTTCATTCGCGATCACTCCACCAACCAACACTTAGTGATGGGTAATTTTAACTTTCCGTAGATAGACTGGCACAAACTCTCCTGCGAGACTGCGACCGTAGGCTTAGCCGCCGAACTAGTGGAGCTGAAGTTGCAAGCCCCCTTGCATCATTTTCTACATAAGCCCACACGGTTCATGGGAGGCAATCTCCGTCCATTCTTGATCCTATTTTTGCCAAGTTGATCGACATCGTAAGTAACGTCGTGTACGGTCAGCCAATTGGAGCCAGTGACACGCCTGTGCTTCCTTCGACTGTGCTTTTAGTAGGGCACAATGGAAACCCGCAGCTAGGGGTGCGAACATCTGGCGTGCTGATTTTGATGCAAAGAATTTCAATGCTACCTAGTCACCCTGTATCATTTCGGCAGCAGATTAGGATGGGTTGGGATAAGTGCAAGTAACTTCTTTCTAAGGTGCATGTTCTCCACATTTTGCTTTCAGTTGGGAAGAAAGAAAACGCCAGACCACCCAGGTTTGATTTAACTGCGAACCAACTCTTGAACAGACGGTCCAAATGTCTGCGGAATTTCATTGCGACTCAATCAGACGGTGCCTTACGGTGTTATCAAATAGCACGGAACGCATGTAAGCGGCACCTAAGGGACGCTCGACATCGTTACGAAATAGAAATAGCAAACATGGCTTCGATCAACCCGAAGTGGTTTCTCGCCTAGGTCAGAGGACGAGGGCCGGCATTTCACAGAACCAATGGGGTTGCCACGCACACTGGTTACGAAAAGGCTTGTCTTCTCAGTGAACAGTATGCGGGGACTTTTAGCCTAGAGTTACCTTTATCAACTATCGATTTAGAGTAGAAAGTTCTGGCTAAATCTGTATTGACTGATATCACCGTATCAGAGGCCAAAGTGCTTTCACTTCTGCTAGAGCTCAATTTTACCAAAGACACTGGTATCGATGATATTCATCCGAAGTTGCTATATGAACTGGCAAAGGAAGCTTTTGAGCCGGTAACGTGCATGTTCGAAAATCTCTTGCTAGGTGCGTGTTACATAATGACTGGAAGGAAGCTGTTGTCTGACCTACATTAAAAAGTTTTCAGACACCTTTCTGTAAATTATAGACCCAGTAGTTTAGCAAGTGTGGTGATTAAATTGCAAGAAAATCTGGTGAGAGATGCCCTCGAAAACAATTTCAAGGCTTTTGATATTCGCAGCCCATTTCAACACGGTTTTCGCATGGGATATTCTTGTCTGAACAATATACTGGTTACTCAAGAGCTGAACGGAGTATGTCGACCAGGGTCAGGCAATGGACGTGCTGTTCATTGACTTCTCCAACGCGTTTGACCGTACCACATTCTCCTCTTTCCCTTAAGATGCGTTCCTGCGGCCTGTTCGGACACGTGCTACAATGGCTATCAACATTTCTTGAAGGAAGAGTAACGTGTGCTTGATAAGCTGTTCTGAGTAGTGTCTCATGGGAGCAGTCCTTGGTCCGCTGCTGTTTGCTGTGTACGTTAAGGAACTGTCAGAGATGCTGGCGGTGTCTACCTTCATGGTCGCGGACGACCTGAAGTTCAGGTCCACGGTGGGCGAGTCTGATGTCACCTGTGCTTTGCAACAAGCTCTCGACAAGCTGTTTGCTTGGTCCGTTCCGTGGCAAATGCCAATAAATTACACAAAGTCTTTAGTAATGGGCGTAAAATCAAATGGCCCGACGACACAGTGATGGTTGGCGGGGAAGCTTTACCACAACAGACTCAACAAGTTGACTAAGGTGTTACCTTAGCTCCGGAATAGAAAGCCAATGAGAACTGGAAACGAGCGGCTATCAAGGGCTTCCAAACCCTCTGTATGATCCATAGATCATTCGTGATGTTGACGGAAGACATGATAATGAAGTTGTTTACGACCTTTGTTAGACCGCACCTGGATTACTGCGTCCAGACTTGTCCCCCTTGTCTGACGCGTGAAAGGAAGGCGGTGGAGCGCGTCTTGAGGAGTTGTACCAAAATGGTCTGACGGCTGCGGCATTTGTCCTACCCTGACAGACTGTTCAAGTTAAAGATGCTCTCACTGCGCTATCACCGTCTTCGCGGTTGTTTAATACTCATCGTATACTAAGTGGATGGATCGGCCCAGACCTATCTTGGCTTTTCCATCCTGTTCAGTTACCTACTCTTCGTGGGCATCCATTGAAGCTGCACAAATTTCGGTCTGATCAGGTTCTGGCTGAGGTAGGTTTATCACATAGAGTAAGAATCCTAGAATGTGCTACATGAGGACTTAGTATAGTCACCCACGGCGACAGGGATAAACGTCAACTGTACGTCTTCAACGTTTAGCTTCGAGCTTTCCCTTTCACTCTTTAAATGTTCCTTTGATTGCACTTCAGTTCCTTTCCTACATGCTTAATCGTACTAAATTCTCTTCAAATTTTTATCTGACTTTATGCTTAGATTACAAATCTACTCTGCCTTTTCTTATTGCACTTGGCCGGCGCAGTGGGTCTGCTAGCCCAGGGCGCGTGGGCCTTATTTAGTTGACCACGATATGTACTGCCGTGCTGATTTGTCTCAAATAACTGGCCAATCGTACGCCGAACTCGAACGTTGATCAACGAAGCATCCACGATGGAAGGACCATTGGTATCTTCTTTTGTTCCCAACCCATTTGAATTTGAATTTGATTGCGGATGTACATAACAAAGGCTACTAAACATCAGCTGAGGCTGGTGGAGGCTAGATCCTGACAGATGGTCTACCCACTGCTGCTACTGTTGTGCCATTGGCTCGTGTCCTGGGCGCCTCCTCGTGGAGACCGCTAGGTGGGAGTTGAGTTTCGCCATTCTCCCTGTTAAGATCCAGGACGCCAATGCGCAGGAGTCAGTGAACTGACCACGTGCTAGACCTGCTGCCTTTCGGGTGTTCATATAATCGAACGCTTTGGCTGAGGACCCGAGTCGTTCTCCTGTAAGGTGTGGGCGCCCTGGCAGTATCCTAGTCCATCCTCTTCGGAGGTTAGGAAGTGGTCAATGGCCCACTTCCCGTAAAACCTAGCCATGGGAGACAACAGGTCTAGGGGTTATAAACTCACAGCTCGATTGGAGTAGAGCACGAGCGGCACGCATTTTCTCTGACGGTGACAGGGCACCTCCTGGTGTTCAATGGTTTGCTACTGCCCGCTTCAACCCAGGCAGCCTCTGGTCAAATTGGTGCAAACCCGCCAAAACCCATCTGCGTCTTGCCGTGGTAGCAGGTGTATCCTATTACGGTTGCAAAACATATATAAACCGTTCCAGTACCTCCAAGGCTGCGTGTGACGGCCGACAAGCAGATCAAAATCTGTCTCTGCAATCACATTACCGAGCTGGATCTGCACCCCACTGCCTTGTGGGTCAGACTATTGAACCAAAGGCTCCGGGTGG
>OX104070.1:21831515-21861280 GCA_944474145.2 Dicrocoelium dendriticum
GTTATTAATATTTGTGATGGTAGCTTACGTGCCAAACCGCCAGCCAACAGCGCGAACTGGTTTCCACCAATCGGCAACACAATCGGAGATCGCAATCAGTTCGCGGCACCGCCAACCAGTGGCGCACACAAGCTACCGATCGGACGAACAGACCAACGGCTCGGCAAAGCGTCTGGCAAACAAGCGTGGTCCGAATATCCAATCAAAACCCGAGACGGCTCGCAAACGAGTAAGCGACGTTAAGGGGATCGAGGACTTGCATCAGACGCCTGACCAATCAGCGTCACGTCAATCCGGTACGCGAACGACCGTCCATAGGCCAGAAAGAGCAGGCACTGAACCGAAACCCATCGGCCGATTGGTTTTTGATCGTCAAGACACAGCATGGGGAACCAATTGTAGCAAATGCCATGGACGAATTACGACCGAACGATTGGAGGCGAAACGCCCAGGATCAAAGGACACTGGCAAATGGAGACAAATGCATGAAAGTGTAGTAGCCGAATAGAAACGGGCGCAGAAAATGGTCATATCTGATATAAAAAGAAAGCAATTCTCGCCAATAAAGATTTTCGTGTCGCCGCCACCTGTTGTTCTTTCTGCCGGAGGGCCGCACGTTTTACATGGCGACAGAGGACAAGAAGACACGCCGAACCCCGCATGCGTTTGGTGGACAACCAACGATTCCGCTGCCAGCTCCGTTGCAAATGACCGAGAGTTCGTTGCCGGAGAATTGGAGAATATGGAAGGCGAAGTGGCTAGACTTTGTAACACTGACTCAGTTGGATTCTCAGCCAATGGCCTATCAACTGGCGATGTTCAGGCATGCCATTGGAGACGAAGCCAGGCGGACGCTGCAAACGTTGGATCTCAGCGATGGAACTCAGGAGATGGAGCTGGATGAAGTAATACGCAGATTCGGCGAGTTTTGCGAAGGTTACACAAACGAAACTTACCAAAGGTATCTGTTTTTCAGCCGAAATCGCCTGCCGGGTGAATCAATCGACGCATACATCACGGAGCTGAAAATTCTGGCGCGGGATTGCAATTTTTGCACCTGTTTACGAGATTCGCTGATCCGCGATCGAATTATAATTGGCATAAAGAATGAGGAACTTTCCAGACGCCTTTTGCGACAGCGAAACCTGTCTTTGGAACATTGCATCGATATCTGTTTTAGCGAATCAAGGACGGCTCAACAGTTTCAGCAGCTCAAGATGGAGTCCACGACGGATCTGTTTGCAGTATCCCGAGGCCGAGAAATTGTATCGAAGTCATCGAGCGCGAATCAACCCAAATGCCAGTTTTGCGGCCGCTCACACCCAAGGCGCAAAGAGGATTGTCCAGCATGGGGCCGAACCTGTATGAAGTGTGCGAAGAAGAACCACTTTGCACGTTGTTGTCAGGCAACCAAAGTCGACTCAGTCGGGCAGGACGATCAGGAAGAGCCGCAGGAACTGGCTATTAACAACATGACAGGACGTGAGAGACCAGTCTGTGTATTCGCAACGTTGCTTATTCAAGGGCGTCCGGTGCGATTCCAATTGGATTCAGGAGCAAGCGTGAACATACTTCCTCACAAATACTGTCCCGATGCAGAATACCGCCAAATACAGACACAGCTCAGAATGTGGAACGGATCAAAGTTACAACCGAAGGGCTGCGTTACCATGAAGGCCATAAACCCGAAGGATGGCTCCGAGCATTTACTTGATTTTCTCCTGGTATCAGGAGATTTAATGCCCATCCTGGGCCTTGATTCCATTCAGAGTTTGGGTTTTGTTTCTTTTAATCATGATCGTTTTGTTCACTCGTGCGAAGTCGGTACAGAGATCGTAGACAACTATCCCAGTGTGTTTGATGGTACCGTGGGAAAATTCCAAGGCGTAGCTCACCTGTCGTTAAACGAGTCCGCTAGACCAGTAGCACTACCAGCGAGAAAAGTACCTATCGCTTTGCGTGAGAAGTTCTTAGACGAGTTGCAGCGTTTGATCAGTTTAGGTGTGATTGCCAAGGTCGATGAGCCAACCGATTGGGTCAGTCAAGTCGCGATAATCACCAAGAAGTCAGGCGATTTGCGTGTGTGCATCGACCCTAAGCCGCTCAACGCCGCACTCAGGAGAGAGTATTTTACACTACCAACGCTAGATGACGTCTTACCCGAGTTGTCCAAGGCCAGATTGTTCACGAAGGTCGACCTCGCTTCCGCTTTCTGGCACGTCCAGCTTGACGAAGAGTCCAGTTATTTAACCACGTTCGGAACGCCATTTGGACGGTTTCGGTGGTTGCGCTTACCATTCGGTTTGAAAGTGTCCAGTGAAATTTTTCAGAAACGATTAATGCAGGCCCTAGACGATCTACCCGGAGCTATTTGTGTAGCAGACGATGTAGTGCTTTTTGGGGCGACTCTGGAAGAGCACGACCGTAACCTGAGCAGATTTCTAGAACGCTGTAAAGACAAGAATATCAGATTGAAACGTGAGAGAAAATTGAGTTACGAAAAACAGAGCTGGTGTTCACGGACATGTTTTGAGCGCGAAGAAGGTCTAAAGCCAGATCCGGAGAAAGTTAGAGCCATAAAAGAGATGCACCTCCGACAGATGTTAGAAGCCGTGAGCAGACTAACGGGATGTGTGGAATTACCTCAGCCGCTTCCTTCCACGACTAGCCGAAGTAATGGTTCCTATCCGAAAACTTACACATAAGGGCGAGGGCTGGCGGTGGAACACAGAACAGGTAGGTGCTTTCCAGAACATCAAACCAACTGATCGCGTGGCGCACCCTTGTCCTAGCGTATTACGATCCGTCACTTCCCCTTGAGATCCAGTGTGACAGCAGCCAATTCGGTATCGGTGGCCGTGCTAATGCAGACGGGAAGCCATCGAATTTTCGCAGATCGAGACACTAACGGAATCCGAGCGGCCGTTATGCACAGATTGAAAAGGAGATGCTAGCATGGTTTATGCCGTAGAGCGTTTCAACGATACACTTTTGGTCGCCTGGACCACTGTATTTACCGATCACAAGCCTCTGTGGTATCAATAGCCAATAAACCACTGGCACGTCGTCCCACGCCGCTAACAACGAATGCTCATTCGGCTCCAGAAGTACGACCTACGACATCGTCTACCAACCGGGGTCGAGGAAGTGTACATTGCAGACACACTGTCGTATAGGGCATATCTTTCACGATGTAGACCGCAACGCAAGAAGACCAAGACACTGTCCATGTCAGCTCACTATTGGCCGTCACAGAGGAGCGTTTCCAGCAACTCTACTACGCCACACGGAAGCAGACGAGCTGTGTAATCGGCTCAAGGGAAACGATACTGAAAGGGTGGCCCGATAGTAAAAAACAAGCTGCCAAAGGGAGTTGACTCCCTTCTTTTAACTTTCGGATGCAACTTGTCACACAGGATGGCTAATCTTCAAAGGCAACCGTTACTCGTTCCATAAGGCTCAATGCAACGACCCATGCTGGAGCTGATACACGGAGTCATTCAGAGTCATGCTTGCGTGGCGAGAGCTCGAGAGCTAATGTTTTGGCCTGGAATGACTAGTCAGATACGGGATCACGTTTTCAAACTGCTTAGCCTTTCGAGCACATGATGTCCCGCACATGCCGAAGGAGCCTATGATGCTTCGTGAGGATCCCGTAAAGGCCGTGGCAGAAAGTCGCCCTAGACATCTTTGCACATGACGGAAAGAATTACCTGATCGCTGTCGATTACTTTAGCGACTATTTCGAGATTGATGCTCTCACGTCTACTAGCACACAGGCCGTGATAAACAAGCTACGATCGCAGTTTGCGCGACATGGGATACCGGAAGAGGTAGTGTCCGACAATGGCCCCCAATTCAACAGCGCCGAATTTCGGAGTTTCAGCGAAAAGTGGGATTTCCTTCATCGTTTAACCAGCCCTTACCACAGTCAGTCAAATGGAAAAGCTGAGTCAGCCGTGAAGGAAGCAAAGAAGTTACTCACCAAAGCCAAGGAGACCAAAGAAGATCCTTACATCATGTTGTTAGAACGAAGGAACATGCCATCTGCCGAAATTGGATGCAGTCCAGCGCAACGTCTGTTTGGCCGTAGGACAAGAACCCTGTTGCCGATCGCCAATACTCTGCTGCAGCCTGAAATACCATCGCAGAGCTTGATGTATGAGCGCTTGCGTGAGCGCATGCTTCGACAAAAGAAATATTACGATCCGCGGAACGAAGCAGCTTCCAACGCCTGTTGCCTCGGAGACAGAGGTCTGGGTACGGGCGCCTCGACACGGGAGCTAACGGGTCTTGGAGGAGAGGGCGAGTAGAAGGTCTCAAAGGCGAACGAAGCTTACGACGCTAAGAGTTGGGGGATAGTCTATTTTCGACGCAACCGGTGCAGTTAAGGAGACAACGTTGGTGAACAAGCACGGCATCGTGCGAAGCAGCCAACGCAGCTCGACATTTCGGTGGATACGGCAGCTCACGACACAAGACTACACGCAGTGGAAGGCGATACAGCGCTTACGCAATCGGACTACAAAAAAAACCGAAAAAAGGAAGGATGAGATGGTGTAAGCCTTACGTCGCCAAACCCGCCCCAGCCAACTAGCGCGAACTGTTTCTCACCAATCGGCACACAATCCGGAGTATCGCAATCAGTTCGCGGCACCGCCTAACCAGTGGCGCACACAAGCTACCGATCGGATCGAACAGACCAACGCTCGGCAAAGGCGTCTGGCAAACAAGCGTGGTCCGAATATCCAATCAAAAACCCGATGACGGCTCGCCAAAACGAGTAAGCGACGTTAAGAGGATCGAGGACTTGCATCAGAAGCTGCCTGACCAATCAGCGTCACGTCAATCCGGTACGCGAACGACCGTCCATAGGCACAGAAAGAAGCATGGCACTGAACCGAAACCCATCGGCCGATGGTTTTTGATCGTCAAGACACAGCATGGGGAACCAATTGTAGCAATGCCATGGACGAATAACGACCGAACGATTGGAGGCGAAACGCCCAGGATCAAAGGACACTGGCAAATGGAGACAAATTGCATGAAAGTGTAGTAGCCGAATAGAAACGGGCGCAAGAAAATGGTCATATCTGATATAAAAAAGAAAGCAATTCTCGCCAATAAAGATTTTCGTGTCGCCGCCACCTGTTGTTCTTTCTGCCGGAGGGCCGCACGTTTTACACTTAGTGACGCCGAAGGAATCCTCTCTGAATTATCCGTTGTCCTGAAGGATGAGACAACAGGCACCATTATTCTTGAAATTTTTATATGGGGATTAATACACAGGATGTATAATAAAGTCTTTAAAAGGACGGTAGTAATCAAACATTAAAGTAAGTGGACTTGATGTTTGGAAAATTGTAGACTGCTGAACAAGCTGCATTATGACATTGGGCACTTCTGCCACAAAGTAATACTCCTCTCCAATATTATAAAAGAACCGGATGTGTACTGTGACAGTTCGTTCCGTAACATAAGTGAAACTTGTTGCGCAGTTAAAAAGAGTTCTTCAGAAATGTCTCAACCTAGGGAAAAAATTCCGTAAGCGAACATACATCTCAATTCGATTCAAAATAGGCTTTATACGAAATGTGGAACCATATTCAACTTGTGCTGTTTCACCTTTAGGGTTTTTCTCACCCAAGCATTTGTGGAAATAGTGTTGAATAACACTGACCAAAAAGTTTGACATCATCATTTTTCTTGTGCTTTGGAATCTATCATCTGCGGCCTACTCGCTGCTTATTTTGCGGTTAACTTCCTATTGCCTTCGGGAACCTGAAGTCTTTGGCTCGCCGCGCGCTCCAAAGGAATTCAAATCTTATGGATATTTCCTCAATCCAGTACTATTCGGGTTCCTCCGCATCCGCTTACATCCGATCAATCTCGTTTTGTCTGCTAAGTATCGCGAGGCTTAGCAGTCGTCTGGAGGTTTCGCAGTCCCCGAATAACATGGAATATTGGTTGTACTCACTTCTTCTCCTGCTGGCTTTTCCCGCTCCCTTGTTGCTTTTGCTGTAAAACATTGTACTACTAATTTACAGCGCTGCTGTATCTCGAGGGAACTGTGCCTGCATCTCTGGCGGGCTCTTTAACCTGTAGATTCCTACGCTTGATGAGGCTCAATCGGCACTTACGCATCACGTCTGGTTAAATCCGATCAACCTCACGTTTCTTGCTTAGACGGTTTTTGCAAACCGGTCTACGACTTACTTTTACTTTCCCTACACCTCTTGCCTACTTTTCCCTTTGTAGTGGCTAACCTAGTCTGTCCGAAGTCGGGATCAAGTCTAGCAACAGCTGACTCAGTGAAATAATGCGGTAAGCTTAGGTGCTCAGAACTGGTGACGAACTCGACTGGCGGAATGCAACGTGACGTCGGCATTTGTTGGTTTCACGATAGGTGCACCGGTTTGAGCTCGGCACAATGTTGATGTTAATTGGATATCCAGTGAGAGATTTATTCATTTAGTTACTCCTACTTGTAACAAGCACAATATAAAACGTGGCCCGCTTTCGGATGTTAATATTTGGCGCTGCTGTCCAGCTTAGAAAGTGTGAAAAACCTACTTACCTTACTGACCGACCTAGACCGGAAAGTGAAGGTAATCTAAGCTAGCCTTGAAAACGCTGGTGCCCCTGTCATGCGGAGTATGAAGAGTTTGTACAATTCTTTGGATGCGAGCAGCTTGTCGTTCTCACCTCTTCCTGTGAGCACGTCTACTGTAAATTGCTACCTGTAGCAATGTGTTTGTAACTCCGTTCATAATAAAGGCAATTTCCAGGTTTCTGTGCTTGTGAAAAATAGGTGAATAAAGACCAAGCAAGCAGTACCCAAGCTTAAAGTGCAAACGAAGGTGGACGCAACTGTAAGGCAAGTCGCTTGAGAAAAACATCACCGGAACTGAGTCCTGTAGTCCTTCCACAAGCTCCGTCTTCTACGGCCAGCAATTTTCACAGACGCATGTACCCCCCACGTGGTTCTGTAACAAGCGCTGTAAACACCTCACGTCGGGGCGATTTGTATACGGGTAGTAGCGTCATCTTAAAAAATGGCTTTGAAGCTCCTGCCGCGATCACTTCACCAACCGACACTTAGTGATTGGTAATTTTAAATTTCCGTAGATAGACTGGCACAAACTCTCCTGCGAGACTACGACCGTAGGCTTAGCCGCTGAACTAGTGAAGCTGAAGTTGTAAGCCCCTTACATCATTTTCTACATAATCCCACACGGTTCATGTTGAGGCAATCTCCGTCCATTCTTGATCATATTTTTGCCAAGTTGATCGACAGCCTAAGTAACGTCATGTAGGATCAGCCAATTGAAGCCAGTGACACGCCTGTGTTTCCTTCGACTGTGCTTTTGGTATGGCACAATTGAGAACCGCAGCTTGGGGTGCGACCGACTGGCGTGCTGCTTTTGATGCAAAGAAATCCAGTGCTACCTAGTCACCCAGTATCATTTTGGCAACAGATAAGGATGGCTTAGAATAAGTGCAAATAACTTCTTTCTAAGGTGTCTGTTCTCCACATTCTGCTTTCAGTTGGGAAGAAAGAAAAGGCCAGACCACCCAGGTTTGATTTGACTGAGAACCAACTCTTGAACAGACGGTCCAAGTGTCTGCAGATTTTCATTGCGATTCAATCAGACGGTGCCTCACGGTGTTATCAAATAGCACGGAACTCATGTAAGCGGCACCTAAGGGACGCTGGACATCGTTGCGAAATGGAACTAGCAAACATGGCTTCCATCAACCCGAAGTGGTTTTTCGCCTATGTCAGAGGACGTGGGCGTGCTAATTCATTGATCCCGGCATTGCACGGACCCAATGGGGTTGCCACACACACTGGTTACGACAAGGCTTGCCTTCTGAGAGAACAGTATGCAGAGACGTTTACCCTAGAGTCACCTTTGCCAACTATCGATTTAGACGAGAAAGTCCCGGCTAAATCTTTATTGACTGATATCACCGTATCAGAGGCCAAAGTGCTTTCACTTCTGCTAGAGCTCAATTTTACCAAAGACACTGGTACCGATGATATTCATCCGAAGTTGCTATGTGAACTGGCAAAGGAAGTTTTTCAGCCGGTAACGCGCTTGTTCGAAAATCTCTCGCTAGGTGCGCGTTACATAATGACTGGAAGGAAGCTGTTGGCTAGCCTACTTTAAAAAGTTGACAGACTCCTTTCCGTAAATTATAGACCCATTAGTTTAACCAGTGTGGTGATTAAATTGGTAGAGAGATTCCCTCACAAACGATTTCAAGGCGTTTGGTATTCGCAGCCCATTTCAACACGGGTATCGCATGGGATATCCTTGTCTGAACAATATACTGGTTACACAAGAGAACTGGAAGGAGTATGTCGACCAAGGTCAAGCAATGGACGTGCTGTTCATTGACTTCTCCAACACGTTTGACTCCATACTACATTCTCCTCTTTCCCTTAAGATGCGTTCTTGCGTGTTCTTCGAACACGTGCTACAATGACTATCAGTATTTTTTGAAGGAAGAGTAATGTGTGTTTGACAATCTTTTCTGAGTAGTGGATCATAGGGAGGTCTTTGGCCCGCTGCTGTTTGCTGTGTACGTTAATGAACTGTCAGAGATGCTGGTGTTGTCTAGCTTCATCATCGCGGAAGACTTGAATTTCAGGTCCACGGTGAGCGGCTCTGGTGGCTTCCAGGCTTTGCAACAAGCTCTCGATAGGTTGCTTGCTTGGTCGGTTCTGTGACATATGCCAATAACTTACACAAAGTGTGTAGTAACGCGCGTAGGATCAAATGGCGCGACGACGCAGTGATGCTTGGCATGGAAGCATTACGACAAGAGTCTCAACAAGTTGACTAAGTTGTTACCTTAGCTCCGGAATAGAAAGCCAGTGAGAACTGGAAACGAGCGGCTATCAACGGCTTCCAAACCCTCTGTATAATCCATAGATCATTCATGATGTTGACAGAAGACATGTTAATTAAGTTGTTTACTGCCCTTGTTAGAACGCACCTGGGTTACTGTGTTCAGACTTGTCCCCCTTGTCTGACTCGTGACAGGAAGGCGGTGGAGCGAGCTTTGAGGAGTTGAACCAAAATGATCCGACGGCTGCGGCACTTGTCCTACCCTGACAGACTGCTCAAGTTATAGCTGCTCTCACTGCACTATCGCCGTCTTCGCAACTATTTAGTACTCATCGTATACTAAGTGGGTGGATAGGCCCAGACCTATCTTGGCTATTCCATCATGCTCAGTTACCTACTCTTTGTGGGCAGCCATTGAAGCCACACAAATTCCGGTCTGATCTGGTTCGAGCTGAGGCAGGTTTATCACATAAAGCAAGAGTCCTAGAATGTGCTACATGAGGACTTAGTATAGTCACCCAAGGTGACAGGGTTAAAAGACAACTTTACGTCCTCAACTTTTAGCTTCGAACCTTTCCTTTCACACTTTAAGTGTTCTTTCGACTGCACTGCTGTTCCTTTCCTTCTTACTTACTCGTAATAACTTCTCTTCCAATTTTGTATCCATCTTAATTTATTCTTAGATTACAAATTTACTCTGTCTTTTCTTATTGCAGGTGGCCGGCGCAGCAGGGTCTGCTAGCGCAGGGCGCGTGGGTCTTGTTTCATTGATCACGACATGCACCGCCCCTGCTGATTTGGCTCATACAACTGAACCATCGTACACGGAACTCCAACGTGGATCAACGACGCATCCAGGATGGAACGACCATGGGTATCTTCTTTTGTTCCCAACCCATTTGAATTTGAATTTAATTGCGGATGTACATAATAAAGAGTACTAAACACCCATACACACGCATATATATAATGAAGTCTAAAATAGACGAAGCTGCATAAACATCATTTAAATTGCAGCAAGCATAGCGTATTAGTAACTTACTTCATTTTGAAAAAACATGAAAATAATGAACGATACGAAGAATAGCGGGAGAAAAATATGAAATTCGGCGAGCCAAAGCTTCTGACGGATGATCATGTAACCAATGACAGAGATCGAAAAGCCCCGGAGAATAAATACTCATGTAGGCATCCAAACGTTTAAGAATAAAAAACCGCATGGGAAATTACATGGAACGCCGTTATATCTGGAAGTAAGAATTTATTTGGTTCATCGCAATTAGGGCATATGCCACAAAGGGAGCTACGAAGCCGAAAATGCACCAGCTGGTAGTTTCACCCCATTGGGCTTTTCAGTCATGCGCATTCCTTCGGTGCCCTGCATGGGATCAAATTCATGCTCGCTATTGGCTTGGACTACTAGCCAGCAGCTTTTGCCACGGAGCGATGAGGGACGATTGCTGACCATCACGGGCTGGAATAGAACTGCGATATAGCCTGATTCCTTATTCTCTGCCATGCAGGTTACTGCCCGTGTAGTAGGCATTTGTTAGGTATCTGTTGTAACGCTGTACCCGTTATCGCCTAGTTGATTCACACCAGCTGCGAAATCTGCGCCCTCACGCGTGCTTCGATTGACGCCTTGGCAAACCCGACCGGAACGGAGACAGAAGACTACTCAGCAGACCAGAGTTGTATTAAGGCAAAGAACGGTCATATTTATATGTCACTATCACCAGGCGGATTTGGTTCTAAGCCCACGCTCCACACCTCCTTGTCCGCTGCATCTGTCCAATTCACAGTGTTGCTCGGGCACTCCAGTCTTCGTTCGCCTACTCGGCGCATGGCAACGCACGTGATGTCTGACGCGTGATTTCATCAGCTTCCGGTCTGGCCTTGGCAACGCGCCTGTTGTCTGATCAGATTTCGGCTGGACCCTGGTAACACGCTCGTAGCGTCTTTCCCAAGCACGATTGGTGGTAAACTCGCGAGCGTTGGCTCTCAGTTTTCTCGCCCAGCTGTCAGTATCCAAGTCAGGACATCCCTTTCCAGCGCCGTGAATCAAAGCGGAATTATGCGGACTGGTGTGGCTTAGCATTTGACCAAAGATGAGTAGGTATGCATTTGGTTTATTCGGTCTACTGCAAAGGTGAGTTGCCAAAACGGAATACACCATATGATCATTCCGCACTTTTGGCTTAAGTCTCATTGTGATGAAGCAAATAAAATCTTACCGTATTCCATCCACACATCAGTATTCAAAAACTAAACCTGGCCAGTCCTCAAAATGCTGTATGGAATCATGGCACTGTTAATGGAAGTCCTTACTGGGATATCCAACTACTGTCTTCTGCACGTGCATTAGCCTGCATAACAGTGGAGGATGGTTCGGGCTATATCGCAGTTAAGTTACAATCCTTGATGTTCAACAATGATGACTGATGGCTCCGTGGAATTATCTGCTATCTAATGATGCAAGCCACTGACTGTCATGAATGCGCCCAAGTGACGAGCCCCAATAAAGCGAAACGATCGTCTGGCGCTATTCCGGATTGTCAGCTGAACTTTAGGGGCATGAATCAAACAAAAACAAAATTTAATTTGTATACTCATCCGAAATCTGGATATAACTATTCTAGATCGCATAATCAAAACACGGTCCACTTGCTATTGTCCTAGGAAGGTTATCGGTGAAATGTACATCCAATGTGATGGTATATATGGTTAAAATTTCCATGGTTTTTTTCGCAGCAGGAGAAGCGTTGTTAATCGAAAAGCTTCAATTGATATTCTTTTAATCTCGGGGAAGGTTTTAACTACGTGTGTGAACTAAGAGTGTTTTGGGGGCAAGGCGAAATTGAGATAGTTGACAATTAATGGAATAAGTGTGCAATTGTCATTCAGTGTTATTAGGGAAGATGCACCTAAAATTACTCGCAGCTTATCAGAGCGGAGAAGCGAAAGTTTTACATCTGTACATTTGAATGCATTAATGTTAACTGATCTGGATGATGCCCAATTTACAAATTCGTCTAAACAAGCTATACCGTAGACAAACCAACAGAAGGATCCCGAAGTCCCAAAACAACACCGCCGGCATGTTTACGTCAAGGTATGTAATCGGTACTGGAGGAACTTCAACATGTAAAGAAATGGAGAAAAGTGAAAGGATGGCCCCTTCCAAACGCCACAGTCAGCACAGAGTATATAAAGAATAGTTTGTTGCTTAAATGAGTAAAGTGCGCAGGTTCAATATATAGTCACGTGACGAATCGCAAACGCCGGGGAGGACTCCGTTCAAATACAGTCTGTTGAGCAAGAGAGATCGGTCATGACTCCCCTAAGCGTTTGTATATTCAATGAAAAGAAGCTACTTTTTGACAAAGGTGGAAGCTACTTAATGTACAAGGTAGGAGGCAGCATCCAGCATAGAGCGCTGAGTCTAAAGGGAAAATGTTAGACATACTCGGCATGATTAATCATGGAAATCCGCTTAACTAGTAGCTTTTTGAAGACTTTAAATGTACGGAATCACAATCAATTGGTTGTTAGTTTTGAGACTTCTTTTTTGGAACGCTTTTTACTTCCTGATCTCCGAGTGCCAGGGATCTCACCAGTAGTAAGACGCTTGTTGAATAACTCACTTAAGTGAATGTGAAGGAATAGGTGCAATGCTTCAAGACCCCACGTGATGAAACATCAGGGCTATTAGCTGTAGTTGACATTTTGTGTTCCCTTTTGGTGTCACCCTGATCAGTTATGAAAGCTGGGCCTGAGCTAGTGATTACTGAACACTGAGAGACTGCAGCGAGTAAAGATACCTATGTGTAGCTACCTCCAATATCTTTTAAGCAAATCTATATATTATATTGGTGATTATTATCGAAATCTTAAGTCGTCAAAGTGCGAGTCCAGACGTTTCTTATACCCCGACACCGACTTTGCTTTGACTATGCAGACAGGTTGTCCCAAATATTCACCACCCTCCGCTCGAAGCAGAGTTGATGATAGACCCTTATCAAATCCGGTACGACAACTGTGGTCCAGTGTCATCGCATGCTGCTTGGTGTGCGCAGATGAAGCAGGGGCCTCAACATGTGGTAATCACCCAGATGTAATATCCGGTGCGTCATGGTGAATGTAGGTGATTGAGGACAATGAAAGATGCTCGATGGAGCGGAACTAAACTCAGCATTGAAATTATCCACATCCACTGATCCATTAAAACTGATGGGACTTTTACCACAGATTTGCACCAGCAGTCTCCATAGATCATGAGAGTTATAGGTTACAAATAAAGCTTTAATGTACCAAGTGTTTGGACGTGTCATTTCAGCTTTAATTGCTAAATTTAGGCTTTTGACTCGGGTGATCATTTGGAACACGTATGCGCGTTATTGTTTCAGCAGGGATGAAAACAATCTGGCTTCGCGCAAGTAAATCGTTGCGTTCGGGAAGCACAATTAATATAACTTCCGGGATGCACGCAATGAATAGACTGGTCTTCATCCGCAGAAAAACCAAAAATTCAGTTAAAGTAGGGGTTGCGTGAAGTTGTGCGATATTTTCTGCCAAAGATTTACGACGTCGCATGGTCTTGAACGTTCGTCTGTTCGGTACAGCATAGATAGTTTTCCTGTGGATTATGCGACAAATCTTTATGTCACAGTAGTCCGAGTTACACAGTGATGCCCACTTTCAAATGGAAAACAAGCGGATTTGTTTGTGTAAGCGACATCAAGCTGTGAGATTTGTCTAGTCAAAAAAGTTACTAAGTTTTCTAGGTCAAGTGCCTTGAAGAAGGTCGTATCCCATTTACTGAAATCACCGGCAACAATGCATACAGAACATTCTAGTTTTGGTAGTAAGAACGCTCAAATTTGGGCTACTGAAATCTTCAGCTGAGGCGATGACGCCTCAGGAGCTAGGTAGAAATCCCCGAAACAAAGGATCGTATGTCTCCTAAGTTTAGGCTTGCATTTAATTAAATGGCAGCTTAGAGAGCTTTTAGTGTGATTGAATAGCCGGGTTACTGAGGTGCACCAAAATAGTTTAACATACATAGTTACAACGCCACTATGATTCCTTGGCTTACTTTAGCCATCGGACCCTGATTCTCATAACATCATCTTCAACATCAGGAAAAATCAGCTTTGTGCTACGTAAGATTAACCACACTACTATATTCCTTTCGCCGCATAAAGGCCTCGAGGTCGGTGATTTTTCCCATCAGTAAACGTACATCGCTGAATAGGATGAGCTGTAATTGCGTTTTACACAACGGATATTCTTTGGAGCCAACTTTCCAACCATATTGAGGTTTTACGTGTTCCCAGAATATTTGTTTACAATCTCTTTCAAAGTGTTGCTAGCGTGGTGACCGCTTTCGCCAAAAAGCTTTCTGCGTATACCCTGCACTTTGAAAAGGCTTTGAAAAATCGTTCAGTTCAACCAAAAAGCCAGAGCATTATAACAAAAATTCTAAGTCGGAAGTAGATAGCGTAAAATAAACGCTGTCACAGTAGGCAACAGTAAAGGCCGATTGGAAGGTTCCGCGGCAGGAGAATGTTTACAAGGAGTTCTCATTATAGCGCTTACGAAACAACTGGGAAAACCGTATTTTTCACAGCACCATAAGTTATTCTCAGAAATTGTTAAAAACTGGAAGTACTCAGTTCAACATGTCGCACTAGGAGCAAAACACGAACCCACGAGGTAGGTTGTAACAATTTTATTACCTGTTTTACGTCTCAAACTAGTTTAGAGACCATTGTGAAAATCCCAATCAAAAAATGCACCGGATGGCGACTAAGAAACCTTGACTGGATTAGGCCGGAAAGTTTGCCAATGTGTACAGTGAGTGTTGCGTATTATCTTACTAGATACTCCGTGATAATGGGTCGTAACCGGGTCGGGTCGACAAGTCTTGTTGCACAACCGCAATGGTTAATTATCTTAGAATTTTGAAAACGCGAATTTCATTCGATGTAAGATGAAAAGCTCAAACAAACGCATATGTAACAAAAGGTTTTTAATCTAGCTTCATGTTAGATAATGTACTTGTTTCCTTTCTGAATTGTTTGATATGCAGCCTTTTGTTGAATCAAACATGAAGCAATATTATTTACAACAAAGAAAAAGTCAATCTTTATCGAA
This sequence comes from Dicrocoelium dendriticum, assembly GCA_944474145.2. NCBI lineage: Eukaryota > Metazoa > Platyhelminthes > Trematoda > Plagiorchiida > Dicrocoeliidae > Dicrocoelium > Dicrocoelium dendriticum. The sequence continues at coordinate 21,846,530 of OX104070.1, forward strand.
GTAGGTGAAGTATTGAAGATAGAAACAACGGCATGTACCCAAATCTATAGCTGAGTATGTCCTATGCTAAGTTTCAATTCTTATTACCTCTTCTGAACAAAGATATAAAAGCAGTTTAACTTAACTTTGGTCTGTCGAAATATGCTATTTAATGTTTCCCCTAAGTTTAAGATCTATTTGAAGTTTCGGATGAAAACAAGGCGGATAACCCCATTTACTCTATCACGTTAGTCAGTCTTCCAACAATTGCGAAATAAGATTTGATATATACGTTGAGAGATCCTGGCTTCACTTAAAGGGCATGTAAGCATCAATAAGAAAGCATTTCATAGCACTATTGCATAATATCTTCAGGTATTTCGTGCATTCAATAAAAACGATAATGTATGTTTATTGGCTTATGAGACATGGCATTCTCGTCATGATTAATGGTTGACAATTAATTCGTATAAAATCTACAACAGTTTCCAAATGTTAGGCAGAAATTAAATACATAATTATACCAAGGTTGTCCAATGCAATACTCCGAATGCGTAAGAATAATTAGCAGCGTCCAGACGGTGTTCTACATGTACAAAGGCAACTAAGTATTCTTTACTTTAAGTGAAGGATGAATAGCCTTTGTGTGGTGATGAGGGAAACATTAAAACGGAAATCCAAACCTAAAAAGTTTGTATCTAATTTAGGCTAATATGTATTCTATACATTTTGAGGTTCCATAAAAATTACCGAAAGACGAAGGTAAATTTTTATTTTTAGCTTACGTACATGTAGATTAAGACAAACCGAATAGGAGGTTTAATTGTTGTGTGTGTGTGTGTGTTTGTGTGATGGAAGTGGTTAGCATCGGTCAACCAGGTACCCGTTTGGGTTTGACTGTAAGCTAAGCGGATGCGAAGAAGAAGAGAAATGAAAAATATGGAAATATAGATGAGGATGTAATACGAAGCATCGGTCAGCTTCTCATCGTCGTCAGCGATGTTCGCATAAAAGCAACACAAGAAGCTTGGCCAGATTGGCTAGTAACGTATACACAGGCAGATGAGAAGAGTATAAGTGGTATTTTGAGGCACCAATTCTGCCGGATAGTACAATTAGGTCTGATGGTTGGTTGATATTTGCTGAATACCAAGCGAGTCCTTTTAATTGAATCAAACTGAGCACACCAAGGGTTGGGAAACGTTGATAAACTGTGCTGTCAGTCTTGATAAATTTTAGACGGTATCGCTACACTACATTTGCAATTAGGTAGGTTCAAATTTCACCTTGTCACTAGTGAGAATTTGATTGACTTGTGGAGCTGAACACAGGTACTGCTTGCGAAGAGAGTCAGTGTGAACCAATACGGATAACAGTTATTCAAAAGTGAGTACGTAGCTGGGCCCAACGTGTATTGTAAAGAGCTGCAATAAACTAGAAGCAAGTTAGCAAGAGCAGAGTGCAAAGTAGCGTGCGAATCACAGAGAGAGCAAAATGTATCAGACGTGCTGTTAGGAAAACTAATGGACCATCAGAAAATACAATCAATAATAAAATACAATGTCACGAAATATTGAAAGGGTAGGTGTACTTGTTCACTGCAGACGTCTCCCCCTAGAAGTCTGGTTGAGGGAAGCCTTCGATAGTTGTCAGGTGGGGGAAAAAGTGAGAATGGGAAATAGAGTAGAAGATGAAGTGGGCGCATGGGGACAGAGGGGGTGCGCTTGGAGTTCCATGGGTACCAGTTCCTTTGTTATCTTTTAAGGATTCGGGCGTGGACTAGAGTGTATCCTACGTGGACTGTCGGAGTGGACTGGTCAGAATTCAACATACTGGCTATTCTAGAAAAAGGGCCGACGGGACATTTTCTCCGCAGCGGCTCGACGGTGCGATTCCGACGTGGTACCACCTCCACCACACTCCAAGTTCACGGTCGTAACGATCCTCGCCCCACGAAGAATCCCGGATGTTTTCTCTAGCTGCCAGACTTGTCGTTGTTGCTTCCGTAGTGAGGCTGGCGGGCACTTGGAGCCAGAATTTTGGGGCGTGAGGCTTCCGACATGTGGGCCAGAGGATTTCACGGCTTCTGAGGGAACTTGAGTTCGGGAACATAAAACTCGGGAAGAGCGAGACATGGTCGAGATATTCGGCGCAATGCCGTATGGATAACGAGGTAAGTGTACGAGGCAAAATGTGTACACATTTAGTTTGTTTTGTGTAAAAAAAGAGATTTTAGATTTTTTTAGCCTTTTTGCAAAAGGTGTGCGAATGAAACACATGCTTATCAAGAAAGGTGGAAAATATGCGTCAAACAACGTAGCAAACGTTAACAAAGTCTGAAAAGCGGTTTGGACTTTTGATCTGTCTACCGCGCCGGTCAGTCGCCTGGGATTGGGGCTGGGTTGGCAGAGGGTCAAGGGTTACAGTAGTGTCTAGGGTGCTTGGTGCGGGAGATACAGTTGCTGATGAATTTGCCTTTGGGGCTGTAAAGGTAAAGCTGGGGGCGGCTCTTGCAGAAATGCCACCCTAAGACGATCGATGGACACGGTTGTTCGGTGACCATTCTGGTCTAATGTAAATGCTTAGGAGTTCGTTGGAGAATGCTGAAGGGGACGACGCACTGCTTGTATGCAGACGAAAAAGTCAGTGCACTTGGAGAGTCCCCTGTACATGCGTCCATCGCTGGTCTGCTCATGGGAAAGGGAGGCTGCGAAATTTGGCGGTGGCATACAGGATGGTGAGGGGGAAAATGAACTCTTCTGGCGGTTTAAGTGTCCTACTGTAGACCAGCTCTGCTGGTGCGCACTGCAGATCAGCTTTGATGCTGCTGTGGTTACTTAGAATTACTAACGGAATGTTTTCGTTCCAGTCAGCGTCAGAAGTTGCACAGAGAAATGATTTAAGCTGTCGATGAAAGCGTTCGGCTAGGCCACTCGCAGCAGGAAGATAAGCCGTCGTATGGAGACGGTGGCTGCCTAAGAAGCTACAGAAGGTATCGAAATGGGACTCTCGAAAGCTGCTCCGTGGTCGGTAGTGATGGTAGATGGATATCCGTAGTGAGACACCCAACGGTCGAAAAAACGCACGAATGGCTGTTTCGGCCTTGCAGTCCGGTACAGTTAGGGTTTCTGGCCATCTACTGAAACGGTCGACACATGTTAGCATGTATAAGGATCCGCGAGAGGTAGGCAAGTGTCCTAACAAGTCTAAGTGTGCGTGAGAGAATCACGAATACGGCACAGGGAATGGGCCGAGAGGACTATGGGTGTGTCGATGTACCTTGGAGCGCTGGTAATGGAGACAAGCTCTTTGTTTATGCTTGGCTAAAGCAAACGCTCGGTGACCAGTTTTATAGATGCTGCAATACCAGAATGAGACAGTGAGTGCGGCGTGTAGAAGACTGTGCGTCTGAAATAGGCGGGAACGGTAGGTCTTGGACAACCTGTGGAAGTGTGACAAAGGATAGTTCCGTCCTTAGTGTGGAGAAGAACGTATTGCACATGCAGTGATGTAGACTGCCGGGTGCGTTGGAGATCTTCATCTTGATAGACGGTAGGTAAAGAGTGAAGAGTGAGATTAACGCGAGAGAGAGTATCGGCGACGGGGTTGGCGACACCTGAGACATGATGTAGGTCAGCAGTGAATTGAGTGTCAAAGTCTAGGTGTCTAGTTTCGCGTGGTGAATAATTGTCAGAAGATAAGTTGAAGGTGAAATGAGATGCTTGTGATCAGTGTAGACTGTGAAAGCCCGATCTCCTAATGTGTATCGTAAATGACTAATAGCTAAGTAGATGGCAAGTAGTTCTCTATCTTACGTTCTGTAGCGAGATTCCGCTGGTAGTAAGCGTTTTGAGTATAAACCGAGGGGTTGTCACTGCCCACCAACGTGTTGTTGGGGAACAACTCCCACCGCAACGTCTGAAGCGTCAGTTGTCAGAGAAAGGGGAGTAGATGGTTCGGGGTGAGCGAAAAGAGCTTTGTTGGAGATAGCATCCTTGAGCTTGGTGAAAGGCGTGTGTGCTCTGTGGGGGAAAGCAAACTTAGGTTTATTTCCTCCAAGGAGGTCAGTCAAGGGCTGCATGAGTTGAGCGCAGCGGGTGATGAAGCGTCGGTAGTAGTCGACCGAAACGCAAAATCGACGTACTGCTTAAATGATGTCGGGGCTGAGAAGTCTTTGGTGGATTGGACCTTGTCCGATAGGACCTCGATGCCAGCTGGTGAGACAAGGTGGTCTAGGAATTTTACCGCGAAATTCCCTAGTTCGCACTTAGTCGGGTTGACCATGACGCCTTGTTGACTCAACCGCTGGAAGAGGGGTTGAAGATGAGCTAGATGGTTCTCCTGGGACGAACTGGCCGCTAGTATGTCATCGACGTAAGGGTAGACGAAATCTAGGCCACTGGTGACATCATGCATGAAGCGCTGAAAGGTCTGTGCGGCGTTGCACGTTTCAGAAGGCGTACGGAAATGTTCAAAAAAGCCGACAGGAGTGATGACGAGTGTCTTAGATATGTCAGCTTCCTCGACATGTATTTAGTGATAAGCACGAACGAGATCAATCTTGCTAAAGACCGTCTTATCTGTAAGCCCTGCAGTAAGGTCCTGTATATGTAGGATAGGATACCTATCGGGGATCGTAAGCTTATTTAGTGCCCCGTAGGCACCGCAAGACGCCAGTCTCTATATTTCTTTGGGACCATCTGGAGGGAATAAAACCAAGAGCCGTCCAAAGGGCGGATGATTCCAAGTTAGATCATGTGATCAAACTCCGCCTTAGCCTGCTTCAGTTTCTCCGGCGAAAGCCGGCGGGGGCGTGATGAGACGGGTGGGCCGTTGGTACGGATATGTTGCGTGACTTGAGATGCCACGGGGAGAGCTGCGTTCATTGGCTGAACAAGCTTAGGATACTGAGAGAATAGTTGGGCATAGTCAGAGGAGGACGGTGGGCAAACGTAGTCTGTGGTGATGCCTGAGATGCCGGCGTTGGTGCCAGTGACGCTGAGTGTCGTAGCACGGTCGATTATCCTCATTTGCTTCGCATCGATCAGGAGGTAGAAATATCTAAGGAACTCTATGCCGATGATGTCAAACGGAACGTCGACCATACTGGACACCCAGTGAAATGCTATACGTAAACACAAGTTAAGGGTTAAATAGCGTTGGCCCTAAGTAGGGATAAGTGTGCATTTGGCGGCCCCAAGACTGAGAGTAGCCGGCTGTGTCGCCTCACCAGGTGCAGGAGGAACCACGCTTATTACAGCACCAGCATCAACTAGGAAGGTGTTTCCCGATTTGCCGTCGTGGACATGAAGGATGCTACTGCCGTAGGTGTGGTCGGTGAAGTTGTTGTTGGCGTGTGATTTGCACCTTGGAACTTTCTCTGATTGAGTCGAGGAGAAGGTGCAAGGAGTAGTACATCGCATCGCCTGAGGATCAAAGCGGCGGTGATACCAGCATAGTTTGTTACGCGGTAGGCTGATGAGAGTGGCCGACTAGCTCATAGTTACCGGCGAGTTATCGAGCGCTGAAGGAGAATCGAGAGCGCAGCGTAATGCCTGTAGTTCGTTAAGTACTTTGGAAAGTTCAGAGGGAGAGGCTGCGGGAGACCTGCATGAAGTAGGTGGCCGCTGAGACGCGTTCTGGCTATTTGGCGGATGTGTAACGGGTGCCGTTGCATAATTTACTTCCTTAGGATGATGATCTATGAACGTGTCAGCTAGCTGCGCGGCTACAGCGATGGAAGATACCTTGGCAGATATGACGATAGCTTAGGTGCTGAAGCCAATGCCCTAGTAGGATGGAGGCATCTATTGAGTATGAGCCCAGCAGTCAATTCATCTCACTCAATAGAGCGGATGACCTCTCTTCTCCTAGATGCAAATCGTGGAATAACTGTTTAGTTCGCATACTTGCTGATTGTTCCGGTCGGGTCACGATTTCCCACTTAAGAGACTCATAAGCAACATCCGTATTTGGGCTTGAAAGAGTGTCCCTGAGCTGTAAAGCGAAGTCCCCAGAAAGGCCACCTAGCAAGTGACTACATATTATGACGCATAATCTCATACTCTAACAAAACAAACCAAAAAGAAGGGTCATCAAATAGGATAGGAGCGACAGCCAGCGATGCGACACTAATAGATGAGCGGAAAATGTCGGTGTATGAGTGGGTCATAGATTATCAAAAAAATAGTTGAAAGAACGCAATTCAGAGAAGCAAAGGAACGATCACACCAAAAATGATTCTGGTGATGGCGGAACCGTGCTCGCAGTCGAGGACACCAATTGGGGGGCGGAACTCAGGTACTGGTTGCGACGAGAGTCAGTGGGAATGAATACGGCTAACAATTATTCAAAAGTGAGTACCTAGCCGGGCCCAACGTGTATTATTAAAAGCTGTAATGAATTAGGAGCGAATTAGTAAGATCACAGTATCAGGTAGAGTGTGAAGCACAGAGAGATCGAAGTGAACCAGAGGAGCTGTCAGTAAAACAAATGGACCATCGGAAAATACAAACAATAATAAAATGCAATGTCACAAAATACTGAAAGCGTAAGTGTACATGTTCACTGCAGGCGTCTCCCCCTAGAAGTCTGATTGAGGGAAGCCCTTATCTATGGCCATATAGAAGTGCACTCAGAATTCTTGCTCCATGAGCAAATAAATAAATTCGGAGCGGTTTGAATTTGATGAGATAAAGGAAAAGAAATAATAAGTACGATGAATACTTGAGATGCGTTGAGATAAAAGATTTCATGGTACTTCGCTAAATATGTTCCGATACTGATGATCGATAACAGCTGTTTTTACTGGTTTATCCCACAGCACACAAGGCATATTAAGGTTATTCCAAGCCGGATAGCACCAGACGATCGTTTAGTCATACTGAGCCTCGTCAGTGGTGCGCATTCCATTGTTCCCCTGTTGGAGATCGAACCCATGACTGATAGCAGCTTGTGACAACTACCCAGCAGCTTATGCTGCTGAGCCATCAGGAATGGAGGCAGAACATTCGAACTTGCAAACTGTTGCCAAACAAAAATTAGAGGAATCGTTCTATCCGTCGAACTGAATACTGAAGATAGAGAGCTAGAATAAACACATGAGTTGCTCCATCGATATATTATCGGGTGCGCAGAAGTGAGAACGTCTTTCATTACCGCATATTCTTCAAACAGTTCGGTTTTGCGGCGTCCCACTCAGGTGCGATGCGCAATGTGGCTGCTCAATAACATCTTGAATTGGACAACAATTTCTCCCCCCATTATTGTCTAGCGTACACACTTCCAATATGTTACCACTCTGTGCACCAAGCACAGAGAGTGAGGTATCTGAATTTTTGGTTCGGTACCAAAGCCTGCATCGGTGCCTGCCAGTGCTGTTTGGTGCGATCACGTGCAGTAGCGGCAACAGTATTGGTATGTCACCCAGATGTCAGCGCGTCATAGTGAAGTTTATTCGAAACCGACGATAAGATGTGCAGTCCCAGTCTTTTGCCTCGGTCTCCTTACCACTACGCATATTCTCGACTACTTCGAATTTCCTCGTTATTCCCTTGGAATGCTCTTCCAGAATCGGTTGTCTCTGCAACGACACTAACAGCATTTAAAATACGGTTGGACGACACACTCATGCACTATCACTTAGCGCTGCATTACGATCCTACATATGGAGTTTATCATGGATTTATTTGATGTTAACTATGAGTGCTGTGAATCTAAGCAGATTGCAGGACTACAGCAGAGCAAATGATAAGTCCTTATTTTTCCATTTAAAATACCGAACGTTTTACTATTATTATTATCATTGGTATTATTATTAGTTCGATACCTCTACTAAGCATCCCACAAGACTTGTAAAGCAACACTCCCTAATCCGTATAAAGTCATTGTTCATTGTTCCTGTGACACAGCTCTACCGCAAATAGAGCCGCCTGACTCATTTATCATTGGTACGCACTATTAAATATCACAAACTTTTTCAATCCCAGAGAAGTTTTCGTTAAAATGTCTACCTCTTGTGGACATTCATGCATATGAATAGCGTTTCCTCAAATAAATGGATCTCAGTCGGTAGCAGTAATGATTTTTAAGGGCTGCTACCAATTTTAAAATTTTGGAGAAGTAGTATCTGACTAAACTAACGAGGTTACCGTTAAAATGCCGCACAAATTACGCGAGAACTGTGAGAATGTGCACATATTATGAACTCACTTTAAACTATGCTCTTTAATCCATTGAGCTGATGTTGGTATTTACATTTATGGAGGGAGTAGTGGGGAGAGTTGAAGAGTATAAGTACAATGGACACTGAAAAATGTGTTAAAACGGGTAAAAAGCAAATGCTCGACAATTCCCGTGGGATGGCCGGAGCGCCTATAAAGTAGCGTTTACAATTACTAATTAAATTCCTGCTACTCATTAGTAATATGACATGCATCCTCCCCTAGTTGCAAATGCTATGGACGTAACGTCGTGAGAGGAAGTCAAGACCGTCGGAGGCTAGCCACTATCATCTGCTAAACCGCGTGGCTAACCTGCGTGGCAGTGGAAGATAGTTCGTGCTATATGCCAGTTAGCTTGCAAAATATGTAGCCCATCCGACGTCCCCCATGGCTCAGTGGCTTAAGCTGCTGGTTAGTTGGCATCTGCCTAGCTGTCATGGGTTGGATCCCCAGTAGGGACCGAGGAAATGCGCACCACTGACGAGCCCCAATAGGGCGAAAGTAGTTAACGCTAGGGCAAAAAGACGTGAGTTGGAGGAGCATTTTAGGTCTTGGGTACTAAGGATAAAAAATGTTTATCGCAATCAAGTCGGCTATATTGCGTGTCCAATTTGAGTTGGTGGCCTCTCAGATTGTGGCTGACTTCCAACCAGTCGCTACATGTGTGATTGGGGTTCAGCAGCATTTGATACACGCTGAGAAGATTTCGCAAGTGCCAATATTACCGTTGTTCAAACCCAAGGCTTGCAGTCTGTATTAGTAGGGAAGTTGAACTATTACTACTTCGAGTTTCGTCGCCCTACCTTGTGGCGTTTCAAGTGCATCCGTATCGTGTTTGTTCCCGGGTGGTCAGGCTTGAATTGCGTCTTCCATATAAAGCCTCAAATAAGCTTTCCATATTTGCAAATACTTATATAGCTCGAACTTCCCGTACGAACTCTGTAAGAAGCCTATGTTCTGGCTGATTCTACTCGATGCCTTTTCAGCCTGTTTTGAGCAGCCAAGGTCATTCCGTAGGAGTAACCTGAGGTTTCCTCCGTGCAGCATGTTGCTACTGCTGTTCGCTGAGTTGATATTTCTGGGTATAATGATAGTGTATGTCCAGATCCTTGCATTTCGTCCTTAAACTGGAGCGGGTTCTCGCATGGTAACGTGTACGCCCTGCTGAGATTGCTCTGAGGTGCCGCGTGCTCATCCACTGTGTTGTCCTACAGATCTTGACATCGGCTGTAAGTAGTAAGAAGTTCGACTGAAGCATAATAGCAAGCTCGCTGATGAAGACTAAGAAAAAGGTGATCTTAGTGCCGATTCTGGAGGCACACCACAATGGACTTTATTCAATGGGAAACGGAGCACGCACACTTACATCCAACTGACGTCGAATGGGGAAGTAGTTTATTCAACATGGGACAGCGTCAAGAACTGCATAGCTTCAAATTATGTGAAAAATGTCATGGTCAATGCGGTCTAACGATTTCGAGAAGTCCAGGTAGAATACGTCGCATGACTCCGTCCAGCTTACTTAGGCTAGCAACAAGTTTGTTGTACAAGACTGATTTCGGTGGAATCGGTGCGGCTATAATACTAAGATGTAGTTACTTTCAAGGTCTCATACGCTCGTCTCTGTGATAAAACCTTTTAAAGGTTTGAGTAACACAGGTAGGATAATGATTGGAAGGTACTTTGGTGGTTCTGTACGGCTGTCACTTGTACACAAGAGCGAATAGATCAAGTTACCACATTCTGGGAACCCACATTTCTGCAATACTCATAAAAAAGCGACCTAACCGTCAATCAATGTTCATGGCAGCTGTCTTTAACGCATTCATTCTATTGTTGTTCACGCCGGGGTATTTTGGACGCACGGACTATAGACTTTTCACAAAATTTTCCGCAATGAGAGCTAAATGATTGAAACCTAGGGACGGTGTGAGCTGTGTAAAAATCGGATTAATTGACGAATCACTTTGGAAATCGGGGGTAGATTGTTAACGTAGCGCGTTGTGTAGTTAGCGGCAGACTATCTCCTGACGTAGAATTAGATTTTGCACCAGAGCCTGCAAAAGTTGTTTACTTGCTTATAGCATTCTCGGAGTAGTACTGAATTGCGTCGGTAAGTCCTGTTAGTGCTAAAATTTGCCTTCGTGGACCAATTTTACACCAGTTCGCTGAGTTCTGTAGACATCTCAGGCCTGGAAACTTGCGCAAGCTTTACTAGTGCGCCAAGCCGAATCCATTGAAGCACTGCATTTTCGAGCCAGGCTCAGCAGAAAATGCATCGTTTGCTTGGGGCGACAGATTTTGGTTTCCCATACATTTGCCACTAGCCCCATGAACTGATCAGTTAACCAGCCAGTTGAAGTCTGTTTTGTTATTCGTTGTCCACTGGAAACGATTTTCATCCGCGCAGATCAGTTTTCTTCCCATTGTGTTAAGGGAATTCCTAGACTCAAAGGAAAATCTTTCAAGCGTAAAAACCGCTTCAGTAATCTCTTTGTTGCCTGATACAAAAAATACAATGCGCCGCATTAACCATATCTATGTCCAAATTGTACTCGGAATGAATAATGTTCACGAAATATGGAAAATGGTGAACAACCTGAGTGGAATCGTCCGCAGCGACACACACACTGCCCACTCAGTGAAGTAATTAGACAACGCATTTTGTGGTCAGCTAAAGGATCCAGCATCACACCTGCCAGCTTTACCGTTACAACTTTCCCCACACACATCACCATCCATAGATAACACAACGGTTCGCGGGGGAATTCATGCGAATACAGTCGTGCAAAGCCCCTGGTCCGGACGTTTGCGTTTTATACAAAGCATATTCTTTGGGGCCAAGTTTCCAACCAGATTGAGGTTTTACATGTCCCCAGAATATTTTGTACAATCTCTTTCAAAGTGTTGCTAGCGTGGTGACCGCTTTCGACAAAAAGCTTTTTGCGTATACCCTGCAATTTGAAAATGCTTTGAAAAATCGTTCAGTTAAACCAAAAAGCCAGAGCATCATAACAAAAATTCTACGTCCGAAGTAGATAGCGTAAAATAAACACTGTCCTAATAGGCAACAGCAAAGGCCGATTGGAAGGTTCCGCGGAAGGAGAATGTTTACATGGAGTTCCCATTATAGCGCATACGAAACAACTGGGAAAACCGTATTTTTCACAGCACGATAAGTTATTCTCAGAAATTGTTAAAAACTAGAAGTACTCAGTTCAACATGACGCACTAGGAGCAAAACACGAACCAACGAGGTAGGTTGTAACAATTTTATTACCTGTTTTACGTCTCAAACTAGTTCAGGGACTATTACGAATATCCCAATCAAAAAATGCACCGGATGGCAACTAAGAAACCTTGACTGGATTAGGACGGAAACTTGGCTAATACATACTGTAAGTTTTACATATTATCTTACTAGATACTCCGTGATAATGGGTCATAACCAGGTCGGGTTGACAAATCTTATTGCACAACCGCAATGGTTAATTATCTTAGAATTTTGAAAACGCGAATTTCATTCGATGTAAGATGAAAAGTTCCAAACAAACGAATATGCGACAAAAGACTTCATCTAGCTTCATGTTAGATAATATGCTTATTTCCTTTCTGAACTGTTTGATATGCAGCCTTTTGTTGAAGCAAACGTGAAACCATATTATTTACAACAAAGAAAAAGTCAATCTTTGCTGAAAGTAGGTGAGGTATTGAAGATAGAAACTACGGCATGTATCCAAATCTATAGCTCAGTATGTTCTATGCCAAGTTTCAATTCTTATTACCTCTTCTGAACAAAAATAGAAAAGCAGTTTAACCTAACTTTGGTCTGTCGAAATATGCTATTTAATGTTTCCATAAGTTTAAGATCTATTTGAAGTTTCGGATGAAAACAAGACGGATAACGTCATTTGCTGTAATACATTAGTCAGTCTTCCAACAATTGCGAAATAAGATTTGATATATACTTTGAGAGATCCCGGCTTCACTTAAAGGGAATGTAAGCATCAATAAATAAATTTCTCTGAATTATTGCATGATATCTTCAGGTATTTGGTGCATGCAATAAAAACGATAATGTATGTTTATTGGCTTATGAGACATGGCATTCTCGTCATGATTAATAGTTTACAATTAATTCGTATAAAATCTACAGCACTTTCCAAATGTTAGGCAGAAATCAGATACATAAATATACCATGATTGTCCAGTGCAGTGCTCCGAATGCGCAAGAATAATTAGCAGCTTTCAGACGGTGAGCTACATGTACGGAGGCAAATAAGTTTTCTTTTCTTTAGGTGAAGAATGGAAAGCATTGGTATGGTGATGAGCGAAACATTAAAACGGAAATCCAAACTTAAAATGATTGAATCTAATTTAGGCTAAAATGTATTCTATACATTTTGGCGTTCCATAAAAATTATTGAAAAACGAAGGTAAATTTTTATTTTTAGCTTATGTACATGTAGATTAAGACAAACCGAAGAGGAGGTTGAATTGTTGTGTGTGTGTGTGTGTGTGTGTGTGTGTGTGATGGAAGTGGTTAGCATCGGTCAACCAGGTACCTGTTTTGGTTTGAACGTAAGCTAAGCGTATGCGAAAAAGAAGAGAAATGAAAAATATGGAAATATAGATGAGGATGTAGTAGTAAGCATCGGTTGGCTTCTCATCGTCGTCAGCGATGTTCGCATAAAAGCAACCAAAGAAGCTTAGGCAGATTGGCTAGTATCGTATACACAGGCAGAGGAGAAGAGTATAAGCGGTATTTTGATGCGCCAATTTTGCCGGATAATACAATTAGGTCTACTGGTTGGTTAATACTTGCTGAATACCAAGCGAGTCCTTTTAATTGAATGCAATGGAGCACACCAAGGGTTGGGAAACGTTAATAAATTGTGCTGTCAATTTTGATAAATTTTAGGCCGTATCGCGACACTATATTTGGTAATTGGTAGTTTCAAATTTCACCTTGACACTACTGAGAATTTGCCTGACTTGTGGAGCTGAACACAGGTACTGCTTGCGAAGAGAGTCAGTGGGAACCAATACGGATAACAGTTATTCAGAAGTGAGTACGTAGCTGGGCCCAACGTGTATTGTAAAAAGCTGTAATGATCTAGGAGCAACTTAGCAAGAGCAGAGTGCAACGTAGCGTGCGAAGCACAGAGAGAGCAAAATGAACCAGAAGTGCTGTCAGTAAAACAAATGGACCATCGGCAAATCCAAACAATAATAAAATACAATGTCACATTCTACTGAAAGTGTAAGTGTACATGTTCACTGCAGGCGTCTCCCCCTAAAAGTCTGATTGAGGGAAGCTTTCGATAGTTGTCAGGTGGGGGAAGAAGTGAGGATGGGAAATAGCGTAGAAGGTGAAGTGGGCGCACGGGGACACAGGGGGTGCGCTTGGAGTTTCATGGGTTCCAGTTCCTTTGTTATCTATTAAGTATTCGGGTGTGGACTAGAGTGTATCCTCGGTGGGCTGTCGGAGTGGACTGGTCAGAATTCAACATACTGGCTAGTCCAGAATAGGGCCGACGGGATATTTTCCCCGCAGCGGCCCGACGGTGTGATTCCGACGTGTTACCACCCTCACCACACTACGAGTCCACGGCCGTAATGATCCTCGCCCCACAAAGAATTCCGGATATTGTCTCTAGCGGCCAGACTTGTCGATGTCGCTTCGGTAGTGAGGTTCGCGGACACTTGGAGACAGGATTTTGGGGCGTGAGGCTTCCGACAGGTGAGCCAGAGGATTCCGCGGTTTCTCAGGGAACTTGAGTTTGGGAACATAAAACTCAGGAAGAGCGAGACAGGGTCGGGATGCCGTTGGATAACGAGGTAAGTGTACGACACAAAAGGTGTACAATTTTGGTTTGTTTTGTGTAAAATAAAGTTTTTGGATTTTTTGGCCTTTTTGCAAAAGGTGTGCAAATGAAACACATGCTTATCAAGAAAGGGGGAAAGTACGCGTCAAACAACGTAGCAAACGTTAACAAAGTCTGAAAAGCGGTTTGAATGTTTGATCTGTCTACCGCGCCGGTCAGTCGCCTGGTATTGGGGCTGGGTTGGCGGAGAGTCAAGGGTAACAGTAGGGTCTAGGGTGCCTGGTGCGGAAGATACAGTTGCTGGTGAATTTGCCTTTAGGGATGTACAGGCAAAGCTGGGGGCGGCTCTTGCAGATATGCCAACCTTAGACGATCGATGGACACCTTTGTTCGGTGACCATTCTGGTCTAATGTAAATGCTTAGTTCGTTGGAGAAAGCTGAAGGGAACGACGCACTGCTTGTGTGCAGACGAAAACGTTAGTGCAGGTAGAGAGTCCACTGTGCATGCGTCCATCGCTGGTCTGCTCATGGGAAAGGGAAGCTGCGAAATTTGATGGTGGCATACAGGATGGTGAAGGGGGAAATGAACTCTTCTGGCAGTTTAAGTGTCCTACCGTAGACCAGCTCTGCTGGTGCGCACTGCAGGTCAGAGATGATGCTGCTGCGGTTACTTAGAAGTACTAACGGAATGTTTTCGCTCCAGTCAGCGTCAGAAGTGGCG
>OX104070.1:21861378-21933909 GCA_944474145.2 Dicrocoelium dendriticum
GTTGAATATTCTTAAGGAGGAGCTTGATTCCGTTAAGGACTGGCTTGCTTCCGAGAAGGTATAGTCTTTCATATATTCTACATCAATTCACTTGCACCTGTAGTACAAGGTGGCTTGGTCATACGACCAGACGTCTGTCAAAACGGATCGCTGAGCACTGCTCAGTCTGGCTAAATAGAGGCGTGGTCAATAGCTTTAACAGCGCCAGCATGAAGCACTTGTTCCAAAGTTGACACGAAATCCGATCAGCCAAATCATTAAAAGCCTTCTACACAACAACCAACAGCCACCCCAGGATGCTTAGAACACGCACATTGAGGACGGCTGACGCTATTATCATCAAACTGATGCAGCCGAAGTTGCGCAAACATAAGGCTCTTATGCAAGCCCTTTTCTTGCCGTAGCCAAGCGCCAACTCTTCAGCGTCGGACAAAGGTGATGGCCAAGGGGGAGCTTCTTCGCACTATCGGTTGCCGTAATGCCCGTCTTCATTTGATCGACAGGAATATCGCTGGACTAATGCAGCGTTGTTCAAATGCTCACCAGTCACCTATCCAACGTCCGGCTCTCACTGATTTACTGTGCTGCGTTGCTTTTGCAATTTGTTACTGCATTTGCACAATGAGAACTATTGGAAAAATATCTCTCCGCAACCTTGAATTCTTAAGATTACTACATGCTTAATGATGTGGTGTAACTTTACGAAGCACTATCGACACGATATTTAATACAGTTAAGATAGGGGAGATAACAAACCTTGTTGCTTGCCAAGCACATAGAGAAAATTCTATCTGCAGTCCATTCGCCTAAAGTTTTCTGCCAGAGTATACGCTGGTATCTCAGTCTGTTGTTATGATATCTTTAACAGGTGATAGAGCGACGGACCAGTGTTGCTTAAAACCGGACAAAAACCGGATGGTGCGGATAGCGCCCAAAACGTATAATATCCAGTCACTCGTAGTAGGGTAATTAGTATAGTACTTCAAGGTTTTGCTGGTCAGAATTTACGCACACACCAGAACTTTTAGGTCCCGCTTCTACGATGATTTCCATGCTTGTACTAAAAGTTTCAGGTGGAAGGATACGCATGAAGAAGCAGTTGGGAGAAAATAGGTTGGTCAGAGTAAACGGAGTACTTAAGGGTAGCAGCATGTTAGCAATATATTTGAGCTCGTCGTAATTAGCCGAAAATTAAGCTAACTCAACTATCAATCCGGAAAGGCATCTGTCAGCCGTTTCGCCCCACTGGTGCACGTCACTTGTGCGCATCCTTCGATCCTCTTCCAAAGGTCGAAGCCATAACTGCCAGTGGCTTGCGCCAACTAGCCCGCAGCTTGTGCCACTGAGCCATTGGTGACAGCAAACGACCCTCATGAATTGTTAGTTAACTGCGATATAGCCCGACCCATCTTTCACTACCATGAAGGCATTTGGCATGTAGTTGGCAGCCGCTGGCGTTTCGGCGTCAGGACTTCCCGGACAGTGCAAAAGCAGTTTCCATTTGATACACAGGAAATCCACCTACGGGTAATCGTTCAGGATAATACTAGTTTAGCGAAACAAGCTGAACATGCATCAACTGGGCTCAGTCAGAACTCGGACTTCTACGGAGCGGGTTCGAGGTCTTTGCACACTGTGTCATTAGGCAAATTCGGGTCTCT
Source organism: Dicrocoelium dendriticum (assembly GCA_944474145.2). Classification (NCBI taxonomy): domain Eukaryota; kingdom Metazoa; phylum Platyhelminthes; class Trematoda; order Plagiorchiida; family Dicrocoeliidae; genus Dicrocoelium; species Dicrocoelium dendriticum. The sequence goes on from OX104070.1 coordinate 21,863,040, forward strand.
TACGTGAGGCTTTATGCGGAATATGCCATCCAAGTCCGGTAGCCGTGGCGCAATCAGGATATTGATGCGCTTGAAACTCATAAAAATAAGACGACAAATTTGTCGATAAAAGCTTTACATCTCTAACAACGCAGTCTGCATACCTTAGGATTGTACATCGGTCGTATTGCCGATTGCGGAAAGACTGTGTCATGAGGTATCCAATACGGACGAAACACATCCACACATTTCGCGATCTGTTGCAACTTGTCCGTGCTACTAAACTGAGTGGCTACCGGCTCGAACGGGCCAATTAATACAGTCCACCTGATTGACTATAAAACATTTTCTTCTTTTTGTGTCCTGAACGCAAGATGATTTTCCATCTGACATCACTTTGTCCCAAGCACGTGATGTAACTCGTTTCAATCAGAGAACGAAATAATGCAGATTGAGCAGTGTGCTCACCAGCCCCTTTCTTCACTTAGCGGTAAGAAGAACACCATATACATTCATATGAATCTCTTGGTGGGGCAACTTAAACCCGAATTTTCCTATTTTCCTCGCAATCGAAACATTGTTTACTACTCTGCACTCCAGTTACCCTACGGCATTTGTTAAACATTCATCTTTTAATCCTTATGACTCAATGCACATTATATTTGCTTGTCAATTTCGCCTAATCAATTCCGCAAGCTGGTGTCGGACCATCTTTTCGTATTGTTTCGATCGAATAGCTTCTGCATTGTTAAACTAGCAGCCTTTGGACTACGCCAAAACAACACGGTCACATACAAAAGAGTAATTGTTAGCAAACTAGGGGCATTTTGAATAGGACGCTTATTCTTAAGGCTATGCTTGTGGACAAATGAGCATGTTGCATGGCCAGTTAGGATCGACATCTAGTACGCAATTGTGTTTCGTATTCAGGCCATTTGGCTTTCTCAGACAACTCGCTGTTTCCCGCTGTTTTGCGAGTGAAATTATTCCGCTGGTAAGGAAATTCACTTCCCCTCCCAGAAAATCTATTGACATACGGTCGAAATTATCTTTATTTCCCTGACTTTTGCTCGCTCCTAATACTTGTTTTGCTCAAAGTCAGCGGCACAACCAAGAGTGTAGCAAGCTATCGTACCTTCATTTGAATAAACATAAACCACCTCTATGAAACATGATTTATGATTCCATTGAGGCTCCTTCCTCTGACAGTGATTTCGCCTTGAAATTTAGATATCAGTTGCATCGCGATACCCTTCATTAATTGAGCTTGGTGAAATTGAAATTTACCAGCTAGGTAAATAAATATTCAATTCATTTGAAAAAAGAATAAATTTAAGGCGTTAGGATAATAAATACTTTAAACGTGGATGCTAATTCGTATCCTTCCGGGATAATCGCCTTCTATTAGTACAGCTAAATTAAGCAACCTGTTCAAAATCTCATTCTTAGTTACGTGCACATAACGCAATTCAAAAGGAATTACCCAATTAAAAATATATGGTAAAGAGGGACAAAGCTAACTGGCTTTCCTTGTACTTCGAAAATTCAATAGCTTAACAAGAGCAATCAACTTGTTTTTAGCTGCATAGCTATTGTTGACATACAATATAGGAAAACTTGCTTATGGTGCGTCACCCGAACTGTCATTTCCTTGCAGTTTGCAACCTGGCCGCATTTCATGCATTATTCGGGTAACGAACGTTTAAAAGTACGGCTTAGTATATTCTCAAGTTTGACCTCTTTATGAAAAGTACAGTTATACAAAACACCGAAGAAAACTAGAGTGCAACCTATTTAAGCACATTTCATTTGGATGTTGAAGGACTCTTCCGATCTTTCATAGATGCGATTTAGTTTCGCAAGTTTTGCTGCACCATTTTCACATATCTTGTCAAAAATGAAATCCCTTATCAGCTGTCCACAGTGCTATGTGTTTTGACATGTGCAGTTTAGTCGAGCCTAGTAATTGCTGAAGAAATTCTGCACATGGCTGTTTGATGGTGATCACAACGGCTGAACAAGAGATTTCCAAATTCTGTGCTCTCATATCGTGATGATAAATGGCTTACAATTCACCCTTTGTCACTGCACAGCCTCATCATTTCCGTTCAACGGATGTGATCTCCGGCCGGTTAGATTATCTAATCTCACTGCCAGCAATTTAAAGATTGAACTGTAAAGAATGGCTATAGAAAATTTAAGCGGCAACCCTAGATGAAACATCAAATCTTTTTCGTACCATCAGCAAGTGGATCGCTCCTTACCACACTTCAATCAGCAATTTAGCTACCATGTTCAAGTATGCCCCCGTTATCATAAACAAACGAAATTAAAGGGTTTTGCTAACTCTGCTCCCAGGTTTGAAGGGCTACCTTTTAATTATAGCGGAGTCAATGTTCACATAAGCGAAAACATGTCAAGTTGTGTACGATATCTTAACGCCGCTTTTCTCAGAAACATTCTAATAGCTGTCTTTATAGACGGCCTAACCTTCGTTCACCGTTGTTGGTTTATATCAGTATGATTATTCCCGTTATGGAAACGACTATCTGGTTTAATCCCGTTATTGTTCATAACCGATGACACACTGGCAATGCTAACCGAAATGCTAAACTCTCCGTCATAAAAACAGTAACACATAGTTGACCAAGCTTGGTTAAACCAGTACAATATTATTGCTGTAAGGTAATTGAACAGACAAAATATTACCTAAGAATTAACCATACATGTGAGGGCGCAGAGCCATAAGTTTCCCGATGCGTGTTACCCAGATTAGGGGCAGATGACTTCCTAAAAATGTGAACTGTATCATTCTGAACATTGTTCAGTGACTTCAACCCACAGAACCCTTCGTCAACTGTCCAGCACAGCTCAAATTCATAAGAGGTGCCATAATCTGAATGTCTGGAACTCCTTCGATATCAGTTGAGGGCGATGATATGCTGTGGCTACAAATGTGGCTCAAAATAGCACCGGAGCGTTAAGCGATGCCGTGATGCATTTGATGAGGACGCGGTTTCAAGAACCACCGCGTTTGAGTGGTTTACCGAAATCAAGCGTGGCACGCGATCCCTGGATGATGAGGCACTGAGTGGCCGACCTGCCGAAACCATCATCGCAGACACCACTGTAGCCGCGCAGGCGACGCTGGAGTAGGACGCGCAGGTGATTATGGTGCAGCTGGGAAAAACCATAGGGATCTCATCTGGTACAATCCTCACTATCCTGCATGAGAACCTCGGTCCCAAAAAGGTTTGTGCACGCTGGGTACCTCATCAGTTCAATAAGGACCAGAAAGCAACTCGGGTGCATTGGTGCATCGGTGTGCATGCCACTTTTAATGCTAGATATTCTAAGGCCAATTGTGAGATCCTCAGTGGTGCTTAGATCTAGGTGTACAGTTTCGACCCATAGAGCAAGCAACAGTGGGCACTGTTGACGGCCGTTGTTGGTGCGTCGCTTCCGAAATTCCGGCTTGAGCGCAGCGTAGCCAATAAGCTGGTAGTTGCTTCGTAGTCAAGACCGGTCATGTGGCTAATGTACCGCTCGTGCATCAATGCACATTCACCGGAGACTGTTATGCCACCCAGCGTCTGCCACAGTTGCTGGAAACTGTAGGTAGGCGTGTAGCAGTCTGGAGATTCTCCGGTTTGCCTGTGTAAAATTCTAACCAAAATTCTATAATTGTACACTTAGGCAACCGGTGTGGTTTGTTGAACTGCTTGCTGAGTTCGAATGCTTTACTTGCTCATCGCCATTTTTGCTTGGCGCTCGCTTCGGTTGCAACGCGCGACTGCTCTGTGTGCTGTGTTTGCTCCGTTTCCCTAGCTAGAGCGTACACGGTGTCGTTCGTTTATAGCTAGCTAACAGGGAATCTTTTGCTGAACCAATAAATGTTTCCCTGCAACTCGATCTGTCTTCTGGAATCGCTCTCTGGGCTCCCGGAATAGGCAACCCTCTAAATTGGTGACCCCGGATCCGGAACAATCTCAACGCCGGATATTTCGAACTTTTCTCCGGTGAGTTCGTTCCATTTATTTTTATATTTTCCGGTTTTATTTTTGCATACGGTAGCCTATTTTTGCATCATTCTTTAAGCCATGGAATCTGTAGACCATAAGGTAGAGTCTCTACTAAGCGCTGTAACTCTCTCAGTTCCACCTTTTTGGGACATGGATCCTGTTTTGTGGTTCGCTCATCTTGAGGCCGAGTTTTATAACCACAGAATCACTTCCGACTACGCGAAGTATTGCAAGCTCCTGTCCTATCTCCCCAAGGAGATATCAATGCAGGTTCGTGACGTTATCCTTTCTCAGACCGAAAACCGCTATGAGGCTCTCAAAGAGGCCACGATTAAGCGTGTTATGCCCTCTGAGAAAGTTCGCCTGCAACAGCTTTTCAGAGATCTGCAGCTGGGCGACAAACTGCCCTCAACTCTGCTACGGGAGATGCAGCAACTTCTTGGTCCCTCAACCATGGACGAGATGTTACTTCGCGAACTATGGCTACAACGGCTACCGGAAAACACACAAGCGATTCTCGCTACAGTGAGCTCCGTTCCGCTCACTCAACTAGCAGACTTAGCGGATCGAGTTATTGAACGATCACAGCCACAGGCCAACGCCAGCAAGGTCCATGCTGTCGCGTCCCAGGGCACTTCTATCACTGGCTTACAGTCAACCATAGAAGCCCTGCAAGCACAAGTTGCGACACTTAGTCGCCAGGTGCAACAGCTTACTATGACCCGTCGTCGTCCTAGCCGCTCAAAATCGCCCTCCAAACGTTCTCGGTCTAGCAACAGGCAAGTTAGCTGTTGGTATCATCAGCGCTTTGGTACCGCAGCTCATAAATGTGCAAAGCCTTGCAACTTCGCCGAGAAACAGGGAAAACTTCGCGGCCGGTCGGTAACGGCGACGGACGCGACCGGCCAACACCAAAGTCGCCTCATCCGCGTTAGGGATTTAACTTCCGGCACCGAGTTTCTAGTCGACACTGGTGCCGAAGTTAGTGTTATACCCCGTAGCTCAGATGAGGTCGTCTCACCATCGCCGACCAAGCTGCGTGCCGCCAATGGCACACCAATCGCAACTTTCGGCGAAAAGCTGCTAACGCTCAATTTAGGCCTCCGGCGAACCTTTCGCTGGCCTTTCATAATCGCTGCCGTGCCTTTCGCCATCATAGGCATAGACTTTCTTCAACGCTTCGATCTCATCGTCGACGCTAAACGGAAGAAGCTTATTGACTCTAGGACACAGCTCAGTGTTATCGGGACCAGCGCCAACGTGGCTGCTATCACTCCCATTCGTGTCTTACCTCAAGCCTCACAACCTTTTCTAGAACTTTTCAGCAAGCACCCTAAACTCGTTCGCGTCCTGAACGAGTTGCCTCCTGTGACGTCAAACGTCACGCATCACATTTGCACTAAGGGCCCACCTGTTTCGGCCCGCCCTCGCCGACTAGCCCCGGACAAGCTCAAAGCTGCTAAGGCGGAATTCGAGCAAATGCTCGAACTGGGAATAATCCGCCCGTCCAAAAGTCCATGGGCGTCACCATTACATATGGTGCCGAAGAAATCCGGTGACTGGCGCTCCTGTGGTGACTACAGGGCACCTAACAAAGTTACCGTCCCGGATAAATACCCTATCCCGCACATGCACGACTTGACCTCAGCTCTAGCTGGCAAGTCTATCTTTAGCAAAGTCGACTTAGTTCGCGCCTATCATCAGATACCTGTCGCGTCAGATGACATTGCTAAAACAGCAGTCATCACGCCATTCGGTCTGTTCGAGTACCTCAGAATGCCTTTCGGCCTCAGCAAGGCTGCCCAAACTTTTCAGCGTTTCATTCATGAGGTAACACGAGGACTCGAAGGCGTTTATCCTTATCTCGATGACATTCTCATCGCCAGCTCTTCTGACGAGGAGCATCTTCGTCACCTCGACGCACTCTTCCAACGCTTAACCCAGCATGGGGTTACCGTCAAGCCCGATAAATGCGAGATTGGCCAAAGCTCCATCGACTTTCTTGGCCACAGCATATCTGCCTCGGGTATTGAAGCTCTGCCAGACAAAATCCAGGCACTGAAGGACTATCCTGCTCCCAGTTCCTTCAAGCAGTTACGCCGATTCCTTAGCCTGGTCAACTATTATCGACGCTTTATTCCTAACTGCGCGAGCATTGTTCAACCAATGACTGACTTGCTCCGCGGTAAACAGCGGTCTTTTCACTTTGCAGACGACGCTAGACTGTCTTTCGAGAAGCTCAAAGACGCTATCTCCAACATAGCGCTTCTCGCCCATCCAGACACGTCTGCACCACTCTCCCTGACGACTGACGCATCTGACACTGCCGTCAGTGCAGTTCTTCAACAACTCATCGACGATCGATGGATACCTCTAGGTTTCTTCTCAAAGCGCTTACAACCTGCCGAATCGCGATACAGCACCTTCGGTAGGGAACTGTTAGCTATCTACCTAGGTATCCGACATTTCCGTCACTACCTCGAAGGTCGACATTTCACCGTCTTCACCGACCACAAGCCATTGATCTACGCAATCAATGGCGCAACAGACAAGTACTCGCCGCAGGAAACTAGACACCTAGACTACGTTTCACAGTTTACGACAGACGTACGTCATGTCTCAGGTGCTCTCAATCCCGTTGTGGATGCGCTTTCACGCATTCAGCAGATCAGCTTATCGCCTGGCACAAACATTGATCTAGCCGCCATGGCTGCTGCCCAACAAGCTGATCCCGACATAAGCAAGCCACGACGCAACACCACTGAGACGATCACCATTGATCGACTCAAGCCAGCATTCTTCGACAAGTCTGACTCGCCGGTGCAACAAGCACCTTCACAGCCTGTGCCATCACAGCTGGCACCGCAACCTCAGACGAGTCAGTCCGCTCCAGCAGAACCGACAACCACAACCGACAGCACTCCTACCCGCCCTACTCTCAATCAACGCGGTAGGAAGCTGAAACCTAAAGTGCGTTTTTCAGACTTTGTCAGCACTTACTATTTTACATAGAACGTGCCTTAGAAATTTTCTGCTCTTACCAAACGATTTTGAAAATCCACAAAAAAAGACCAAAACGTATTAAAACTACCAAAAAAGAGCAAAACCTTTTGAAAACACCAAAACAGCTTTGCACGTTTTTCGCGTTGCACTGTTTTGTGTATGGCTATGCATTTATGCTGCTTTTTCGTTTTGCTTTCCATATACACCCCGTCGGTTGGTTGCCCCTCGTTTTCACTTTCCGCTGGATCCCGGCACGTCAACTGCAAGTGGAACGAACTTCCTGCTCAACCGCACACGTGAACTTTACTAACTGTCCCCCCCCACAAACAGTTTTTTTTACCGTTTCGACACCGTAGGGAGGACACGGGTGGGAGCCCGCTAGGGTCCGATTGCATGGTTCTCCCCCAGCAGCTGCATCGGGTTTCACAACCTGGTCTCGCAGAAGGCTGGCCGGCGACGGACAGTCCTCACGTAGATCGAAGGACTGCTTACACAGTCCCTTCTGGGAGAGGGCTATGTAGCAGTCTGGAGATTCCCCGGTTTGCCTGTGTAAAATTCTAACCAAAATTCTATAATTGTACACTTAGGCAACCGGTGTGGTTTGTTGAACTGCTTGCTGAGTTCGAATGCTTTACTTGCTCATGGCCATTTTTGCTTGGCGCTCGCTTCGGTTGCAACGCGCGACTGCTCTGTGTGCTGTGTTTGCTCCGTTTCCCTAGCTAGAGCGTACACGGTGTCGTTCGTTTATAGCTAGCTAACAGGGAATCTTTTGCTGAACCAATAAAAGTTTCCCTGCAACTCGATCTGTCTTCTGGAATCGCTCTCTGGGCTCCCGGAATAGGCAACCCTCTAAAGGCGTCGTCGAAGTACTCGGGCAAGAGGGACCTTTCTGCACCCTGACAACACATGTGCACACGTGCCTTTATTGAACTGCTTAAAGTAGTACACTCTTCGGTATGAACTGGCTTGTTCTCCAAATGCTTTTAGCGCTCGGAACTATGCATGAACACTGGTGGAGAGCACTTCGGGTAAAGGTAATGTTTATAGTGCTGTGTGAAGTGATACTTCTAGTGTATCCGGAAGTGTTGCTCTACCCTCTAACTAACGGCTTAAATGGCTACTCCCAAAATGTCTCAGAATACATGCTCTGGAACTCCACAAAGGCATCCTGTAGTGTCCAGTAACACCTGGTATGTATTATTGGGGTTAATACATAACTGCATGATATAGTCACGAAAAATTTGTTTTAGCTGTTAAGCAGAATACCACTGTATATCTGGTTTAAGTATATTTGTAAAATGATGTAAATAGTGGTTGTTTAAAGGCGAAAATTTCTGGCCCCGTAAATTGTTTCTGGGATTATATCTGTTAGGTGGTTTGCGAGCCAGGGTGCAGACATGTATCACTAGTGGTATATGCAATTGACACAATTGTGTTCGTACACCAGCATCAGATAAAGACATTAATATTGCAGTTACTTTGAAATTGCTGCACGAGATCAAACTAGTTGAAAGGAATCGACAAATGTGCGAATTAGTATAACAGCTCTCCCTTATTCACTAAATGTTCACCCTTACGAAACATTCGAAGCATTATAAACGCCAAAATTGACCTAACTAGTTATTGTGGAAATAATAACTTAGCGCCAGTTGCTTCATTTCACAACACATACATAAAAAATGGAACATGATATAGCAGCCTATGGCTACAAAACCAGCAATTTTGTCTGAAGGAGAAAACTTTTCTTGAGGTTTTAATCCCGGTAGTTCACAAGTTACATAGCAGAGCCTAGTCCGGAAAAGTACCAGACGTCTTTCGCCCTATCGTGGCTCGTCAGTGGTGCGCATTCCCTTGGTCCTCTAAGGAGAATCCAACCTATGACCGTTAGAGGCAGATGCCAAACAGCCGGCAGCTTAAGTCACTAAGCCATGGGGGACATTAGCTGGACTAGCTAATTTGAAAACTAACTGGGATATAGCACCACCTATCTTCCACTGGCACTGACAGCGGTAAACGTGCGAGGTGTTGACGTCCTCTCACTGGACGCTATATCCATAGCGTAGTGAAACTAGGAGAAGCTATTTATGTTACTGGTAAGCAGCATGATTTCAGGTGTCATTTTGTTAAGGTTTTCATCCCAACAGTTCACAAGCTACATAGCAGAGGCTAGGTGGTGCTCTATCCAAGTTAGTCGGCAACTTATGTAGCCCAGCCAAAGTCCTCCATAGCTCAGTGGCTTGAGTTGCTGGCTAGTTGGCATCTGCCACTAACGGTCATGGGTTCGATCCTCCTTAGAGGACCAAGGGGATTCGCACCACTGACGAGCCACAATAGGGCGAAACGCGTCTGGTACTTTTCCGGACTAGGCTCTGCTATGTAGCTTGTGAATTACTGGGATGAAACCTTAACAAAATGACAACTAAATTCCTGCTACTTGCCAGTAATAGAGAAAACATTTGTCAAGACCGTTAACTTAATGATGATAATGGACAAATTTGGAACTGTTAGCTATGATGCTAAAATCCAGTTGGCAGTATTTAAGAGCAAATCTGATATATATTATGCTAAAATATTTACACCTTGGTTTAAATGTAATACTGCAACCTGAATGTAGAACGAATTTCCATGCTGCTTTAAACCTAACTATATTAGTTCATTATACTTTATCTTTGGTAGTAAGCAACACTATGTTAGGAAAATCTACTCTACCAGTAAAAAGCAGTTTGTCAGGAAGAATTAAAACTCTGTTCTCAACACTTTTGATGTGTCTCAAATCGAAGTTGTGGCTTTAGGAAAAACGTTGAAACAAGTGATAAGTGAGTCCCATAATGTTTCTGAATGAATATCGTTCCAAACAAGACTGAGATAGCTTTGAGGTACTTTATTGTCTATGCTGACAAACAGATTTGTGCAATAATACGAAGTCACCGTGTTTCCGAGTTCCTCCCGAGCCTTTGACTAATAACGGTTACAATGCATATTATGGTACAATATATATACTCAAGTTCCATTCTTCTTTGGCTTACTTCAGCGAAACTAGTAACAAGTTGCGTAGATGATCAAGTATGCTCTAATATCATTTTATCACTAGAGCGGGTGTCTTCAGGCATAGAGCTTTCATAGCAATTGTACTTACTTTTTAGTTGTTGAATTGGATAACATGACTCAGTCGTTAAAATGAAGCTGTCCTAGTCGTTAAATTATTTGTTGAATTTGGTTTTATAGGCGTTGATGAAAAATTTATGCCTTGTTACGATTGTGGTATTCGTTTTTGAAATAGAATTATAAAGAACTAAGGTGATTTTCCTCTGCAAAACACTTCCGCTTACCGTGTGGTTTGCATAGAACAGGAACGAAGACATTAATTTAATACTTGACACGTTAGCTTGTCTGTATAGCATGTACTTAGGATTAGTTGCCCGTACACCGTCAAGCCACCGCTAGCAAATACTTGAAACACCGCATTTCTCCCATTATATTCTGTACATTAATTTGATAATCGTCATCCACTGGCGTTTGAACATTTTAAAATACACAACTTCTAGACGACCAGTTAATGTATTTATGGTGATGGATAACGTTTCGCTTTTGACACGAAAGCTTCATCAGGCGAAGTGAATTATCTTACCAGTGGCAGCAAGAGGACGGGAGAAGAAGGAAAGGCATATACGTAAGTTTGAACACTTGATGGCTGCACATAATAAGGCCGATAGTCGTACTGATAAGCATGGATCTAACAGCAACTATCGTGAAGTTGTTAACATGTCAGATAGAGTGTTTTAGTGTAACAGAGCGTAGGGTTTTAGAAAAGGGTCTAAATTTTACTATCAGTAAATCTAAACTAATGGTAGAAGATGTAATTCCTGGAGTTGAACCCGTTATGACTAGATTACCACTTGAAAAGGCTGAAGACATCCGCGCCCAATTAGCAAATATAATTAGATTTCAACAGCCGGTAGAATCGAATCTTGCTCCAGCTGAACACATAGCGTTAAAGACCCTGAAAGGGGATACTACTATTGTCAGTACACGAGGAGATAAAAGTAAAGTAACCGTGGTAATGAATAAAACAGATTATTTAGAAAACATGAAGGATCATTTGACCACGGGACCATACAAATAGGTTGAGCAGAAATCCATTACATTGGTAATGAATAAGAAGAAATCAGATGTCGCTAGTTACCTAAAGACCGTGAAGGACAGTTTAGGAAAGGGCAAAAGATACAGCATTTTTCTCAAGTCGGCTGGTGACTTTTATCAAGCAAGTTTTGTTTTGCTGAACTGGTTAATCAATTACAGGATTCTAGAAAGTCCACTAGATGTATTGATGAAACTCCCAATTAATACAGATCTCGCAAAACAGCCTATACATTTATATGCCTGAACTAGCTTCAGCACATTCCAAACTGGTGCACAGAATTCAAATAATACAAGAATGAAATATCACGCAACATAGAAGTATTACGTCAGACATCATAAGTACCGGTACTTGTGAACAAATGGCTCTTTCCACATTTATTTCTAGTAGAATATTTAATAAGAAATCACTCTTATTTCACAGAGTTATTTTGATTGTTTGGATATTTATATGTGTATATATATGTACATATATATATATATATTCTGTTGCATATATGCAGCTGGTTTGCCCATGTCATTTTTGGGTTAAATGGTGCCGGTACTTCGTTAGTTTTTCGAGATTCAAATATATGGACTGTGGGCAAGGAAACCCGTTGTCCCTATTACGTTGAAGCGTAGGAAATAATGAAACTTCTGTTACATTCGGAGTTATCATGGAAGCCGTGGAAAGATAATGAAATATTAGATACACAGTTTAGAAGATTGCCGTGGTCATGGTGTGTTACCAATCGATACTGATACTGATACTGATTAGAAGCAGCGAGGAGAGCATACTCTGTGTAGCTGCATCACTTGTCGCTCTTGGACATCAACATATTAGTTACCGTTCCGCTCTTTATATTTTGCCTCTTCGAAATGTTTGTAGAGAAGCTTCTTAAATTCGGCCACTGAATTCGCCTCTATTACTGGCTGCGGCAGGTTGTTCCAGGTATTCACCACTCTTCGTTCGAAACAGAGTTGATGAGCTACCCGCTTCAACTGCGGTTCGATAAGTTTGTACCGGTGTCCTCGCGTGCCGCTTGGTGTGCGCAGATGAAGCAGTTGTCTCAACATGGGGTAATCAATAAGATGTAATATCCGGTGCGTCATGATTAGGTCAACCCTCAGCCGACGATATGCTAGGGTGTACAGCCCTAGTTTCTTACATCGGTCTTCATATGGCATACCTCGTAAGTTGGGAATCAGCCTAGTGGCTACATGCTGCACCCACTCAAGCTTTTCTACCTCGCCAAGCGTGATGGGACAATACGCGGGAGAGCCGTATTCTAGCATTGGTCGTATTATCGAGACGAAGAGGCGAGTGGCAATCTCTTCGGACCAAGTGCTGAAGCTGCGCCTGAGCGCCCAAAGCATCCGAAGGCTGTTTTGGTACAGCCTGTTCGTGTTGTCAATGGACTTTAGGTCGCAGCGTGAGAGTACACCGAGGTCGCGCACGAAAGACGCGGGATGCAGCGGTTGACCAGCCACTGTGTACGTTCGGCTGTGCTCGCATTTACCCAACCTCATAAACTGCGACTTAGCAGGGTTGATGGGAAGGTTAACCTCTGTAGACCATGTTGAGAGGCTGTCGAGATCCTGCTGAAGTAAATCACAATCATTGAGTGTGCGGATTACTCTGCACACCTTGAAGTCATCTGCGAACAACGCACATGGTGATTGGAGTAGCTTAGGCACATCGTTTACATGGATCAGAAAACAATATCGGCCCCAGTACAGTGCCTTGGGGCACGCCGCTGCTCGATGAATACCAGTCCGTTAGATGGTCGTCCACCTGGACTCTCCACTTTCGATCCACAAGGAAATTTCTGATCCATTTGTGTAGCGAACCACCAACACCGTACGTTCTTAGCCTGTCAAGGAGCACTGCATGGTTAACCTTGTCAAAAGCCTTACTGAAGTCAATGTAAATGATATCGACTGAATGGCCTTGGTTCATCGCTTGTAACCACTCGTGCCTTGTCAACAGTAGGTTGGTGATGCACGAGCGACCTTTCATGAAACCATGCTGTGCAGAAGTCAACAGGTTTTTCGACTCGAGAAGCTGCAGAAGGTTCTTCTTCACGATCTTCTCGAGCGTCTTTGCCAAAACAGCAGTCAGGCAGATCGGCCGGTAGTTATTGGTGACAGAGGTGGGACGTTGTTGATCGTTACGTTCGTCACGCACGAAATTTTATGGGCGACGCACTGTATATCTTTTACTTTGTTGATCTGCGCCCTACCGTTTTTGAACTTACCAAGTGGTATGCCTGCCACGGCCACGCCTTCCGCCATTCAGTTTGACCGCATTACATATGCTCTACTCGGGTTAATGCAAAGGACACTTTTCTGGTTGTAGTGATGGTGTTTGTTTATTTAGCGCTGCCTCCAATACGTTGGGTCGAACGTTTATGGTTGAAGAAAACAAAAATGTGCATATATTTTAACTCTAAAACAGCATTCATCGAAGGTGACTGCATTTTATTTGATGTCAAGTCAAACAATTGCTTTAGGCATATAAGTTAATCGAATATTCAGCTAATAAACATACGCTTAAGGCGTTGTCAAAAACATAAGAATTTACAAAGCTTAATACATCAAACAAATAACCAGTTGCTGAAACATTGAGAATGCATCATATTATGAATCAGCTTGTTAATTCTTAAACGACAAAAATATGATTCAGCAGAAGGCCCCATAGACAAGAGATAACCGGCGTGCGTGTGTACACCAGCTTGTACTTCTGATGACTGACGAAATTGACAAAGATTCATACAACGCGTTATGCAGGTGATGGTTTACATCGGTAAGTACATTTGACGTTCTAATTTTACAAAAAATTACCTAAACGGACTTGGGCGTCAGATGTTGTAATGACCTGAAAATTTTATTAAATTGTTGAACCGGAAGATCAGATAGAATAACAAGAGAGCAGCACCACCAGTAGAGAAGAATGCAGACGCTTGTAAAAATAAGCATGCTGTCCAGCTAGTGTAACATATTTCAGACAAATTGGTCGCAAACGGACTATTTCAGGCTTCGTTGCAGAACAACTTTCCAGTGTTACCAGCTGAATCGCTTATATTTATCCAGCAAATAGTTCGGCGGAAGTGTTAGGGGACTTGATGAATTTTCGCCTGGCAATTGCTCGGCATGCAATAAGCTACAAAAGTCTGTCTAACAACACTTTCGAAGTGGCGAATGTGACCTGCTACTAAACGTAATCACCACTTCTCGCTTATCCGGATAAGTATATTTGATTCTCAGGAGTTGGTCATCCCTTCTCACACTAGTGATAATAACTAATACAGGCAAAAACGCAACGCGTTTACAAATCCATATAACACAGTTACACGTCTATGCACCATAGTAGGCTGCGCTCGTCTCCGGATTTACTTTTTACTGCAGCCGCTATAGGACTGCCACAGAATGACTGCGCATCCAGAGAGACCAACGGTAGATTGCTTTACACCACCCGCAGCTCCCTCCACACACTCCAACTTCAGTCTAAATCAGAAGGAATATGACCGGGAAGCATGGAGATTGTAACCACGTTTCATCAATGGGGTCGGCTTACACTCCTGCAAAATGCATATCGACAGCATTCCAGTCTATTTAGTATGGGAATTACGAGCACCAGACGTACCCAAGGCGGTGACTCGGCCGTATTCCGTTTTCACACTAGATGGAACCACTCTTTGAACCTAGCCCGGCATTGAAAATCGTGCTCCCCATCCCACTGCCCCAGCAACGAATCGCATTCACAGCCAAATACATACATACAAATATAATTCCTTTATGCAAGAGGTAAACTTACTACATATCTATACAGTTTCCAATCGTTTACTGTCTTTTACCGTGACCACAGTTGTGCAAGCTTGACTTGCATTAACGAGAATATAAAAAATTTTCATTTATCCTACATACAATTTTTGCTAAAGAGCTATTTTTCTTCTACTCTACATGCTTGTCATTTTCCTAACTTATTTGCGAAAGTATCTCTTTCAGTATTCCGTTGGATATCTTATCGATTCTACTAGTTTCCTTTAAAGTGTCTTCATATTTTCTTGGCGATTTCTTTGTTCATTCAGTCTCATTCTCTACTATCTGAAGTCCTGACTTCCATATGCTTTTCAACTATTTGTGCTGCCGGTTCTCTGAGAACAATGCTAAAATGCTCTCTTGTGAATCAAAGTATGATAACAATAATTCTTTTCATAAACAAGGGAAATATTATGTAGCCTCCCCACTCCTGAGCCGCATTTCGGTTGTAGGAAGCGAAAAACAATTGGAAAACCGCACTTAAATCTACCCGTGTATAATAGCACAAAAAATCTCTTCGCCGGACCTACTAAAAGGATAAGGCACCCAGGATTTCGCTTTTAAAACTGCCATTTGATGACCAAAACAGTCAAAATTGAAACCTTAGGAAATGTAACAATTTAAACAATTGTTCAGCGTAAATGAGATACATATGCTCATGCTTCATTTCCCTTGTTTGTTTCAAAATGTTTTAATGCAAAAATTAAAAGACGGGTATAGTAGTACTTATTTAACCTCAACATGTAATGCCTTTTCTTCAGGAATTTTATTCAAATATTAATAACCTTGGAGTTCTCTATTTTAATAACAATCCGGATGGCATATCAGACTCGTGGAGCAAGAAATAAGCAGTTTGTCCAGGTAAGTTGGCGCGGCAATTTTGAATGTATCTCCATTTGATAACTCGATGAATCAGTAGATTGTCACTACATTTCGGTTGTGTAGGCTATGTATCGAAGCTAGCTTTATTTGAGTTTAAGTCAATTTCCAAATTCTACAAGTATTACGTTTGTACTCGCGGTCAGATTTGGGCTATAAATGTGTCCAAATATTGAGATTTTAGAAGCAGGAAAGGAAGATATGTCTGCTTCGGTTCGAATTGCATTGGCTCACAAATTCTGAAATACTTGAAGTGCGAATAGCACATTACTTGACTACCGTTCAAATTATAAACATTCAAACTTGAAAAATATGGCATATACAAAGGTGCGATCAAAAAAACTACTAAGAAGGTTTGAAGAATTGCACTCCTACTCTCCTTCCATATTCGTCAGCGCTGGAAAGCTCCCTCGACGTAGAGTATGTCTGCGAACATGTCAAACAAGTTTAAACTACAACTGGTGAAATGACAACCTTTCATCGGGTGAAAACAACTGGCAGAAATCATTGAACCAGTTAGTTTCCACGACAATGTGTAGACGGTTATACACGCTTGGGAGGTGGATATTATATTGAGTTCACCGATCCGCGGTTTTACTTGAGTATGACTACGTAAAACCAACTTTTAATCATACCGCTGTTCCATTTCTATATTTTTGTCGATAATATGTCACCGAAAATTCCGTTGCACTTGAAGTAACTGTCCATTGTGCTGCACCTTCCGTCGAATCAGAGATTGTACGGTTTAGTTTCGAATACCCATCCTTATCTGTGTACTGTGGGAATATGGAGGCATCATCAGTACGTGGGGATGCAGTACCGATGTTGCTCTGTTGCCCAAACAACACCAGTCGCCCGTGGGATACGGACACTGCAACGGTCTCCTGATCCCTTCGCAGGCTCGAACACAAGCCAAAAGATATCAAGGAAGACGTCTGATCCAAAACTCTATGGGCGGCGTAATAAGGTAAACAGAAATCTTAGGTGTCTTTTTGCTGCCGGAATTAGTACTTAAAGTGTGTAGCAACGGTTGCTTTCACTTCTTTATCCAATATAAAGGGTGTTTCATTAATCAGGTCCGGAGCTAGGAGGGGCTGCACTTAGGTGCTGACGTACCCCAGTACGCTGAATTGCTAACTGTTTATCGGCGCAACATGCTTTTCCAGCAAGGGTGAGATGGCACTCAGAGATGTGACATGTGTTGCTAGAATCGCAAGTCACAACGAGCAGTTCGGCTGTGAGAAGTGCTCATTTGCAAACACAACCACAATCAACCTGTTATGTGTGGATGGCAGGGCAAGACCGAGAGATAGCATGGCGCTCGTCTGTGAAAACTGAACGTTATCCAGACACCACAGACTCACTGCACGTGTCATGCTTTGATGGATCGGTAGTCGGCATTCAAGCAGGTGAAAAAAACCAGCAAAAGGGTTCCGTGAGAAGTGCTTAATGGATCGCTGTGCTAAAAATTGAGAAAAAGAGACTGGCCGTATGTCATGATCGGTCGAGGAGCACCGTATTGCTATCGCCACAAAAGCTGTTATCGCCTCATGAATGGCTTACATCAAACCCGTAAGCTTTGTTAGACTAATTTCGCTGCTAAAGAGAATCATACTGCCGGATGCATATTGTATGGTTACGGTTATTCGCTTTACCGTTTCGATCGCGCGTGTGTCGCAGCTGAAAATTCAACCCTCTTGGGTACATAAAAACAAATCCTTGACGACTTAACGTAACAATGCTCTTAGATTTCAATCTGCTCTGATTCATTGGTGGCACCATTAGACAGCACACCAATTTAGTCATGGATGCAACTATTGCCTTCACAGTCAGCAAATTGCTAGTTGTACAAAGGGATAAGGCCCTCGATGGTGTTTCAAGTATTCAATCGAGAACACACATTTAGTCATTTATTTACTTATATTAACAAGAAAGTTGTAAAATGTCTGTAAACAATGAATTATATGTTCGAAGTGCCCTCAGTCGTTTCGGCTACAGAGCACTAACTGTAGCATATTGGATGGATTTTTGCGCAGCAAACTTGAATTATTTTTAGAACACTCCGTTGTGGTATGGTTGTACATTTTGTTAGATGTTAAAGAGACGGCCTGCTTAATAACAGAGGTGCTTCTCCATATTTAGGTGACGAATTCAACAAAATGTAAACCACTGAAGCTCATTTAATCACACACTGGTTTGCCTAGTTTGACCACACAGGGTGGTATGTTTGCGCAAACTAGACACCTCGTTACATTCACTAAGTCCGGTTTGAAGCCGCCTAGTTTCTTACACAGTTGACGTAAACATATAGAAGGAACACGGTAAGCGTATGCGGGCCGGACGCTCAGTTTCCCAAGCTGCATCGCAACAGCTGTGTTGAACGTCTAGATGCAGAATGATGGTACATTTTGTTACAATCAGTCGCATGCAGTAAAACCAACTGCACCATTTTGACACATTAAGAATGAAACAGTGAGAGTCTCGAATCGACTCATTTAACCTACAGAGGAAACATTAAAGTGGTGTATTCACTAACACAACATACATCGGTCAACAGTGAAGAACAAATCAGCTTGTTGATAAAATTTCACAAAACTTTATCACAACCTGATTTATTAAAGTCGTGATACAGTGCCGCAAGTTATTATGCTGTTAACGATCAAAAATAGACAGTGCCAAAATTTCTACTACCGAAACTTTTAGAGTAATTTGGGTCACACGGTATTAATCGGTATCCATTAAAACAGAAAACTTAACGCGAGCACACCGCTACACAGTTTGTTGCAAGAATAGCACAAATATTAGGAAAACGGGATAGTAGAACAATGCAAACTTCACAAAAATCATCAACCATGCTGAATACGCTACCGTTACAGAAATTAGCTTTCAATCATCGGAGATCCCCAAAAAAGTTACCGCAAGTTTTCCTGGAATACGTGCAAGGTTAACCAGGTAAAATGTACATCAGATAAAATTGCGATTATTAGTTTGGATAATTTTCATTTCAAAATTGCAGAGGATTTTCCGCATTTTAAAGCAGCTTTATGTTAAAAATGTAACAGCGCCATATCTTTGAACCTGGATCAGCAGCCAAATAATGTGTAGCGTACCATAGTACTATTCTGAAATGAGCTAGATTTCCTGCAAATATATGTTAGATTATTAATACCGCAAAAGTAAAATAAAGCACAAAATAATGTGTTTGAGAACAACATTTCCTCGAAATTTTTGCAAGCTACCATATTAACTCTATCCATATTCAGTTGCTATAAATTTGCTCAATTTCAGCTTTGATACGCATTTCGCTGCACGTTTTCTAACGATTACTTATAATGAGTTAAATTTACAAGAATAGCTTTGAATTTTCAAGTTCCCCTTGTTTCCAAAATCCTCTTATATCCAAGAAAAACATGCAGGCAATTTATGACGGCTACAGTTACCGTTTAATAAATCTTTGGTACTTGATTGTGCAATTTAACTATGTGCACCTTTGACTTTTAGGCGTGCGATGCAATTCGAGGCCCCATGCTTCGTAAGAAAGAATCGTAATAAATCTAGTTGAAACTAAGCAAGAATAAAATGTGAGAACATCTTCAAAGTTAATTGCTTACAACATGCTTCAAATAGACACTCAGTAATTTGTTATGCAGCTAACGGTTGGAGAATTTCTGCTCAAATAGTGAAACAGAATAACATTAGCGACATTTTTAAACCACCGTATTATGCTTGGAGGTAAATATAAATCTTATACCTATGCGGTTTCATACTAAACGGAAAGAAAAGTTCCAAAATATGCTTGAGCTACGCAGGTTATTTTCCACTGTTTCATGTTTTAAAATGCTGTACGACTTCTCAGTCCTATCGCCTTGCGCGCCTTAGTCACACAACATCACTAGCTGCAACGGTAATTCTTCTTCCAAAGCAAATCTCATCTCAACATGCAGTGGTGTAATGTTAAAAGCAACCAAAAATTTTGCGCGCCCCACCACGGTTATTCATTGTTTTCCATTCAGCGCCACCCTGGGAACATTTAATGATGCAAACGGAAGTAATAATCCCTAATTATAATGATGGTGCAAAAAGAGCATAAATAATTCATTGATAATGTCCACATGTAAACGTACATAAGTAGTGCGCCTTGACTTTTTATTATCGGGCGGGTTGTTTTAATTACAGGTTGACCATTGAGGGTGAAACGTGGCATACACGATTGGAAGATGTGTACTCAATATCTTGGAACATATTTGGAAACGATCAGGAAGTCATCATTTCAGAAAACTTGGTAGACGACCGGTTAATGTATTTATAGTGATGGACAACCTTTCGCTTTTGACACAAAAGCTTCATCAGCCGATGAATTATTTTAACAGTGGCATTTTATAGCGATTATGGCTAAACTACATACAGAGACGAATCAATTTGCAGTTCATCAATGAATGATTGTAGCGGTCAAGGGTCAGTATATTCGTGGGTACCCTGTAGTTTGTTTCAGTCAGGGTCAAGTGGGGAAAAGAAATTGCCGGTCCGCGGATAGTTACGTGAGTGGTCAGCAATCTTAACTGAACCGTTGCAAGGAACTTGGACATTGACAGAACTTGGCTTTAGTACTTCGTAATTTGGTGGAGGGTGGGTCGATAGTTCATTCCGATTTGGGATCCATCCACAGATGCTTATCAAGCTAGCCGGAGTAAGACTGGACTTCAGGCACTAGACAGCCCTACTCAGTCTATTCTATTCACGCAGTTGTTAGCCTTGGTGATTTCTATAGCCTCAGCAATCAGCCTTTGTTTGGCTGATCTTAATCCCTTCCTGATAACCTCCACATATTCGAAGTCAATTTTGTGCCCCGTGTCTAGCGCATGCATCGCTATTGCCGAATCTCTGAGTAGAGCTCCATATTCTAGCTCATTTCGCGGAGGTCTTGATATGTGTCGCCTATGTTCTGAAATTCTTGTACGTAATTCCCTCGCTGTTTGGCCTATATACGCTTGTGCACAATCTTTACATGGAATTTGTAAATACAGTTAGTGGTTCTATCTAAAGGAAGTGAATCCTTCAGGTGTACAAGCGTGGATCGTAGGGTTCGACCCTGCTGAAAAATTACCCTTCTCTTTTCCTTATTCAGTACTCTCCGAATGGCTACCGAAGTTCCTTGTTTATACGGAATACCCGCTGTCGCTATCTACTCTGTGGTTGGTGTTGCGCGTGGGTTCAGACATTTCTGCAGCTGTGGTTTCATCAATCGTTTCGGATATCCGCTAGCTATTAAGTTTTTAATCGCCTCTGCGTTGCCTTCTTCCTCCGTACACAGAGTACTTGCTCTGTGAAATATTGATGTGGTGATTCCAGCGTACATGTGCTTCGGATGGCTTGAACTATAGCTAAGTACCCCATCTGTGTCCACTGGTTTGCGATACATCGTGGTTTGTAACGTTCCTTCCTTCCTATGTACTAGAAAATCAAGGAACGGAAGTGTACCGATCTGCGACTCATGTTCCATGGTAAACTTTATCGCATTGTCAATGGAGTTGAAATAGTTTAAAAATTCCTCTTTTTATCTCTTTTACAACTGCAAAAGTGTCACTCATGTAGCGCCAGCGTATTTTAGCACACCACAGAAATATGGTAATGCTTTCTTTTCAAAATCTTCCATGTACATATTAGCTAATAACGGGGATATCGGAGATCCCATGGCCAGACTCTGTTCTTGAGTGTACATTCTGGACTGGAATGTGAAATAGTCATGTTGAGACACAAAGCTATTCCGTCGACCAGTTGATCCACTGTCAGCTGTGTTCTGTCCTCTAAGCTGCTGTCCCCCATGAAGCAGATTTTCGCTAATCGTAACGCCTCCTCCTTTCGCACATTCGTGAACAGGAATGGAACATCGAAGCTAAACATCACTTCGTCTTGTTCGATGCTCACCACTCACACAATTCGTGCAAACTTATAAGAGTTTTGTACAAGTGTGTTCGTTCTCCCTGTTAGGGGTTGCAGCAGGCTCAATAAATATCTCATGAGTTCACTTGTGGGGGAGCGTATGCCATCCACTATGGGTCGCAAGGGGATCTCAAGCTTGTATATTTTGGGAGACCGTAAATTCTAGGTGCAATAGCCGAATTCGGATAAATGCAGTACCATTTGCCGTTTTCTAAACTGTCCTTCACGGTCCTTAGATAACTAGCGACATCTGATTTATTCTTATTCATTACCGGTGTAATGGATTTCTGCGCAACCTATTTGCATGGTCCCATGGTCTAATGATCCTTAATGTTTTCTAAATACTGTTTTATTCATTACCACTGTTACTTTATCTTTATCTCCTCTTGTAATGACAATACTAGTATCCCCTTTCAGGGTCTTTAACGCTATGTGTTCAGCTGGAGCAAGATTCCATTCTACCGGCTGTTGAAATCAAATTATATTTGCTAATTGGGCGCGGATGTCTTCAGCCTTTTCAAGTGGTAATCTAGTCATAACGAGTTCAACTCCAGGAATCACATCTTCTGCCCTTAGTTTAGATTCACTGATAGTAAAATTTAGACCCTTTTCTAAAACTCTACGCTCTGTTACACTTAACACTCTATCTGACATGTTAACAACTTCACAATAGTTGCTGTTAGATCCATGCTAATCAGTACGACAATCGACCTTATTATGTGCAGCCATCAAGTGTTCAAACTTATGTATATGCCTTTACTTCGTCTCCCGTCCTCTTGCTGCCACTGTTAAGAAAATTCACTTCGCCTGATGAAGCTTTTGTGTCAAAAGCGAAACGTTGTCCATCACCATAAATACATTAACTGGTCGTCTAGAAGTTGTGTATTTTAAAATGTTCCAATGCCAGTAGATGACGATTATCAAATTAATGTACAGAATATAATGGGAGAAATACGGTGTTTCAAGTATTTGCTTGCGGTGGCTTGACGGTGTACGGGAAACTAATCCTATACAGACAAGCTAACACGCCAACTATTAAAAGTAATGTCTTCGTTCCTGTTCTATGCAAACCACACGGTAAGTGGAAGTGTTTTGCAAAGGAAAATCACCTTAGTCCTTTATAATTCTATTTCAAAAACGAATACTACAATCGTAACAAGGCATACATTTTTCATCAACGGCTATAAAACCAAATTCAACAAATAATTTAACGACTAGGACAACATCATTTTAACGACTGAGTCATGTTAACCAATCCAACAACCAAAATTAAGTACAATTGCTATTAAAACTCTATGCCTGAAGACACCCGCTCTAGTGATAAAATGCTATTAGAGCAAACTTGATAATATACGCAACTTGTCACAAGTTTCGCTGAAGTAAGCCAAAGAAGAATGGAACTTGAGTATATATAATGTACCATAATATGCATTGCAACCGTTATTAGTCAAAGACTCGGGAGGAACTGGGAAACACTGTGACTTCGTAGTATTGCACAAATCTGGTTGTCAGCATAAACAATAAAGTACCTCAAAGCTATCTCAGTCTTGTTTGGAACGATATTCATTCAGAAACATTATGGGACTCACTTATCACTTGTTTCAACGTTTTTCCTAAAGCCATAACTTCGATTTGAGACACATCAAAAGCTTTGAGAACAGAGTTTTAATTCTTACTGACAAACTGCTTTTGACTGGTAGAGTAGATTTTCCTAACATAGTGTTGCTTACTACCAAAGATAAAGTATAATGAGCTAATATAGTTAGGTTTAAAGCAGCATGGAAATTCGTTCTACATTCAGGTTGCAGTATTACTTTTAAACAAAGGTGTAAATATTTCAGCATAATATATATCAGATTTGCTCTTAAATACTGCCAACTGGATTTTAGCATCATAGCTAACAGTTCCAAATTTGTCCATTATCAGCATTAAGTTAACGGTCTTGACAAAGGTTTTCTCTATTACTGGCAAGTAGCAGGATTTTAGTTGTCATTTTGTTAAGGTTTTCATCCCAGTAGTTCACAAGCTACATAGCAGAGCCTAGTCCGGAAAAGTACCAGACGCGTTTCGCCCTATTGGGGCTCGTCAGTGGTGCGCATTCCCTTGGTCCTCTAAGGAGGATCGAACCCATGACCGTTAGTGGCAGATGCCAACTAGCCAGCAACTCAAGTCACTGAGCTATGGAGGACTTTGGCTGGGCTACATAAGTTGCCGACTAACTTGGATAGAGCACCACCTAGCCTCTGCTATGTAGCTTGTGAACTGTTGGGATGAAAACCTTAACAAAATGACACCTGAAATCATGCTGCTTACCAGTAACATAAATAGCTTCTCCTAGTTTCACTACGCTATGGATATAGCGTCCAGTGAGAGGACGTCAACACTTCGCACGTTTACCGCTGTCAGTGCCAGTGGAAGATAGGTGGTGCTATATCCCAGTTAGTTTTCAAATTAGCTAGTCCAGCTAATGTCCCCCATGGCTTAGTGACTTAAGCTGCCGGCTGTTTAGCATCTGCCTCTAACGGTCATGGGTTGGATTCTCCTTAGAGGACCAAGGGAATGCGCACCACTGACGAGCCACGATGGGGCGAAACGCGTCTGGTACTTTTCCGGACTAGGCTCTGCTATGTAACTTGTGAACTACCGGGATTAAAACCTCAAGAAAAGTTTTCTCCTTCAGACAAAATTGCTGGTTTTGTAGCCATAGGCTGCTATATCATGTTCCATTTTTTATGTATGTGTTGTGAAATGAAGCAACTGGCGCTAAGTTATTATTTCCACAATAACTAGTTAGGTCAATTTTGGCGTTTATAATACTTCGAATGTTTCGTAAGGGTGAACATTTAGTAAATAAAGGAGAGCTGTTATACTAATTCGCACATTTGTCGATTCCTTTCAACTAGTTTGATCTCGTGCAGCAATTTCAAAGTAACTGCAATATTAATGTCTTTATCTGATGCTGGTGTACGAACACAATTGTGTCAATTGCATATACCACTAGTGATACATGTCTGCACCCTGGCTCGCAAACCACCTAACAGATATAATCCCAGAAACAATTTACGGGGCCAGAAATTTTCGCCTTTAAACAACCACTATTTACATCATTTTACAAATATACTTAAACCAGATATACAGTGGTATTCTGCTTAACAGCTAAAACAAATTTTTCGTGACTATATCATGCAGTTATGTATTAACCCCAATAATACATACCAGGTGTTACTGGACACTACAGGATGCCTTTGTGGAGTTCCAGAGCATGTATTCTGAGACATTTTGGGAGTAGCCATTTAAGCCGTTAGTTAGAGGGTAGAGCAACACTTCCGGATACACTAGAAGTATCACTTCACACAGCACTATAAACATTACCTTTACCCGAAGTGCTCTCCACCAGTGTTCATGCATAGTTCCGAGCGCTAAAAGCATTTGGAGAACAAGCCAGTTCAGACCGAAGAGTGTACTACTTTAAGCAGTTCAATAAAGGCACGTGTGCACATGTGTTGTCAGGGTGCAGAAAGGTCCCTCTTGCCCGAGTACTTCGACGACGCCTACCTACAGTTTCCAGCAACTGTGGCAGACGCTGGGTGGCATAACAGTCTCCGGTGAATGTGCATTGATGCACGAGCGGTACAGTAGCCACATGACCGGTCTTGACTACGAAGCAACTACCAGCTTATTGGCTACGCTGCGCTCAAGCCGGAATTTCTGAAGCGACGCACCAACAACGGCCGTCAACAGTGCCCACTGTTGCTTGCTCTATGGGTCGAAACTGTACACCTAGATCTAAGCACCACTGAGGATCTCACAATTGGCCTTAGAATATCTAGCATTAAAAGTGGCATGCACACCGACGCACCAAAGCACCCGAGTTGCTTTCTGGTCCTTATTGAACTGATGAGGTACCCAGCGTGCACAAACCTTTTTGGGACCGAGGTTCTCATGCAGGATAGTGAGGATTGTACCAGATGAGATCCCTATGGTTTTTCCCAGCTGCACCATAATCACCTGCGCGTCCTACTCCAGCGTCGCCTGCGCGGCTACAGTGGTGTCTGCGATGATGGTTTCGGCAGGTCGGCCACTCAGTGCCTCATCATCCAGGGATCGCGTGCCATGCTTGATTTCGGTAAACCACTCAAACGCGGTGGTTCTTGAAACCGCGTCCTCATCAAATGCATCACGGCATCGCTTAACGCTCCGGTGCTATTTTGAGCCACATTTGTAGCCACAGCATATCATCGCCCTCAGCTGATATCAAATGAGTTCCAGACATTCAGATTATGGCACCTCTTATGAATTTGAGCTGTGCTGGACAGTTGACGAAGGGTTCTGTGGGTTGAAGTCACTGAACAATGTTCAGAATGATACAGTTCACATTTTTAGGAAGTCATCTGCCCCTAATCTGGGTAACACGCATCGGGAAACTTATGGCTCTGCGCCCTCACATGTATGGTTAATTCTTAGGTAATATTTTGTCTGTTCAATTACCTTACAGCAATAATATTGTACTGGTTTAACCAAGCTTGGTCAACTATGTGTTACTGTTTTTTATGACGGATAGTTTATCATTTCGGTTAGCATTGCCAGTGTGTCATCGGTTATGAACAATAACGGGATTAAAACAGATGGTCGTTTCCATAACGGGAATAATCATACTGATATAAACCAACAACGGTGAACGAAGGTTAGGCCATCTATAAAGACAGCTATTAGAATGTTTCTGAGAAAAGCGACGTTAAGATATCGTACACAAATTGACATGTTTTCGCTTATGTGCACATTGACTCCGCTATAATTAAAAGGTAGCCCTTCAAACCTGGGAGCAGAGTTAGCAAAACCCTTTAATTTCGTTTGTTTATGATAACGGGGGCATACTCGAACATGGTAGCTAAATTGCTGATTGAAGTGTGGTAAGGAGCGATCCACTTGCTGATGGTACGAAAAAGATTTGATGTTTCATCTAGGGTTGCCGCTTAAATTTTCTATAGCCATTCGTTACAGTTCAATCTTTAAATTGCTGGCAGTGAGATTAGATAATCTAACCGGCCGGAGATCACATCCGTTGAACGGAAATGATGAGGCTGTGCAGTGACAAAGGGTGAATTGTAAGCCTTTTATCATCACGATATGAGAGCACAGAATTTGGAAATCTCTTGTTCAGCCGTTGTGATCACCATCAAACAGCCATGTGCAGAATTTCTTCAGCAATTACTAGGCTCGACTAAACTGCACATGTCAAAACACATAGCACTGTGGACAGCTGATAAGGGATTTCATTTTCGACAAGATATGTGAAAATGGTGCGGCAAAACTAGCGAAACTAAATCGCATCTATGAAAGATCGGAAGAGTCCTTCAACATCCAAATGAAATGTGCTTAAATAGGTTGCACTCTAGTTTTCTTCGGTGTTTTGTATAACTGTACTTTTCATAAAGAGGTCAAACTTGAGAATATACTAAACCGTACTTTTAAACGTTCGTTATCCGAATAATGCATGAAATGCGGCCAGGTTGCAAACTGCAAGGAAATGACAGTTCGGGTGACGCACCATAAGCAAGTTTTCCTATATTGTATGTCAACAATAGCTATGCAGCTAAAAACAAGTTGATTGCTCTTGTTAAGCTATTGAATTTTCGAAGTACAAGGAAAGCCAGTTAGCTTTGTCCGTCTTTACCATATATTTTTAATTGGGCAATTCCTTTTGAATTGCGTTATGTGCACGTAACTAAGAATGAGATTTTGAACAGGTTGCTTAACTTGGCTGTATTAATAGAAGGCGATTATCCCGGTTGTGTGCGAATTAGCATCCACGCTTCAAGTATTTATTATCCTAGCGCCTTAAATTTATTCTTTTTTCAAATGAATTGAATATTTATTTTGCTAGAGAGTAAATTTCAATTTCACCAAGCTCAATTAATGAAGGGTATCGCGATGCAACTGATATCTAAATTTCAAGGCGAAATCACTGTCAGAGGAAGGAGCCTCAATAGAATCATAAATCATGTTTCATAGAGGTGGTTTATGTTTATTCAAATGAAGGTACGATAGCTTGCTACACTCTTGGTTGTGCCACTGACTTTGAGCAAAACAAGTATTATGGACAATGGACAATGGACAATGGTTTATTACGGGTAAAAAAGCATCGCTTAACAAGTCCCGTGGGATGGAAATTATTGCGAAAATAAATTGCATAATAAAGTGAAAAGCTTTGTGGTGGACTCACCATAGACTTATGTGATATAGCGGAGATGTTGGCGTATTAAACATAAAAATCCATAAATCCAATAGTTGAGCGCTTGGCAAGAAACCGTTTGTTTGCGTTTTGTAGCCCCTGGCTAACAAGTCATAAAAGGAAATGTAAGTGAGACAACGCATCGTCAACACGTTTTTTAAATATCGCCAGATTGGGAGCAAAGACGACATAATTAGGGAGGGCATTCCAAGGCTCACACACGCGGAGAGAAAAGAAATTTCTACGGCATTCAAGCCGGCTGTAATGAATTGTCAGTTTCAGAGGGTGACCTCTTAGTTTAATGTTGGGGTTCAGTTCCAGCAGCGGACGGCAAATGTGGTTTGGGTTCTTCAGAATCTGGTAAACCATTATGAGATCCCCCCGCAAAAGCCGATATCGACTGCTGTACATTCTTAGAGATTTCAGTCTAAGCTGATAGGGCAGATGAAAGAGGCCCCTGACGTTCTTGGTTGCCCGTCGTTGAGGAGTCTCAAAAGCAATGAGATCATGTTTCTGCCACGGCTGCCACGCCTGAATAGCATATTCCACGTGAGGTCGCACGTAGGCGTTAAGCATTTGGGGAAATATTGATGGTTCAAACAGACCAAAGGCTCTGCGAAGAAGGCCGAAGTGTTGATTTCCGGTTTTTGTCGCCTTCTCTGCTTGTTTGGAACACCCGAGATCTTCCTGTACCAATACACCCAGGTCCCGCTCATGAGAAACCTTTGCCAAGGTGTGGTCTCCAATCTTGTAGGCGCTCACCAGCTGGTGACGCAGATGCATCACTTTGCACTTAGCCATGTTCAATTGAAGCTTGTTACTCTTTGACCATTCGTAAATGCAATCTAGGTCATGTTGGAGCAGATCCTGATCTGCCTTGTTACTAATCGCCCGCCATATCTTGACGTCATCGGCGAAAAGCAGGAAGTTTGAGGAGATGACTCTTGCCAGGTCGTTGATAAACACCAGGAATAAGCGCGGTCCCAGCACTGAGCCTTGCGGGACACCACATTCCACCTCAATTGGGTTAGAAAGTGATCCCCTAACACGTCAAAAGTCAGGGAAATAAAGATAATTTCGACCGTATGTCAATAGATTTTCTGGGAGGAGGAAGTGAATTTCCTTACCAGCGGAATAATTCCACTGGCAAAACAGCGGGAAACAGCGAGTTGTCTGAGAAAGCCTAATGGCCTGAATACGAAACACAATTGCGTACTAGATGTCGATCCTAACTGGCCATGCAACATGCTCATTTGTCCACAAGCATAGTCTTAAGAATAAGCGTCCTATTCAAAATGCCCCTAGTTTGCTAACAATTACTCTTTTGTATGTGACCGTGTTGTTTTGGCGTAGTCCAAAGGCTGCTAGTTTAACAATGCAGAAGCTATTCGATCGAAACAATACGAAAAGATGGTCCGACACCAGCTTGCGGAATTGATTAGGCGAAATTGACAAGCAAATATAATGTGCATTGAGTCATAAGGATTAAAAGATGTATGTTTAACAAATGCCGTAGGGTAACTGGAGTGCAGAGTAGTAAACAAATTTTCGATTGCGAGGAAAATAGGAAAATTCGGGTTTAAGTTGCCCCACCAAGAGATTCATATGAATGTATATGGTGTTCTTCTTACCGCTAAGTGAAGAATGGGGCTGGTGAGCACACTGCTCAATCTGCATTATTTCGTTCTCTGATTGAAACGAGTTACATCACGTGCTTGGGACAAAGTGATGTCAGATGGAAAATCATCTTGCGTTCAGGACACAAAAAGAAGAAAATGTTTTATAGTCAATCAGGTGGACTGTATTAATTGGCCCGTTCGAGCCAGTAGCCACTCAGTTTAGTAGCACGGACAAATTGCAACAGATCGCGAAATGTGTGGATTTGTTTCGTCCGTATTGGATACCTCATGACACAGTCTTTTCGCAATCGGCAATACGACCGATGTACAATCCTAAGGTATGCAGACTGCGTTGTTAGAGATGTAAAGCTTCTATCGACAAATTCGTCGTCTTATTTTTATGAGTTTCAAACGCATCAGTATCCTGATTGCGCTAGGGCCACCGAACTTGGAACGCATATTCCGCATGAAGCCACAAGTAGGAGAGCCGAATTTGCCTAATGACACAGTGTGCAAATACCTCGAACCCGCTCCGTAGAAGGCCAAGTTCTGACTGGTTCCAATTATTGCATGTTCAGCTTCTTTCCCTGTGGAAAGCCGCAGGACGCCTGCGCCTACAGAGGAACCATTAGTGGCATGCGCTGCACCTTCCACAGCTCCAACCACACACCCCATATCTAGCGTAAACCCGAAGGAATAAGACCGGGAGGCATGTGAATGGGAGCCAAGTTTCATCAACGGAGCCGACCCACACTCCTTCACAGGTAAAAACAAACACGCTGTATTTGGGAATCAAACGCACACAAGGCGGTGGCTGGACCGTAGTCCGCAGCACACTGAGTGCATGGAACCGCTTTTCGAACCCCACAAGGCCACAAGGACAGTGCACCCCGTCCCCTCCAGCAACGACCAACGGTCTCCTGGAGTCAGTATGGACGAAGCAGTGTTTAATAGACAGGTAGGCAACTTGTCAAAATGAACATCAAGCGCAGTCACACCGGGGATATCAAACAACATCCAACCAATTTCGAGAAAGATAACAAAGAAACTTATTTGAGTAATTCATAAGGAAACGGTGTCATATAGCAGTCTTTAAGGAAACCATATATCATCCTTCTGACGCGAACGCCCAAAGCGCGATAACCATTGAGTGATCAAACCCAAATCAAGCAATTGAATATCAGACGAGTTTACGACATTGGTTACCAGCGAACGTTTGTGTGTGGCGCAAGTTGCGTGCGATTTGGCGGGTGTCTACTTGTGACAGACGCTCGTGTTCAATAATGATTGGCTACACTGCCTAGGCTTAGCAGTCATGCGTGATCATGGTACTTGGCACGTAACATTTCAGCCATTCTCAATTTTACATGAAATTCGATTGCGCGATGTTTCCGCGCACGTAATCGTTGAGCTGTCTGTTTACTGCTAGGCAACAAAATGACAAAGTCCGAATGAATTGACCGTTGGGAATAACGCCACGAAATTGCTAACACCTTCCGTTATGGAGACCCGGCTGGCATGCAAATTGGGCAAGTGACAACGGAGGGACGGTGAGAGTGTGCGGACCGCGCTGCCTTTCGAGGTGCGGCATGCTCACTGAGACCAATGTTGAAAGGTTTGCGTTTGCTCGATGTAGCGATTCGAATCAAGTTGAGTGCGCGCGTGCTGCACATTGGCATCCTCACCGTAGTTGGGTGTCATGCGTGATAGGGCGCCCGAGGTTAAACTAGCTAATTGCCTTTGTTACACCGCTGTTCGAATGCGCTTGCTTAAGTAGAATATTTCATGCCGTTGCTTCATGGTTCCCGTTGCGGTTGCTGAGACATGTAAGTGCCTGGGTTCATCATCCAACGGTACTTAAACATGAGTTGCGTTGTTGCGAAACAGACCTTTGTGATAGGTCCTTCCAAGGGCGATATACAGGAACAGAAAATAAATCTCTGCAACACTCCGGGCGGTTATACTTCTCTGCTAATTGCAAGGAAGAAGCTCAGTTAAGTGTTGTTGTTAACCTGCGGTAAACTGTGGCACACGATGATTCGGGTAGCTCAAAATAACGTAAGCATCAGCAAATTGCCAGGTAATCTGCAATACCCGTGTTTCCGCCACTTGTCATGTGGCATATTGCACGTTCCAATAACGCACTTGGAAACCCAACGAATCCGCTCCAGCCCAGTGACGTCGTGCTTCAGTTTTGGTTTCCTTGCTTGACTTGCATGTTCTACATGATAGTTCCCAGCTTGTAATGTCATTGCCGTTTACTCAGAACAACGTTCGACGGTAAAGAACTGTGTCGCATGAGTTTCGAACCGATAGGATTAGAAGCTCTGGTATTCTATGCAGAGAATTTTACACACTGGCAATCAGCCTACCTACGAGAAGTTAGTCGATCAAATACATAGCTGCCGAACATATTATGAGCATTTGACAAATGACCCTTTTTCTCATCAATACATCGTGGTATATAACGGAAGCGAAAACTATTCTCTTATGCGGAGGCAAGCCGCAGATTGATACAACAGAGTACAACAGCGATCTAGCGGAGAAACAATCCCCATCACGATACGACTTGACCTTAAGTTGACGCGATTGTTTGTGTTCCTCTGTAACCTACTGAGCTAAACTGGACGGCGAATTCCAAGTGCCATCAGGACTACTCACATCAAACTTGTCAAAGGTTAAGGGTCAGACGCTAACTCAGTCTCACAATTCACTTCGTTTGTTGGTAGAGGTCAGTGGTCCTCTTCCATCAAAACAGTAATGTATGTTGACAGGTTGCGGAATACCTCACAGCTCGATTGGTGTAGAGCACGAGTGCCACGCATTGTCTTCGACAGTGGGAGTGTACCACGTGGCGTTTAATACTTTGCTACCACCCGCCTCAATCCAGGCAGCTCCTGGTTAAATGGGTGAAGACCCGCCACTTCCCACATGCGCATGGCCGTGTTCGTAGGTGTCAAATTTCCTGTACATTGTCCTACATCCTCAGATACTGCAAGTTGCAGGAGCAAAGCAGATCGTGATATAACTCCCCAATCATCCTCTTCATTCAGACTTGCTGTCCACTGCGTTGTGAGTCAGAATGTTGAGCGAAATGTTCCGGGTGGAACTAATCGGGTGAACTTCAATGTACCTCAATGCATTGGGGGTCAGATTATGGTGTGAAAGTCTAAGTGTAGGGCAACTCGAAATAAACCCGCTTCCGAAATCGGCAGCCGAAGATTATCAACTGCCTTCTCAACCCTGTCGACAACACTTCTTCTCTACTCTTACCATTCGCTTCCCTCTCTTTTCTTGCGCAACGGATTGCCACTGATCTCGCAACTGAAGCTATCAATCCATGATTCTCATTTCTCAATGGTTCACCTAACGTTCACACACTGGTCCTGATCGATCAACTCTCAATACGCACTTGCATGGTATTGATGTCTGCTATGTCTCCGAAATGCATGTACCAGATAACGGGGTTTTGACGAATCTTCGCCTTCCTGGTTCCGAATTCGCTGTGAACGACTACACTATCCGCCTCTCTAGCGATACTGACTCAATGGCTCAACGTTAGTATACTGTCGCTATCGCCCACATTAATCATTCTGAAAGCCATCTACTACACTTTATACTAGTGTACAGTGGGTCACCTAGTTTGCATAAAAAACCTACATGCCGTGCGGGATTTGATAAACACAGTTGAGAACAAGAAGCGAGGTCGTACGTTTTTCATCTCATGAACTTATATACTGAAGAGTGGCAAGCCATTTGGATGGATGAGACCAAACTCAATCTGTTTTTCGCTCTCTCAGGTGCGCGTTCAACAGGTGGCACACGTCTGCGATGTACTGTAGCGAGCGCTCGTGGACAAAACGTGCACTTTATCAGCTCAGTGACTGCGGATGTACTTTCGGTATATATCGGCCTAAATGGAAGTTACAAAAATGGAAGGTGGTTCCGTGTTTGCGGCAAATGCTTGATGCCAACGACGACGCTGTTATTGAAAAGAGTCTGCTGATATGCGACAGCGCACCAAGCCAAAAGGATCTGGAACGCTTGTTGTAAGAGAAGCGTTACTAATCAAATAACTCCTGAGATTAGCACTATGTTCACGGTAACTGAACCTAACATAAGTCATTTGGATTGTCATCGATGCAATGGTGTAACAAGCCATTGGGCACCGACATTCCTAGGTACTCCGAGGAGACCCAGCTAGTGTGCTAGGTAAGAGAGAATGGAGGATCCAGTTCCTTGAATAGATTGTATCAGAAGCATGAGCTGGTGTTAAGCAGCACCTTTGTTAACAGTGCGAAGTAAGCGCGTGCAGTACAACGAATGGATGCGTAAACATCTGTCATAGCACTGATATACCTAATTTTCCACGACATTTCTGTTTAAATGCCACATCATATCGTCTTGTGCAATATAGTTCTCCGATTAGGGCAGCACTACTAGGTATTGTCGGCAACACGAACCTGGGAAAACATACTACTGTGCTATTACTTCGGCGACGCTACCGTCGCATCTGCTAACAAATCCTTGCAATTACCATGGCAACTGCAGTGCTCGCGGTATTAGCGAGCAACGCGGTAACAGTTTGTTAAATGAGGAACTGAGTGTCTTGGATTTCGCAGAAGCATTCAGGTCACAGGTGCAATCACCGTGGACAGGAGCTGATAGGTTGAGTATCTGAATGCTGTGTTGAGATACGCATACAACTAGGTAGAACTCATCCGATGAGCAAATTAGCGAACAAGTAGTGAATAATTGTTACCAGGGCAATACACAAATCACGGTTGCGACATCAAGCATACTACGAATACCATGTGCCGTGCAGTTGTGTAATTGTGGCCTACTGACTTGCATTTCAACCAACCCCGAGTAGGTGGTGCGCCAATCCGCGATGTTAAAACACCATGCACCTAACGCCATCGCATAGAGAGCAGCACACGCAAAGTATCAGTAAGCCACTAATCAAAGAACAATGAACAATGAATTTACACGGGTTAAGAAGCGTTGCTTTACAAGTCCCGTTGGATAGTTGCAGGGGATAACAACATAACAATAATGATGATAAGGATAGTAAAATAGTTAATACTTTAAATATGAAAATAAGGACTTATCGTTTGCTTCGCTGCAGTCCTGCGATCCTCTTAGATTCACAGCATCCACAGTTAACAACAAATAATTCCATGGTAAACTCCAGGTGTAGGATGGAGACGTAGTGTTAAGTAACAAAGTGTAAGTGGATGAGTGCATCGTCCAACCGTCTTTTAAATACTGTTAGTGTCGGTGCAGAGACGACCGATTCTGGGAGAGCATTCCACGGGTGACAGACACGAATGGAAAAGAAATTTCTGCGGCACTCCAGACGACTGTATTGTTCTGCGAGTTTTAATGAGTGGCCCCTCAGGTTTGTATTGCTGCTGAGTTGCAGTAAAGGGCGGCACACATGATGTGGGTCTCGCAGAATCAAGTATGCCATAATCAGGTCGCCTCGTAGTCTGCGATAGCTTCCACTGAACAATCCCAGTCGTCGCAGCCTCTCCTGGTAGGAAAGATTGCGCATTCCAATTACGTTCTTAGGTGCCCGGCGTTGTGGCTGCTCCAGTGCATTAAGGTCGTGTTTCAGCCGTGGATGCCAGGCTTGAATTGCATATTCGACATGTGGGCGAACATACTCACTGAGCATTTGTCGAAATATAGAGCTGTTTATTTGTCCAAACGCCCGCCTCAACAGCCTGACGTGTTGGTTCCCGGTCTTCGAGGCCTTTTCGGATTGCCTGGATCAACCCAAGTCATCCTGAACCAGGTAACCCAAGTCACGTTCGGGAGTTGTTTGTTGCAGTACATCCGTTCCGAGTCGGTATGAGTAACTGCTCTGATGTCGGATGGAAAGCACCTTGCATTTACTGACGTTGAAATGCAATAAGTTTTGGGTGGACCATTGATACACCGTATAAAATCACTCTGAAGCAAATGTTGGTCGGTGTTCGCCCGGATCCTGTGCCAGATCTTGATATCGTCGGCAAACATTAGGAAGTATGAAGCAATTCCCTGTGCAAGGTCATTAATAAACACCAAAAACAGACGTGGACCTAGAACCGAGCCTTGCGGCACACCACACTCGACTTGTATGGGGTCCGATAAAGAGCTCCGAACACTGACCACTAATTGCCGTTGAAATAGAAAGTTGGCGATCCAGCTTAAAAGAGGGTCTCCGATCCCGTAATGCTGCAGTTTGGATAGTAGTATCCGATGGTCTAGACGATCGGAAGCCTTGGAAAAATCCAGGTAGATCACGTCAACACCTTCACCAGCATCGGCTGCCTCGGTCCAACTACTGCGTGCAATTAGTAAATTAGTTGTACATGACCGCTGTCAAGGGAAACCTTGCTGTTCAAGAGTGCTGAGG
Source organism: Dicrocoelium dendriticum (assembly GCA_944474145.2). Lineage (NCBI taxonomy): Eukaryota > Metazoa > Platyhelminthes > Trematoda > Plagiorchiida > Dicrocoeliidae > Dicrocoelium > Dicrocoelium dendriticum. The sequence goes on from OX104070.1 coordinate 21,899,055, forward strand.
TTGCATTTTGCAAGATAGCACACAAGTGCATCGGCAACTATGGATTCCATGACCTTGGAGAGTATATGAAGAAGGGTTACTGGGCGGTAGTTGGAGGGATCAGTTCTGCTTCCACCTTTGTGAATCGGGCTTATTATTCCAAGCTTTCACATGGCAGGAACTTGGTTCTGGACTAAGCAGTGCTGGAAAATCTGAGCTAAATGTCCTGCCAGTTGGTTTGCTGCTGCTCCCAATGCCTCTGGACGAATGGTGTCGACACCCAGCGAGCTGTGTTTGCGTAGAGAAGTCAGCTTTTGCAATACAGCCTCTGCGGTAAAATTGATGTGGGTTAGTCCTGGTGAGCAGAATACAAAGCTTGGTAGATCGCTTGGTGGCAAGACCCTTTGAAACGTGGGGGCGTATTGCATCTGCAGCGCGTTTGCAGCTTCCATAGACGTTCTTGTTGGGCCGTCAGCCGTCTTGAGTGGAAGAAATCCTTGCCTCACCTTTCGTAGGCTATTAACGTGCTTGTACAGCAGCTTGTGGTTAGCACTGAAGGTTTTTGCGATGTTCTTATTGATAGGCGGCTTTGTCTTCTCTTAACAGTTGAGTGCAGTGGTTGCGTTGGGCTACGGAGTTGTTCCACGTTTCTGGTGCTGGAGCTTCTCTGTACACTCGCCATGCTGCATTGCGTACTGTCATCCATTTTCGGGTTCTTCTGCTCCTAACGAAAGAAACGGATTTGCACTTATTGTAAGCTTTTATCTCTGAAGCCTGTGCAATCAGCTGACTGAATGTGGTGACAAACTCGAGCCAGGCGACTTCCGGGGGTTCTTCTTCGAGGAAAGACCATGGTGTGGCGCTGACTAGCTGGGCGAGTCGGTCGTACCTTGTGATGGTTCGCACAGTCTCATCTTTATCATTCCGATATTCTGCATAGCAAACGAAGTTGAAACTGATGACTGCGTGATCACTGCGACCCAACGGGCAGTCTAAAACCAACGCGTCAATCATATGCTCCTCGTTGGTAAGCACAAGATCTAGCACAAATGGCCTGTTACCAGTTCTGAACCGAGTGGGCAAATTGATGTGGTTGTAAAGAGGGACAGTAGTTACTAGATCTTGTAGATGGGTTTTGAATTGTTCTCCAATCGTGGCTTTGGCTTCTAAACAATATACGTTGAAATCACCCATGATAAGAATGTGAGTGTACTTTGGTTGTAAACTGCACCTTATAGCAGCCGCTAGGTGGTAGTCGGTTTCGGGTGTTGAGTTAGGGGCACGGTACACCAAGACAATAAGGCAAGCGTCCCTGCCTTTCAACTGCAATCGGCACCAAAGAGAGTCAGGGAACTGCGAGTCTGAATCCTCCACGGCTTCTCACGGTAAGTCGTTTCGGTAGTAGAGGATTACCCCTCCTCCTTTTGTGAGCCAGTCGTTCCGGATCAGCGACATGCCGGGTAGCGACACTTCAACGTCCGTCATTCCCGTGTGCAACCATGTTTTGTTTCACATTTGCTGCAGTGTCTTCCAGCAAATGTCATGGTCGCACATAACGCATTGCAGTGCATACGGCAATGCGGTCCACATCTGTCAAACCGATGATTCGTTATACATAGCAGCTTTTGAAAGGTAACTCGGTGTCACCCAATCTCACGAAATATTCCCAAGAAGCACCTTAATCGAACAGCAGCGCAATAAAGGCATAAGGCGAGTGAAACCTCGGGCGCCCTATGAAGCACGTCACCAAACCACGGTGAGGATGCCACTGTACAGCAAGCGCGCAATCAACCTGATCCCAATCTCGCAGACCATTCATCATTGCGCTCAGCGAACATACTGCAAGCCAAAACACGCCGCAGTGCACATAAGGTCACTGCTTCAAAGGCGCCACTAGTCTAAGTTCAATACCAGCCCATCCTCCTCTAGGATATACGAGCGAAACCTGCCATGCAAAACACTGAATCCCCTTAAACCGCTTTAGGAACCCAAGCAGAGGACTTCAGTAGCGACGTGATTGCGTTTCGACTTAGCCGATAAATAGGTGGGTGCCCTAGTAGCACCTACGTTTACTGGTGAGTAGTGCATAATGTGCAATGACCAAGTGCTTTATTGAACAGACTAAAGAAAAGCTCAAGAAATAGCGCGAGATGTACCTGGCGAAGCAATCAGCAATCGGCAAATTGACTTTGGTATGTTACTTCAAATTTGTTAAGTACTGTCGGAATTCGGTATGTGAAACTAAGAGGATCTGGAATAAACGTTTGCTTAGTCGCTATTTGAGTATCGGTTGAGCATTTAGTTTAGCGCTTGAACCATCGAAGTATGTTACCAACCTCCACTCTGTGCCAGTGACTCCCCTACAACTAGAGGCTCTGTCATGTGGGTTGAAGTTTTGTGTTCCACCTGGAAAGACAAACAGCATTAAATAAAGGTGTTTTAAGAATAACTTGTCGGACTTACGCCAACCTCCAAAGATAACGAACAGTGGATTAAAGACAAACGCATGGATCGTGAACATCAGTATAGAATCTTCAGCTCTGGTCAAAGCTCTCCCCTCGAAGATAAACACTTAGAGGCCTTAAAACAACTCAGATCAGAAGAAAAGTTGCTTGTCCTTCACCCAGACATACGTCCGGGTGCTGTATTGTTAGACAAATCGTCTGATGTAGGAAAGATGATGACAGTACTTTGCGACCGTACTAAATTCGAACCGGACAACCCAGTGGAGTTGGAGAAAAATATAGACCTCGATCTGCAAACGTTGTTAGAAGAAAATATCATAAATGCTGCGCCTAGGTAATGCTTAAGACCCAGGTGTGCGCAGACACCACAGCTTTTTGGGTTGCCAAAATTGCACAAGGTGGACGTCCCTCTGAGACCGATTATATCTATGAGCAATTCCTTACAATACAAGCTGGATAAATGGATAGTAGCACTGTTGGAGGAGTTTAGGAGATTAAAGATTAACATAGTCTGAGATACGTTTGAGTTAGTGGAACTTCTGGACGGTATCGATCTGCGCGGAAAATTCATGGCCAGCATCAATATTATCTCAATATTTACCAATGTGCCACTAAAAGTGACGATCCAGGTTATCTGTAATCGTGTGGTGGAGAACAGATTAAAAATAGGCATAGCAGTCTCCGATTAAAAACAACTTCTTCCGCTATGTACGTCCAATGTCAAGGTCTATTTTCAAGAAAAGGCTATCGCCAAGTGGATGGTGTTGCAATGGGCAGTCCACTGGGACTGGTATTGCAGACATTTTCGTCGTCCCGAGAATCAAGTAAGGGACGCGATCGATGAAACAGTGTTATTCCGTAGATAGGTGGGCGACGTTTTGTTAATCTGCGTGAGCGGCTATCGTTTAGCTCAACCGGTTACTAAGTTGAATGGCTCACATCAAAACGTTAGATTGACAACTGAGCGCGAACAGCATGATACCCTGCTGTTCCTACACATTCTGCTAGAGCGTAGGAGTGACGGTTCAGTACGCAGATCAGTTTCCTGCAAGCCAACATGGAAGGGACAGTACTTGAACTTCTACAGCTTTGTTCCCAAGCGGCACAAACAAGGTTTGGTGAACACTTTGTTCAACAGAGTTAAAAAATATGCGCTGCTGACACGCTGGAACTAGAGGTGCGGCTGATAACCAGCACCCTCGTAGACAATGAGTACCCACCGTCTTCCATCGCTCAGTTTAGTACTGAGAAAGCGAAAAGATGCGTGCCCACGTTACTGCAACTGACATTCAAGGGCGACGACGTATGCCAGGTTTTTCAGCGCCAATTGAAATCCGCAGTGGCGCGCATATACCCTGCAGCGGAACCAGTACTCATCTACACAACGAATCGTATCCCTACTAAGTCGGTTAAACCCCCACTGTCACTGTCCAGCCGTTCACACTTCCTACACCCATTTACATGCATTTCCAAGGCCGAATACGGGGCATGACAGAAGGACAATTGAGGGTGTGGGTCGCGGAACACATACCAGGGTGGGTGAGTAGACACTTTTCGCAGATGGCCACGTCCACCACCGCGAATGTGCAGCCAATGAAGCTAAATGAATTTCCATACAAACAACCAGCTTCATCATTCGCCCGCCACCTGCCGGCTGACAACCATTGCGTAGACTTCGTGCGTGCGTTCCGTTATCGATGCAGCAATGAACCGCCTAACTTTACGATATGCTGAGATCGCGTTTCAAAAAATTGGCTTAGGGGTGTAAAGCCTGCCCCCTACCTAGTTCTAACTTGTTCCGATTTCACATTACCCGTCGTCTTAAATATTTTTATGTTATTGTGCTGGAACTGAAGAGACAATAGGAAATGTTGCCATCCGCCAGTGTTTCAAATTCTTGGAAGATACTTGGAACCGATCGATTAGTCATGAGTTAGGAAAGGTTTGCAAACCATCGGTTGGTATAATAGTTTGATAACGTCTCGCCCTCGACAAGAGAGCTTCGTCAGACCAGGTGAATCAGTGTGCAGTTGGTGTGGGATTTTATAGCGAACTGGGGCAATAACCGCATTACCCGAGACTTGAGTCATGATGTCATTACAGTAACAGTTGATGACGTCACCTCAGGTTGTACGATCACAGTGGAAATAGTCCAGGGGTTCCTTTGTGCGTCATCACCATGACGAATAAGCCCATAGTGCTGACAATGGGGGTCGGTTTGCACTTTCCAATCTGATCCACGCACCGATGCTCGTCAAGCTGGCTGGCTTAAGACCGCCCACCACGCATTAGGGAGTTCTACCCCCTCCATTCTATTCAGGCAGTCGTCAGATTTTGCAATTTCCACCACCTCAGCAATCAACCGCTGAGGGGTTGATCGTATCCCCCACCTAATGACCTCTACGCTTTCGAGGTCTATCTGGTGACCCGTGTCTAATGCATGCACACCTACGGCCGAGTCTCTTACTATTGCCTGGTACTCAAGCGGGTTTCTTGGTAGTCTTGGAAGGCGCCTCCTATGCTCCGAAATTTGTGTGCGTAATTCTCTCGCTGTTTGGCCTACGTACACATGTGCACAGTCCTTACATTTAATTTTATAAACACAGTCAGTCGTCCTATCCTTGGGAAGGGGGTCCTTCAGGTGTACCAGCGCCGAACGCAACGTTCGACCTGGCTGAAAGATCACCCTTATATTTTCCTTGTTTAGTACCCTCCGAATTGTCTCCGAAGTGCCTTCCTGGTACGGAGTTCCGACCGTCCCTATCCACTCGGATGGAGGTCTTGACTGCCGGTGTAGCACTTTATGCAATTGCCGTTTGACAAGCCGCCGTGGCTAACCACTTTCTAATAGTTTGCTCATTGCCACTTTCCTCGCAGCCATTTTGTCCTCCTCCATCGTGCGCAAGGTTTGTGTCCTGTAGAACAGCGCTGACGCTATCCCAGCGTAAACCTGTTTCAGATGACCCGAAGTGTAGTGAGGTAAGCCGTCAATATCAGTTGGCTTTCCTGGTCTGACGAGGCTTTCGTGTCGTGGACGAAACGTTGCCAAGCCATTATCTCAGTTCATCGTTTTCAAACCTGTCCTAAAACTGCCAGTGTTCTTTTTCTTACGGCTTTATTCAATCTATCCTAACAGTGTGTGTATTTGTGTGCGTGTGCGTGTGTATGTGTGTGTGCAGGAAGACGCATTTATGACCTTGGCCCTTCCTTGTTGGTAGGCCGGGAACAGATAACATTGTGACATGAATGTTTGTTCAGTTGGATCAATTTGCCATTTTAATTGCGCTGCTTTCTTGATGCTATGTATTCACACGCCTGTAGTGCACACTTGAAAATATGCAGAGAAATTTTTCCGGAGTTAAATTGTGCAAGACGGGTCTTACTTTTTGTGATAAACATTATATAATGCGTTTTGCATGTGTTCAGGATTGGCGGGTGCACCTAAAGGGATGGACTACGCAACTCACAACACAAACGCCATTGGCGCCGGCTCTTCGCCATATCAACAAGTCTGTCAAACCAAACGTGTTCTTCATCCTTAGGACTCCAGCCAGACAGTCGGGATGCACCAACCGACGCCAGTTTCGAAGTGAGGATTTTCATTCCTGTCTACCAAGTCATCGCTTGGCCTACCCTCCTCCTCCTCTTCCAACAGCACCCCCGGCGCGCAAACAATGCACGTCGCGGGAGTCGGCGTGCCGGTATGCGCAACGTGTAGCCCAGCCATCGGAACCTGGTGTGTTATATAATAGTGCCGAGCGGTTCAGTCGCTTTTCCTGAACCAAATACGCGACGCCGAACACGCTCATTGCTCACGTGATGCTCCCACCAGACATCAACTAAACTGCGAAGGCAGCGATGATCGAATGTGACGAGCCTCTTTATGTCTGTCGATCTGATGGGCCGGGTTTCACAACCATATAGGAGCGTTAAACCGACGGCTGCGTTATAAACTCTGCCCTTCAAGGCGAGGGTAATGTAGCGTCTACGCCACAGGTGGCGATTGGCAAACGCACCTCGTGCTTTTACCACATGGTTCGTAAACTCATCTTCGTTCCCACGAGCGCTAATATAGCTGCCCAGGTACTTAAATTCCTGAACGACTTCTACCTTCTCAACACAAAGCGCTAACGCAGGGGTGGGTCCCTGCCAATCTTGGAGAAGTACTTTGCATTTCAGTGTAGCAAAGCATAGCCCATTTCAAGTGACAGCCAGTGCTAATCGGTCCATTGTTGCTTGGCATGTTTGGGAGCTGTCACAGATTAGGGCAATATTGTCCGCATACTCCAAGTCAAGAAGTAGCTCACCAAGAAGTAATTTCAAACTTTCTAGGCCGTGTCCAGCGAATGCTGTTCCCATGACTTCGTCAACTGCAAAGTTAGATAGGAACGGTGACAACGGGCAAGCTTGTTGTGATATTGAAGGATGGCTGCAGTTTGCCATGAACCCTCACTCTGCCTCAACTATTCGCGTACAGCGCTTTAATAATGTTTACGTATTTATATGGCACACCTTTCCTCAGCAGACGCTCCCAAAGGGCAAATCGACCGACTGAGTCGAAGGCACCTTTGACGTCGAGAAACACAACAACAGTGGGTCACCAATAAACATGGCGGTGCTCCAACAATTGACGCAAGGTGAAGACGTGGTCGATGCAGTCTCGATTTCGACAAAACCCGGCTTGCTCTTCATGGATCTGTCCTACAGGAGCGCCAATCAGTCTGTGGAGGACGACAGAGGCAAGCAATTTAGAGGCAATTGAGATCAGACTGATCAATCTATGTATGCCGCATTCCGAACGGGTGCCTCCCTTGAAACTGGGACTATAACGGAGCGGCTCTAGTTTGTCGGGACAGTTTCGTGCTCCCAAACTTTCACTAGCAACTCGTGTAAATCATACACTAGAGCGGGTCTTCCGAACTTGCAGAGTAATGGGGAATTCTATCTGCCCCTGCGGCCTTATGCAATTTCAGTAGCCTGATCTCACCTTAGACTTCTACGCGTGTGGGCGGATCTAAAAAATGGCCATGGAGAAGGGCACGCAATGCCAGAAAAAGAAAGCAGTAACTCAAGTCGGTTAAAGTGCATTGCAGTGTTCGGCCCAACGGTATAAGCTTGTTGACAGGCTGTGGATCAGCTGCCAGTCACCTCGCGTATTGTCTCGCTAACACCAGGTCTCCTGCTGCCTGTTTCCCGTTTCTGAAGGAATAATACAATGATTACCAACGGTAGCGGCTGTTTCCATCTCCGAGACACAATGAGACCACCAGGCTTCGCGGTCTTTCTTCAGGCTAGCAGGCAGATTTGCTCTGAGATTTTGCTAGCCTCATTGTACTCGCTTTCAGCCGGAATACATCGGCGAGCATCCATAAGTTCAAGAGGCTGCGTAGATACCCAATGTCTAATTTGGCAATCTTATTTGCCACATGAAGACATGCCTGCCGATATGAACGTTTGACGTATATGCGACCAGTTATCTTCGACGGCGTTCAGTTGGTGCTTACTTACCCCGCAAATCAGTGCACTTTGATACACATTCAGAACACCTGGCTTCGCCGGCTAGCTGGTGTCAATCCGTTGACGTTGACGTTGCGGACATCCACTGAAATGTATCCGGTGGTCGGCGCAAATAAATGCGTGATCAGAGTCCGCGCTGATGCTCCAAATCGAGCGACAGTTTTGAACACAATCTCTCCAGCGGTGATTGATCGCGATATAATCGATTTGCGTCCATGGTGGGTCCGAGGCTGGTGCCCGCCAATTCACGCTTCTGCGAGTGCCGTGTCGAAAGTTTGTGCTCGCGAGAAATAGACCAGCATCTTCATAAAGTTGTAGAAATCGCTCACCGTTATCATTACGGGAGCCTACATCATGTTAGCCGCCCAGGTGAAGCTCATCAGTGGACAATTTTCCGACTTTGGCGTTTAGATCGCCAGCTAACACCACAGTATCCGTGCTTCGTCTGTAACGAAGGAGATCATGAAGTTGCTGATAGAAACCATCTTTCATCCAATCAGTGCCACAGTTTGTAGGGGCATAAGCCGCAATGACAAACAGGCACGGTTTGTTACCGCGCGAATTCCTAACATGGAACGAACCAGCTAATCTAATGGCGCACATCCGACTGCTTACTGGAATTCAATCGATCAGGGCAGCTTCAGCTCGGGGACTCCAAACAATGCTGAAAAACTTTGGCCGGACAGGCGCAATGAGAATCTGCCGCCAGTGTCGCATGCGAGGGATAAGAAGGTAAGCAATGAGCTAGACGTTTGCAGGCGAGTTTCTGAGAAACAGAAATTTCAATCGATAGGGTCTTTAGTGTGCGCAGCTTGAGGATACAAAAACGAGGGATGCACCCAAGCTTCCAAATTTATGAGCTGTAAAACGTACGACTTCCATCGTTTTTTTGTTTTATTAAGTGTAATCATCGTCTCCGATGTAGAAAACGTAAACCTCAACTATTGTGAGAAGGATGGTACTTCATCAGTTGATATGTCGTGTGCTGGTTTACAGCTATCATCCTTCTGTGAACAGTCCAGAAGTACGCAGAGACTGAAACGGGCTGCAAATGAACAAAGCCCCTGGTCCGGATAGGTCTTGTCCTATGGTTCTCAAGGATTGTGCAGATTACCTGGCTGAGCTCCTCGCCCGCTTGTACACATTGTGCCTCAAGTAGCACAAAAGAGCTGACATTTGGTGAAGCGCAAGCATCCCGCTAAAGCCAAAGAATGAAACCTGCAAATATCGGCCATCCGCTTGCAGGTCGGTTGCTCTTAAAACATTTGACCTAATTATTTTTGAAAGGATCCCAGCACAAACCCATTTGGATGACCCTCATTAGTTTGCATTTCGCATCTCAAGGTCCACCTTAGATGTCGTAGCGTATTTGGTGCATACTGTGCTCTAGCCTTTGGATACTAAAAACACATGTCTCGGCATCTGCTTCCTGGATTTTAGCAGCGCCTTCGGTTGTGTATGCCGTGAACTCCTGCTGTGCGACTAATTAGGTTCCGGAGTTCAAAATTCTGTTGTTCTTTTGTTGCATGATTATTTTACCAGTCGTACGCAGTGTATCAGGTAAGTGGGGAATATCTCTTCTTCAATCATCACTAACTCTGGTGTGCTTCAAGCAGACACTTTGTCAACATAGATTTCAACTTACGTTACCTTAATCCATGTACCTGAAGAAGCCATCCTACTGAAGTCTGCGGACGATGTAATACTTAGCGTCCATCATCCTAGCAATGAGCCATCGTTCAAGCTACAAACCCTCTTGGACTTCACAATTTAGTCCAAATCGCGTTGCCTGCCGTTAAACACCTCAAATGCAAGTGTGTTTGTTTTACGCTGTTCAAAGGAAATGTCTAGATGTCCGTAACTTTGCATTGACGATGAAAGTTGGACCTCTTCCACTTCATTTATATACCTGGGAGTGGTGCTGAGCAGTGTGCTTATGTAGTCCCTTCATGTGAACTGCGACCATGCACGACGAATTCAGTAATCGCGCCCGTAGCTGGACCGAATCACCCGACGCTTGAGAAACAGCTGATATGATCTACTTGGATTTGTCGAAGGCGTTCGATAGTTCAGATCATCAGGTTCTCCTTTCCAATCTCCAATATTAAGGGATCGGTACCCCTCTCTTAAGCTGGATTGCCAACTTTCTCCTGCGACGACAATTAATGGTGAGATTCCAGAGTTCCCTATCTGAACCCATACCAGTCCAGTCGAATCTGCACCAGGACTCAGTTTTATGGTCCACGGTTGTTTTGGTATGCATAAATGACCTTGCACGGAATTCCGCTTTAAATTTCCTGCTGTTTGCTGACAACATCAAGATGTGCCGCCGGATTCAGGCGGATGTCGACCAGAAGTTAGTTTGGTGTGATCTAGATACGGTACCTGAGTGATCAAGCCGAAATCTGTTCAACGTGGACAAATGCAAGGGATCTACCTTACGACACCACAGTACCAATTCATACAAGCTAGGATCGCAAGTACCGCAGCCGTCATCCTTCGAACGCGATCTTGGCGTCCTTGTTCAGGATAATTTGGGTTGTTCCAAGCAATCCGCAAACACCTCGAACACTGCTAACCAGCATATCAGCTTGCTATGACGGGCATTCGGATAACTGGACACGACTATTTTCGGACATGTTAACTGCGTATATTCGTCCCCATGTCTAATACGTAATCCAAGCCTGGCAACCATGGCCGAATTACGACCTTACTGCACTGGACCAACCTCAACGTCGAGCTTCTAAGTATGTCATTGGAATGCGCCATCTTCCGTACGAGCAGAGACTGAAACATTTGGGAGTATCCAGCGGGTGGTATCGCCGACTGCGAAGCGACTGAATCATGGCACATTTGATTTTACACAATCCAAATCATGTGTGCCGCTCCTTACTGCAACTAAACAGTAACAACAAATTTGATGGCCATTCCTTGGAGTTAGCAGAACATTATAGCCGCCTGGCGTGTCGTAGAAACTTGTTTTCCATTCATGTGTCAACCATGGAATGCTCTCCTCCGAATCAGTTGTTTCAGCACCTACGCTAACCATAGTTAAAAGTCGGTTGGATGACGCAGAGTCAATTACATTTTGTTACTGGACGCTAATCTCCATCTTCTGAGAAATATCTCGGATTTGCTTTTTTCCCTCACTGAAGCTATGGAAAGGCACGGAGTGCAGAGCTACCGAATCCAAAACAACAAGTACATTGTTTTGACAGCAAAACTACTAACTGCATGTTCCATTAACCTTTTTCGCTAACCGAGCAGATCACCCAAAGGGGCTTGTAAAGCAATGCTCTTAACCCGTATAAAATCATTGTTAAGTGTTCATCATTCAATAGGGTAAATTAGGGTCCAGTTCATCAAGGTGTTCGATGAACAAACGTTAATGCTGGAAAGCCTTGCTGCCAATATATTGTGGTCAGCGTTTAATTGCAGGAATCGATCGCCGCTGTCTGCTAGGTTTGCACGCACCACGAAACAGAGTTTCAGGTGCAAATAGAAATTGATTGTTGCCCGACCGAAAACACTGCACCCCATGACGCGTTTCGATGGTATTACATCTTATTAGATAGAGTTAACAGGCATCGAAGCCGGGACCATTAAGATGTTACTTGTGACCACTACCCCTACGCCTCCGGGTCACGATGGGCAACGTTTGACGTAACGGTTAATGATGGAGTTTGATGCTCATTTTGTAGCACACGTTGTGTGGATGGATTGCGATGCGCAATCACAATATTGAGCTACAAGTTGTTGTTCAGAGTCCGAACGTTGACCCACTTGGACATCCATGTCATCAGCAACAATCACCATAACAGTAGTTTTTGTAAGAATAGAAATAGTCATTCATAACTTATGAACTACAGTCAGCGGAGGTACAAACAAAAGGGCTAAAAATGTGTATTGTCCTCAGAAGGTTCTGATAGAACCCAACCTATTTTCGAACTCGACAATCACACATGCCGCTCTTAATTGGCGCATAGTCGAGCAGATTGAATTCAGTATGATGACCGAAGCAGATATCGAGAGTATACTAACTTAAGATGATTGAGTCAGTATCGCTAGAGAGGCGGATGGTGTAGTCGTTCACAGCGAATACGGAACCAGGAAGGCGAAAATTCGTCAAGACGCTGTTATATGGTACATGCATTTGCATACACAGCAAACATAAATATATGCAAGAGGGTATTGAGAATTAGTGCTGACTGTAGACCGATCAGAACCAGTGTGTGAACGTTACATGAACCAATGAGAAATGAGAACAATGGTTTGGTATCTTCAGTCGTGATGTCAGTGGCAATCCGTTGCGCAAGAAAGGAGAGGGAAGCGAATGGTAAGAGTAGAAAAAAAGTTTTGGCAACTGGCTGGAGAGGGCAGTTGATAATCTCCGGCCGCCAATTTTGGAAGCGGGTTTATTTCTAGAGGTTCTACCCCTAGACACCCACTCCATAGTCTGACCCCCAATGCACTGAGTTTTATGGAGGTTCAACTGATGAATTCCACCCGGAGCATTTCGCTCAACATTCTGACTCACAACGCAGTGGACAGCAAGTCTGAATGAAGAGGATGATTGGGGAGTTATATCACGATCTGCTTTGCTCCTGCAACTTGCAGTATCTGAGGATGTAGGACAATGTACAGGAAATTTGACACCTACGAACACGGCCATGCGCATGTGGGAAGTGGCGGGTCTTCACCCATTTAACCAGGAGCTGCCTGGATTGAGGCGGGTGGTAGCAAAGTATTAAACGCCGCGCGGTACACTCCCACTGTCGAAGACAATGCGTGGCACTCGTGCTCTACACCAATCGAGCTGTGAGGTATTCCGCAACCTGTCAACATACATTACTGTTTTGATGGAAGAGGACCACTGACCTCTACCAACAAATGAAGTGAATTGTGAGACTGAGTTAGCGTCTGACCCTTAACCTTTGACAAGTTTGATGTGAGTAGTCCTGATGGCACTTGGAATTCGCCGTCCAGTTTAGCTCAGTAGGTTACAGAGGAACACAAACAATCGCGTCAACTTAAGGTCAAGTCGTATCGTGATGGGGATTGTTTCTCCGCTAGATCGCTGTTGTACTCTGTTGTATCAATCTGCGGCTTGCCTCCGCATAAGAGAATAGTTTTCGCTTCCGTTATATACCACGATGTATTGATGAGAAAAAGGGTCATTTGTCAAATGCTCATAATATGTTCGGCAGCTATGTATTTGATCGACTAACTTCTCGTAGGTAGGCTGATTGCCTGTGTGTAAAATTCTCTGCATAGAGTACCAGAGCTTCTAATCCTATCGGTTCGAAACACATGCGACACAGTTCTTTACCGTCGAACGTTGTTCTGAGTAAACGGCAATGACATTACAAGCTGGGAACTATCACGTAGAACAAGCAAATCCAGCAGAGAATCCAAAACCGAATGACGGCATCACTGTGCTGGAGCAGAGTAGTCGGGTTTCCAAGTGCATTATTGGATTGCGTAATACGCCATGCGATAATGGCGAAACGCGGATATTGCAGATTACCTGGCAATTTGCTGATGCTTACGTTATTTTGAGCTACCCGAATCATCGTGTGCCGCTGTTTACTGTAGATTAGCAATAAAACCTAACGGAGATCCTTCCTTGAAACTGGCAGAGAAGTCTAACTGCCCGGAGTGTTGGGGAAATTTATTACGGTTCTTGTACGTCGCGCTTGGAAGGACCTACCACGAACGGTCTGTTTCGCAACAACGCAACTCATGTTTAAGTACGGTTGGATGATGAACCCAGGCACTTACATGTCTCAGCAACCGCAAGGGGAAACATGAGACAACAACATGAAATATTCCACAGGCGCAAGCGCATTCGAACAGCGGTGTAACAAAGGCAATTAGCTAGTGTAACCTCGGGCGCCCTATCAAGCAAGACACCTAACCACGGTTAGGATGCCAATGTGCAGCACACGCGCACTCATCTTGATTTGAATCGCTACATCGATCAAGCGCGGACCTTTCAACATTGGTCTCAGTGAGCATGCCGCTCCCCGAAACTCAGTACCGTCCACACACTCTCACCGCCCCTCCGTTGTACCTTGCCCAATTTTCATGCCAGCCGATTCTCGACAACGGAAGTTGTTAGCGACTTCATGGCATTATTCCCAATGGCCAATTCATTCGGACTCAGTCATGTGGGTGCGTAGCAGTAAACAGACAGCTCAGGGATAACATGCGCGGAAACACCGCGCAATGGAATTTCACGTAGAATTGAAAATGACTGAAATGTTACGTGCCAAGCACCATGATCACGCATGAATTTTAGGCGTGGGCAGCTTTATTGTAACCAAGTAGTAGTGAATACGAGCGTCGAGCATAAGTAGGCATCTGCGAAATTGCACGCAACCTACACCGCACACAAACGTTCTCTGGTAACCCAGGTCGTAGACTCGTCTGATATGCAACTGCTTGATTTGGGTTTGATCACTCAATGGATAGCGCGCTTTGGGATTCTCGCGCCGATAGGATGATATTTGATTTCCTTAAGGACTATTCAGAAAGATGTATGGAGGAAAACACTGGTTCCTTAATGCGTTCAAGCGCGTTCAAACTAGCACTCGTTATGGATGTAATTCACTGGGATATGGTTTAGTTGGTTATTTTTCTATCATATTGCATCCATTGACAGTGCGAACGGATAGTTCGTAAATAACTTATCAATTCGTGCTAAAGTTGTCAGGTCGTTAGTCTGAATCGTAGGAAATAATGCTCAGTTTCGACGATAGATCGCTCTTTACCATTGTGCAAAAATTGATGCTATAGAAATAGCAAGGCTGTTTTACTGGGGATAATAACCTGAGACAAGACAGCGCTTACGATGGATCAAATAATTAAAGAAATAACATCGTTGGCTGAAAGCATTGTTTACCTTCCCAATCTAGAGTATATATGCAAGAAGAGGGTTTTGCCTTGAGATCGTCAATATCCTCCCTATTGGAAAGCTTTCAAAACGAAGAGGACAAATTTGTGATCATAAAGCGGTGTATAAAAATGGGTTTCTAGACTAATTGAATACTCTTGGGTCGACTATTAACTTTACTGTGGAATTGGAACCTTGCAGTGTCGCATTGCCATTCTTGGACAGCGTAGTTCACAGTAATTGGGGTGGTCAAAAACAATGATATTTCGTTAGCCGAGGGGGACAGATGGAATAGTCCACTATAATTCAAGTCTTACGAAGCATGTATGCTGGGACCACCACATCTCTGTCGCACGGAGGAAGAAGATAATAAAGCCGCCAGAAAGGATGCAAAAAATTTATCGCCGGATTGTGGATTTCGGATACGGTGAGCGATATGCAAGTTGCAGCGAATTTTAAATCCCCATCTACAGCGCATTACGGAGTGGACTATGACACTTAAAATGCCTAATAAAGAGAAAAGTTTGGTGGCCATCCGGAAGGTATTAGAAGAAGTAAAGCTCCGGATAATCTTTCAGGAGCGCCATTGGTTCCTCTTGACACCGGTGCACTTGAAAGACCCGATTTCCGCAGGTAAGAATACGAATTGCTTCAAAGTGTTTGCAAGACCGCGCACAAGCGTACATAAGCCAAAGCCCACGAAAAGTACGCAACAGAGTATAAGAACAGAAGAGATTCATGCACTCCCGCCGAGCTTGAATATATGGGGCTCCTAAAGGATTGGGCAATAACGATACAAACGATAGATACAGGCCATGAGTTGTAGTTGGATAACGTCGCAACCTTTGGGGACGGTACGATCGATACTTTAGAGGCTGATTGCTAATGCGATCGAGATTAGCAAGGTGAACAGCTCCGCGAACCAAAGGAACGTGGTGCAATTTTCGAATGTGTGGCGAGCTAGCTTAACCCCACCAATCTGTGAGGCGTAGGTAGACGGAGCAGGCGCAAAGATTGAATACAAATCAACCATTGTGAGGGGCTTGCTTGTGCGACCTTGCAATGAGGATCACTTGGGGTCGTCCCATCCATAACTTGAAGTGACATTTTCAACCTACATCTCCGTCATAGTGATGGTCTTCCAACTTTGCTACAAGTGCAGTACCAATTATTCAAGGTTCAGTTGACTTGACGAGACTTCTGTGTCAAAAGCAATACTTGGCCCACAGAATACATTACCCAGGTTTATTTTAAAGCACTTCTGAATTTGTGCATTTCTTATCGGCTCCAAAAATTTTCAATATGTTGGCTACACAAAAGTCTTAACACGGCGTGCATTGTTGGCTACTTTGATTTATTTGAACTGCTAGGTGCAACATGAGCTATTTTTTAGGTGGGTCGTATCGAACAGGTGCATGCTTCTACTTTTGTAGGTGAGACGGTGTTATCTGCTCAGTAACGAAAAGATTATTCTATTCAACACGACTCCGAGTGTTGAAATGCTCACTCGAGATACCCGAGTTGACTTATCAGCACACATTGTGTCGTCATCTCGTTTGATAAACAGCTCTTGCGATCTGGTTGACAACATACCTGAGACTCTCCCATGCCGGGATACCAGTAAGTTTAGTCTGAGTAATCCGCCTATATTTGTTCTTTACATGCCTACGTATTTCGACAAAGCTGCAGAGAACTTCGGAGATTACGATGTCCCCAGTATGTAACCATGAATTGATGACTGCCGCGTAATCTGTTAGAAAATCAGTTACATGCACATGACGAACAGCAACATTGCCTGAATCAACACAGACAATATATTACTTTCCTAAATAAAAGTGGGAACAACGCGTAGGATGGCTGTACAACGATAGCCTATAGAATTCAAATTGGCGTGCAACTTTGGATGACTTAGGGTATGACTATTCCCTATGGGATTACGTGGTGTGTTGCTTGGGGTATCATGACTGGTGTGCTAGTCGTAGAGAACAATGAATCTTGCGGAGATTACAAGCAATGTAATTGGGTTAACGGAAATGTTGCCAGAAGCTGAATTGTATTTGAATGGCAGTGTTCATTCGGATACAATGAAGTTAAAGAAAAACGTATTAAAATCCGATATTGACGACTGAAATTTGGTCATCGCGGCCGGACCCCAGTTAGCTTGCAATTTTAGACGGTCTACCACCACCCCCTGTGGCTTAGTGGCATAAGCGGCTGGCTAGTTGGCTCAAGCTGCTAGCTGCTACGGTTTCGCTCCCTGCAGCGGACAGATATAATGTGCACCACTGACGAGTCCTGAATGGGTGAAGCGATCGCCTGGTGTTTTTTCCGATTGGTGCTCATATTATCGCATTTATGCTCTCCTGGGATTGATCAATTAACTCATAGCCGAATTAATCTTCATAATATCCGTTGGGCTGAACACACGGTTGCGTGCATCACGAATTGCCTAGAAGTTAAGACGCGTTTTTTAAAAGCACATGGTTGTTGCTCCGAATCACGCAGCCGTTGAGACCCAAAATATTAAAACCGTCGCGTGACACTGTCTTGGATGTGCACAGGTTACGTGAAAGACTGCAACTGTGCGAAAAAATGCTTCAGCCCCTCTAGGACTTGCGTACGTTGACTAAAAAATGGCCTCCTCTTCGGTGTTACCAAATGTGCGCAGGAGGAATTTTAGTCCTGCACCAGGGAATCACACGATTTTTATTTGAAATTTTCGTTAGCGGAATCGAATAAATCCCGGCCGACTTGGCGCCGTAGAGTAAACGAAGTTTACATGTGCCTTTTGCAATAAGGGCAACTAACATGCAAGAATACCTCGTGCAGATTGATAGCTGTTTGGCGCATTGCAACTTAGGTGTGTTCAAGTGGTCTATGTAAGGCAAATCCTAATTGAATAAAAGTGCCTTACCACGGCGTAAGAAGTTGATCCGGGTGGTTAATGAAACACAATCCCAGGAGAGCCACGCCTCGTTGCATAGGAAGGTAGGTTTTATAAACGTTACTTTTGTGTGCCGCCACTATAATTAGTACGCCTGAATAGATAACCGTTCAATTTGTTTCACTAACCAGTGTCCAATCAAAAGAGCTCTACAAAGGTTGTCCTTGGTGTATCAACCAATTTCCTTCTTTGTGTGCTCGGTTTAAAATGTGTAAACAAATATGAAGCTTGGAATACGTCGAGTTGGTCAGTTAGCTGCACATGATGGCGGTTGCTAAATTTCGGACATCAAATGTTAGGTATACGCCAATGCAATTAACCATTCTGTACAGAATTCCTTCAGTTTTTTCGAAGATGTTTATTTAGACATATGAATTTGGTAAAATGTTTAAATATTACGGCTTGAATCTATAAGGTTCGTCCTCTGTCAAGTGTCTTTCAATGTTTTAAAGGCATGCATAACACTTTAAAACCTTTCGTGAAATGAATTTTTGTCTATTAAGTGCATTTTCTCCTTATATAACCTGAGCAAATATTTTATTTTTGCAACCTCCATTCGAAGACATTTGCCCCCATGTGCTATTCAATGGGAAGCCTATTTCCAACATCCTAATAAATACTTTACAGATCCTCCAGTGTTTACGTTGTTCCTGCAGTCTCCTGCGGCAGTAAACACATTGATAACGTTTGCTAGCCCTTCATTCTTGTGTGCAGTGATTTCGTTAAGCAAAACGTAAAACCTACTTACAAATGGAAGTCGATTAACTGGGTTCATCTATGCTTCATTTTTTTAACTAATTGGTAGCTACGCTGCTGTTGCCTTATATTTGTGCTACAAACAAGGGAAAATAATCGCTAATTCACAGTTACTTCTACACAACTAGCAAGTAACCAAGTTTTTTCTGCAAGTTTATTAGGAGCAGACGGTTGACATGTGGAGACCTTTAGTGGGCAGTTTAGTTTAATCCGAGTATAAAGGTAAGTAACTAACAAGTCTGTAGGATGACAAAGGTGAAAAGTAAAAAAATACAATATAGTTAAGGGGACGCGCAAGATACATAACCCACTAAAAGGTTTGGAATAGCAAATTTGTCAAAATGGCTGTCTGGAGTTTTAGGTGATTCTGACACTCACCAATGTTTCTCCTGCACTAATGTCATCACTTGATGGTCTTAGGCTATAGTATGTAGTGAAATTATGTTCGTGTTGCAACAATTCTTCATTTTAATTGTGGGGAATAATCATACGGTGGAGATATACTTCCATGGCTGAAGCACTCAGTGGGAGAAAATCTTTTCATCTTTCATTCGACTTTGCCGCTTAGCCAGTTTAAGATGATGGCTCCTCAACGACGTGTTTTGGCTGATTTTAGACGGATGATGGCAGGTGTGACTACGGCATTCAGGATCTGATACCCCGGGTAAAACCCTAACAACTACATGTTGTCCAAGCCCATGAAGTGACAGGCATATAACTAACATTTCTATCAATTTGTGTTATAGAAGTAAACAATATTTTCGGAGTTACTTTGCTTTAGATGTCACAGTGTCTTGATGCTCTATGCTCCGGCTCATTTAGGCTCACAATAAGCCACCGAACGAAAGATGCTCAGAGCATTATAAACGAAACAAAACCGTGGTCTGTTTGCTATAGCCGTCTAATCAAATGGATTGTTTTATTTATTTTGTAACTGGCAACATACAGGAACACGTAGCTACGAACTAAATACCCAAACTCGTTTGGATTTGCTAATTTTCTCGTTTTCCTTATTAGCCGTAGTGACTAGTTTTTCACAGCGAATACAATGGCTTTAAAGCAACTAATTTATCAGTGTGATAGATGCCTGGATACAAGCATATTTATTCATCAAGGGCCTATAAAAGCTCAAAAATTGACCAACAATGATAAAACCATAAAAATTAATCCTTCCATGCTCGCTTAAAGTTTACTGAGTTTACAGTTGTATGGCGCCAACTTACCGGATCAAGAATTTTTATTTTACTAACCTGAGTCTATCAGAAGTGTATTCTTACCAACACGAGTTATTTTTCGCAGCCGTTAGAGCTTTGTTTGCTTTCGTTAAAAGCAATTACGGCTTAAACACAAGCAATAGTTTCTAAAAAGCATATTTTAACGTAATTTTCCGACTGCACCTATATGGATTAGTTGCAAAGCAAATATTTTGAGCTTAATACTTCGAACAGACTTAAACTTGGCTGACTACGGGTTACTTATAATTTTGTTCGTGTTTTTAAGTTCTCATATATGCAGCCTTTATTTGTTCTATCGTGAAAATCCACAGCCATATGTGTACACATTGTTTTAGTCCTGTTGGCTTTCACCTTTAAAGTGCAAATTTAGGGAGTAAACTAATAATAATTGGCAGCCTAAATTTCGTTACATCGGTTAGTAGGTTTATTTTTGGAATAACGAACATACGGTTCACTTTATTTTTGATAATATGTGATATTTGCTTAAAAACTCAACTACACGCCTCAACATCATATCATTCACGAATCAGTTCATCTTATTATCCACTAACATTTGTGCTTCCTTAATTAAGTGGGTTTAAGTAAAATACCGCGTCCAATTTTGCATTCGACTCTTCCCAAAACGATATGTTCTAAGGTAAATAAGAGAGCAAATTCATTTTTACTAAATCAACGTAGTGTTTCAGTGATTTAAGTTGCTAGTATTTGTCAGGATGGGATGTAAGTGAAAGCAAACGCCGTGGTAGATTTGGTTGTGTTATTTTGGCTCTAGCAGTTTCCACTACAATGGTCAAATACATAAACTATTTTTAGTCTTTTATTATGCTGGTAAAATAGATTTTCTCATGCGTGGTTATACTGGTCAAATCAATTTTCCCAGTCTTAATGTGGCGTTTAGGTAAAATTATTGACCACTTGTAAGTCTGTGCTCAAAAATATTCTATAACGGGATTGTAAGCACTGATTTAATAGATGCACCGTCTGCAAAATTGCCGTCATCATATTGTTAATACCTTACAATTTACACCGGAGCTGAACTTAATCCGACCTGCAAATATATACCATTTTGTAAATCATTGGCAAGTGTGAACCAATCAGATCCCAGTAAAAGGCCACACGATCAGTATGTGAAGTGTGTGGAGCACTTGCAGCGACTCTGATCATGTAACGCTGTCGCTTTGCCATGACCTTTACAGGGATGCGTACCAAGCGCTTCTCTAGATTGGAAACCGGAGTTTTCTCAGCCTTCGGTCAGGCATGCCCATCAGAGTACACTGCGTACCGAACTTTCGCTCTCTTTTCCCAATGACACCGAGTTGCAACGGAATAGGATCTCGACCACCATGCAACATGCAGAAGCTTCCGGTTTTGGTACCATAAGTAATCACCCCAGGAGTCTTTGGATATCGTTGAGTTGGATAAACCTGTTGAAATCCATAGGTAAACTCCCGGCTGACTCTGAACAGAATGTCACCAGTAGGGATGGTAGAAGGGAATTAAAGCGAAGACTGCATGCTGACAAGGCAGCTTTGTGGACCAGTCAGGCTCAAGAAACGGAGAAGGCAGGAGCAGTAGACAGTTATTGCAGGCACTTCCAGCTGATCGCACCACTGGTCCAAGAAAATGATACGTCAGTGAAACAAGCAGAGATAGCGCGAGTGCAGTGATTCACAATAAGGAACGCCGTACGGCATGTTGGGCGGATCCCTTTCGAGAGCAGTTCAGCCCGCCCGCTGCTTCCAAACCTCTTTCCTACTCAGTTGTTGCAGGCAAAGCCATGGCTGTCTAGCCGAACAACATCACAGTGGTGCCCGCTGGATGGTTCGGGTTTACCCATTCCAAATAATAGTTCGGCAGCAGTGTTCCAGGACGTGGTGGGGATACGCCTGGCAAGCGTTCTCCGTATAAAAACCTTAAATGTCTGTTTAACAAAACTGCGACGTGACGGATGATACTCGCCGCAAACTAAAGTCACCGCCGCTTGTTTATTCGAATAAGCTTATCCAATCCACGGACATCAATCATCTCTTCACATATTGGTAACACAAACAGTCAAAAATGCAATGGCGCATAAAATCCAAACAGCAGAGCCATCCACATGGTTGGCGTCATCCGGATTCGGATTTGTCTGTCACTGTGGCCAGCCACAGGACGCCTGCGCTTACAGAGAGACCATGGGTCACTTGCGCTGCACCATCCAGAGCTCCACCCACCCAACCCGAAGGAATAAGATCGGAAGGCATGTGGATGGGAGCCAAGTTTCATCAACAGAGCCGGCCCACGCTCTTTCACAGGTAAACACAAGCACGCTGTATTTGCGAATCAAGCACACACATAAATACCTACGTACATATATACCCTGACACATACATTAACTAATATGGCTAACTTGTAATTTTGTACCTTTCCCCGTCACTTGTTATCCTATCATCGTGATCATGCTTGTATAGCGCGCCTCGCGTTGCCATGAACAAAATATTTATGTATTTGTTTATTTTTTAGTGACCTTCGAAAGTACAGGTCGGAAACTTGCTCCTAGTTCCTAATCGTTTTCGTGCTGTTGGCTCGGATTCGCTCGCACCCGCACTAATTAAGGACTGAGTTAAAATCCACTGCGACGCCTTGATCTCCCTGTTCGAGTTGGTCTGATAGGCAGAGACCAGCCTAGTTAACAGTAGTGAATCAATTATGTTGGCAACGTATAAGAAGGGCAGCCGCACAGATTATGCTAAGCACAGGGGTATTAGCCTAAAGTCAGTTGTGACAAAATTACTGGCCTCAATTCTCCTTTGTCGCCTTACTGCGGAGCGAGAATCAC
Source organism: Dicrocoelium dendriticum (assembly GCA_944474145.2). Classification (NCBI taxonomy): domain Eukaryota; kingdom Metazoa; phylum Platyhelminthes; class Trematoda; order Plagiorchiida; family Dicrocoeliidae; genus Dicrocoelium; species Dicrocoelium dendriticum. The sequence goes on from OX104070.1 coordinate 21,921,664, forward strand.
GGATTAAGGAAGAGGATTCAAGCTTATACTCAGCACGGGGCTGTAGATACCAGGTATTAATTCTGTGGCAGGTGCTAGAGCAGCGCAAACTGACAATAGCTGTGTTCCTTGACTTCAATAGTGTGTTATTTTCTCTCCATGGATGCATTCTTTTCATAATACTTGCGCGTAAAAGTGTTTCCATGAAATATATGAACGTTTATGTGCTCTATACTCGAACATCAATTACGGTCTCCTGGTCTACGCTGATTTGTCGGAAGCCTACCAGAAAAGAAGTGGCGTTTGTCTGGGTGCCCAATTTCTCATTTTTGTTCAACTTGTCCTGGACCTCATCATGAAGTGTACTCTTGCGGAATCTCAAGATGCAAGCGTCCTGTTTCTGCCCGGGTGAGAAGATAGTTGGTCTCGATTATGCAAAATATATTGTCTTGCATTTCAACGATGCTGCGGAGAAACAATCAGCCCTGAATAGCCTGTCTATACCATTTTCCATTGAAGTTGGACATTCAGGCAAAACATTTACGCCTGGGGTCAACGGGGTTGCTCCTCCGGAGCAATCAAGTTGAGTCTTCGCTATGCGGAATAGAACCACTCACTGGCATGGTAGTTGCTGTTTCATTGGCCAAGCGCCTTCAGCAAATAGCACCTCAGACGCTTGGCCAATGAAACAGCCCCTACCATGCCAGTGAGTGGTTCTATTCCGCATAGCGAAGACTCAATTTGATTGCCCCGGAGCAGCAACCCCGTTGACCCCCAGGCGTAAATGTTTTGCCCGAATGTCCAACTTTAATGGAAAATGGTATAGAATGATCCCAGTATTTGACAGGCGCATCACACCTTCAAAGTTCAAAGTGTTGCTGCAGGCCCATCAGCCACTGAATGCCTCCTTGACGGTTGATTGCGAGGAATTATAGGTTGTTGATCAATTCATTTATCTTGACAGCTGTATGAACAAAAACGGGCGCATAGCAACTGTATTCAGCCAATACAATACAAAACTAGAACTGCATTTTGGATCTGCGACATCTGTGGCGTCAGCCAGCCAACGTTAACAAGGCCACAATAAGGACCTTCCTATTCTATGAGAGCGCAACTTCGCCCCGTCCGATCTGACGAACGGCGACGCGTTCAAGTACTTTGATTATCACTGTCTGCAAAGCATTGATGGTGCCGGATGACATCAGAATGTCCGCAAATAGGATGCGCGTAAGAAAGTACTGGGCAGTGAAAACCAAGCTAGTTACTTAGAACAACAGACAGCAGTGAGTAAGTTGCGTTAGCTTGGGCACGTATCACGTGTGCCTCGTCACCTTTCATTGAGGAGAGCGTTGTTTTAGTTACCAGGTATAAGGTGACGAAAGATCGGTTGGCAAAATTTGACTTGGCAGAGGCAAATGAAGTCACTAATGAGACGACTCGGTGCCGTCGGTTTGTATTGCATTCCAGGTTAGAGTCCATGTAACTTGCTTTGTGCTTGACTTGAGACGCTACAGGACAGCTCGCAGTTGCTAACACTGGTGTGTCAGTTGTCGTCTCCTAGTCGGATTGTCCATTTAAAGTAGGTTTGGTGTTGAGTCATCTGGGGCGTAATGGCTGACTATGGCGCGGGACAGTGAGAGCCACAAGGAAGCTGGCTCGCCGATGCCCCCTGACTTTTGCACGATAGCCATCTATTTGTGATAGTATCATGTTGACAAGGATTTTGTATTGAGCATTAAGGTTTTACCGTAAGTTCACCGTCTTTCCCTTTTATTTTTATTCGTTCAGTCTGTCACTGTGGTCACACGGCAGAGAGCTATCAGTTCTAATGGCCGATCTACTGCTATATATATATATATATATATATATATATATATATGGATACAGTGCATGAAATAACGACTCACCGGAAATATATATTGGTCGTCTAACATGCTGAACTTCAGTCGTCAAGGCGAAGCAGTTGTTCATGATGCAGTAATTCCACTTATTTGCGCTATAATGTTTTAGATCATTTAAAGATGTCTTTCTGTTGTTTTTAAGTGCAATGAAGATAACGGCTTTAACGAAAAGTCAAGAAATCTATTATGGTAGACTTACAGCCGGCGCAGAAAACTATGTAAGTTGTCCACTATTTGACGTTTTTAGTGCAGCATTCTTTTGGGCATAGAGCAACATGAATTCGTTGAATAATATTATCTTAATTTCTCTTTGTAGATTATATGTCTTCACCTCCAACTAGAAGTTTAATACGTCTTTGCAGCCTAACTGGAAACATAGGCGCGTGATGCATGCCGAAGAACAGTGTATGCAGAACTCAAATTTTGTACTCTTGTGACTTCCACTCCAATATCAATGTAGGTTGAAAACAAGACTCGTTCGAACTAAGACGAGACTGCATGATTAGGGTGCACAGAGGTTAATTTCGCACATCCGGTGCGCCGTGACACAACAACACCAACGCAGTTTCCTGTATAACAAAGCCAGCGTATGCAAGTCAGATTTTCTAGCTTCGTGGACTGAAACAGTATTATTTAGCCCCGCGTATAACGTAATTACATTATGTTCGGACAACGAAGCCTTTCGTTCTATTACGAAGGACACGTCGTTCTGTTCAAGCCAAAGCGTTTAACATCTCGCAAACAATAAAGCGAGATATAAGCTGAAAAACGGTACACCACACAGTTATGTAAAATAGTTGAAATATTATTTGCGCACTGAGAAACAAGTTGCTGCTCTAACTAATTTGAATAAAAAAGCATTTTAAGATTAACTTGTGAATAAGGGTCTGCGATTTTGCGCAAAACTTTTAATTTATGACGCTTAAGTAATTGGAATAAAAGTCATGTTTTGCTAAATAACACAAACTGCTTTAAACTTTCATATAACCAAGGGGTTGCTTATAAATTCAGGACATATAAAAGACTCAATTTGTTTGCAAAACAAAACGAACTATGGAATCTTTTTTGCACTTTGCAACCATTTACATTTCTAATAAGAAACAAATCGCCATGAGGTGCGCTTATTGCGGCCCAGCAAAATGAATTTATCTATGTTAGCAGAAACGTTGACTGTCAGAGTGTCGCCATGGAATCCAAGGTTAACTAACAAATTCTTAACGTTAATGCATGATCTGAAGGGTGTTCAAAAAGTAACGGTATTTTTGTTATAACACCTATATTGCTCATAGCACAACAGTGTAAGCACTTTCCTCTCTACTAGAAATACTCGCTCTCCGACGATGCACCCATTTTTGGAAAGCCTCCTGGAAAGCACTTTCTGGGATGTCGCGCAGGTTTCTTGTCGCATTGTCCTCAATCTCCTCCACGGTTTGAAACAACCTCTGTTTAAAGTGATTTTAAGCTTGGGAAACGGGAAAAGTATACAGGGGCTGGGTACAGAGCATACGGCGGATTTGGCATGATGGGAGTTTGATGTTTTTCTAGATAGTTGCGGACAAGTAGCGATGCGTAAGACAGCGCATTCTCATTATGCCGCTTCCATATCTGGTTTTCCCACATTTCAGATCACTTTCTACACAACATACAGCAAACGCGCTAGAATTTGGAAGTATGATCCCTTGTTGATGCCACATCGTCAGAAACTTTTCGAACAGTTAAACGACAATGTCTACGGATCACAGCACGAACTCTCTCGACATGTTATCGTCTGTTGATGTGGAAGGTCGTCCAGGCTTAAGATCGTCACCAACCGACATCTCACCATGTACGAAACACCTAACTCACTTATAGCACTTCTTGCGACTCATACAGCCCGCCCTGTATGCTTGGCTAAGCAACTGAACTCTGCAAAACTACTGCCATGTTTGTAGCAAATTTTCAAACATATGCTTGTTCTCCAAACACTTTCATTGCCTGCTGGTCACTAATTCGACGAACAGCTTGTGCTCGTGCTCACTACAGCGGATGTAACTCCCCAAGAAACAGTTACAGAGAAATGTAGAAATTTGCAGTTTGTTGTTTAAACTTCTATCCACATGTACTCCGTATCCGCAGGGCGCTCCGGTTACCGCGCTATTTAAGTTGGTCCGTTTCTTTTTGAACACCCCTCGTACATACCGGATTCTAATATAGTAGGATTTTTGTTTTCTTCGTGAAACTCTACTACTAGTATCTTTGGCTTTCCGGCCGATGCAAAGACAGCAGCATCGTTGTATGCTTACTTCTCAGGAGTTATTCCGTGCTCCATTGTCTGATCCTACGCTTTATGCTCGCTTGCGTGGTGTCTGATTGGGTCTACTGTTTTTTACCTAACATACGTGGCCGCTTGAATAAGGGCCTAATTATCAAGCTTAGGTTAGTGAGACATCTATCTCGATATCTTGGCACAAAAAGAACGGAACAAATTGATACTTTTTACTACCAAGCATCTCAATGCCTGCAAAATTTCGCATCCAAAATCCTCAGTAATCACAGTCACCAATGTAGGGAACGTGGAAAGTTTAGACTTTCAACGTTTAGGCACAATGGTTTTCTTGTTGTGCTTAGTATCTTATGACGGCCTATTACTTTTACTAATTGTACATCCGTTTGCTTTCGATTTTTAATTGAATATTATTCCACATTGCTCCGCGCACTCCTTAATCAGCTTATAATTAATTGTACGTAGTTCCTCCAAAAAGATGTTGTTGCCGGCGAATTTCGCAATTATGAATAAACCGTATCCACAATTTTTGTGCTGTTAATCGTCGCGCCTAATATCTGAGTTTTGCTCTATACCATCACAAGAGGACAGTGTTCTAGTGTGCATCAAACTCTCCAAACAGATGGATGCGCAGAGAAGTATATGCTACGTCAGTTGTCCCTCATTTGTAACCTTTTGTGATTGCTCGAAAACTAATCAAAGGCTGATAGATAAATTATTTCAGTAGTCTAACCACACCGGTGTTTTTAAATATCTGAATGGTTTGCCTCATTTTGCAAACTTGCAAATGACTTTATGCTGAAGCGTGCTTGTTTACACATCTAGACAGAAGCCAATCTACTTCAACACAGTCAATTCTAGAAGTGATTCCCCTATAAAGTGATTTTATGACGTGAACCTAATTAGCAGGTTAAACTAGCTTTAAATCAGTGAACTGTGAGCAACAAATAGAGTACAATTACTCGTCATCGTATTTAGACTCGTTAGAGCTAAGTAGAGGTATTGTTCTTAAATGCACATAGGTGGAAAAATTTATTGTATACGCAAATTGACGCAAGCCGTACCTGATTACCTGTCAGTCGAAATTAATGACATGACTGTTCAGCCGAAACAGTGCTCATCCTGTGCTTTGTGAATCAACATATATTGTCTGTTAATAAGATATTTGGAGCGACTCAAACAAATTTGAACATGCGTTAATTGAGCACCCGATAAGGTGCTGAGCCGTCAGCTTTTCTTAAAAGTTGTCCTTACCAATATAAAGTCCCTGCAAATAATCTTGGTACCAGCGATAATTTGCTGTTTTGCGTTCTTGTTGAGGATCGCTATGATAACTATTGGCCATCGTTGTACCTTACTCGTAAGAAACAAACATCAGTCATATCATGATTGGAGATGCACGTTACAAAATTTAAGCATTTCGATTAAGGCGATGATTCGCAATATAAGGCAATTACCTGATTTCAACATGCTGAATAATAAAGCCAACCAACATTTGACAATTAAAACAAGAGAACAGATGGATTTTTGAACTATGCTCTTTTGAAGCGAAGTTTGACAGACTGATATTTGCGGAACTATACGTTTAAAAACAGCAGTACCGTGAACTTGCGAAATCAAGATTTGGTAATTTTTGTTTGTCAAAATTAAACGGAATATCTTTGCAACCTTTTGCCCGTTACAGGTTTCCCAGGGTCGTAGGAGCTTTATACATTTTGCCAAATTCACAGCCCTTTCTCGGGTTCAGCTAGTAGCCAACCACTTTGTTACATATGGATACATCGCGCAGATCCGTTTACTTTGTTTGATATAGTCAGCAGAAATATGCTACAGAAAATTCTTTTCGACAAAACCAAATGTCAGAAAAAGTGGAGATGCATCCGATATTTTTCAGGAAAGCGAAGTTAAATTTTTGGAAAGCCAACTTACCACACATGTTTTTCGTTCTCACTAAGAATCAGCTTATATATACATTTCTCAACGACTAAATGTTACTGGCCTATTAACAAATTAAGCTTGTCACTGACAGTTTAGCACCTTCAGAAAACAAGACAAGATATCGCACTCCATTGGGGTTTGGGTGGAAAATAGTACGAGCGAAGTGCAGAAAGAGGATTGCAACAGTAGATGGAGAAAACCGGTGTACAATATATTGCATTGGTTGCTTAATCCTAACGTAACATTTATTCCGTCCATGGTTTAAGCAGAATAGCCTAGTTCTCAAGCGCAATCAGTAAACTGCTGAATCTGCGTGAGGGGATGTTTAAACGGCTGCCATTATTCCTTGCTTGCGACTACTTCTGATAGAAGCAGTCGCCTGGACTTTGCCTGATTCTCGTTAGCTCATCGGGGCCAAAACTTCATTGCACTAGAGTTTGAGGATAACTGCTAGGAGTACGTTCACATTAGGTTTTGTTTTTTGTGTGTAAAATTGCCTTCATTTCGAAGCCAGTAGAAATGCAAGCGCATCTACTATGGTATAATGATTTTTTTGGAGTAGCATGCAGCCAACTAAAGGCGTATTTATACATGGCCTTGAACAACTGGGTTACATCTGTCTTTAAGGCAAGGCCAAAATGACATGCTGTTGTTTATTTCATAGCGGGTCCCAATAAGTCAATTTGCTGAAAGATACGCAGCCATGTTACCACGGTATTTCACTCGTATATATTTAGCATTTGTCTAGGCCGCCGTAAATGCATCTTCTCCAAATGTCCGACTGCAGTTTAGATATCGTTTAGAACCAATATGATCTAAATCTTCTAACCTTCCATTCGAAATGCTTTGCTCTGGAGAGACTAACATTTTTGAATAACCTGTGAGTAGCAACTGATACATCCAGTGATTGACTAAGTCAATAAGCATTCCCCAGATTCATTTGCAGCGCAGAGTAAAGTGTAGGGACAAACAGCTTTTATTGCATGACGCCGATTTATTCCTGCCGGCTAAGACTGTTTAACATCGATTTCATGAGCTTCACAGGGCAACACATTTGATGGAATCGCCAACGATTGTAGAATCTTCACACAAAGAAAAAGAGAAAAATAGGACAAAAAGCAAAGACAATGCGTCATAAAGGATGATACGTCAAGTAATAAGAGGTAAGCATCGGATTATACCCTAGGAAGTAGATTACGCAACACCACACGCTACTTATCCGCCAATTGTCGTAACGTGTCTCAGCGGCCACCTACTTTATGCAGGTATCACGCAAACCCTCAAGCTGAGCATGACATAGCACTTAAAGAACTGGAGGCGTTACGCGGCGCTCTCGAATCTCCTTCAGCACTCGATAACTCGGCGGTAACTAAGAGCAGATCGGCCAAGCTCAGCAGCGTACCGCGTAACGAAATATGATGTTATCACCCGCCACATTGGTCCTCTAGCGTAACGATGAGCTGCGTCTTGCAGCTTCCACTCGAATCAATCAGGGAAACTACCAAGCATCACATCATTTACCAATAACGTCACCGGCCACATCTCCGGCAGTAGCCTCCTTTACGTCCAGCACTGCAAATCTGGGACCAGGTTCCTTGTTGATACCGAGGCTGAAGTAAGCATGTTTCCGCCCGTACCTGGAAAGCAATGTCCGTCGTCTACACTCAGTCTTCGGTCCGACAACGGCACACTCATCCCTACTCTCGGCCAACGCTATTTAACCCTTAACTTGTGTCTCCGTAAAACATTTCACTAGGTGTTCATTATTGCCGATATTCCGCTTGCCATCATCGGCATAGACTTCCTTAGAAATTTGGCAACTTGGTTGATGCGAAATAAATGAGGATAGTCAACACTGCTACGACACTCAGCGTCACTGGCACCAACGCCGGCATCTCAGCCATCACACTAGTCCACGTTCGCCAACAAACCTCTCCCGATTACGCCTAGCTTTCCTCTCACTAGTCTAAGCTCGTTCAGCCAATGAACACAGCTCTGCCCGTGGCAACACAAGTAACGCACCATTTTCGAACTGATGGTTCACCCGTCCCATCACGCCTGCGCCTTCGTCCGCAGGAGAAGATCAAGATAACGAGGGGGGAGTTTGAGTAATTCCCCAACCTGGAAGAAGCCGTTTTTCAAATAGCCTTGGTCATCTTCCTACACCATTTACGAGTCAGCTGAATCCATATAGGAATCAAGCTACTCCATAAGAATATTCAACTGAACCCACAAGTACACCAAGTTGAATCTATACCATTTCCGAGTAAAGTTAGTTAATAGTGGAAGCAAATTGGTTCATAAGCTTTTTCAACTTGGTTCGTAAGCATTTGCAACTTGGTTCATAAGCGGTTTCAAGTTGGTCCGTTTCAAAGTTTGGCTAAGATGCACACACGCACCGACGAGTAGCTTCCTCATTGGTCAGACACCGTCGGCCAACAGGATGCAATGTTTCACTATTGAGCAGGTGCTCTCAAACTTTTCGGCACGTGCACTCCTTTGTAGTGTAACCTAGCACGACGGACCCCTGAGCTTTCCTTATCCACAGAACTAGGCTTTAATAACATAAGAATGAGGTGGAGTTCATAGAGGCACACTGAATTTGCACAGTTATTCACTTATGTTGGCAAAAGTGAAGGCTGTTGAACTTACATGCAAATGCAACTATATTAAGGCCTAGTACCTTGGATAAAATTCGTTCCGACATGCAGCGCTGACTTGTTTGATACTAGGTGTTATTGAGGAAAGCTATAAACTTGGATCTGGTTACGCTTCAGGTCTGTTTCGGCACTTTGTTTTGTATAGGTATAATGTTAGAATGCAATCTCACACAGATAAGTTGTGGCAAATGGGAGAAGCACGGCGATATCTGTCTACTATGACAAGGTACACATCGTTTGCTTTGCATCAGAAATCACACAGAGTCTGTGAAAAGCTTTTTGAAAGGAAGAGTCTTAGGTCATCACCATGTATTCTGTATGCATGGCCGGATACATTTCTCGGTTCTGCTGTCAGTGCATTACGATAACTAACGATGTTAGATGCTTCCGTAGCACTTTTACCGTCTGCGACGCTTTAAGCATGTACGTTTTGGTGCTCAATATTTCATCTCACATGCGCTGTATATGCCTTTTTCTGTCTTTACAGTCCGTATGAACTTTTCAAATTGCCGCCGCATTTTAATAGGTACCATGTTCAGAAGCACTTTGTTACACAAGTCAGTTTGTGGACAACTATTGGACTCTATAAATCCAAAACAAAGAGAAATGTTGTTGTATTTCCGCCTCTTACCCACTGGTACAGAGGGTCTGGTTGGCACAGACTTATATTACATCACATCAGGTAGTACAGAAACATCGCACGTCTTAGTTGCTGCATGCTCAGAAAGCACATTGGATGGCCCAACTACTACTACATCTGAATTCGACGAAGAATATTCCTGTGAAACATTTAGCAGTATTTCCTTCTTCAGTTCATGGTCTCTGTTGATGTTACATGTCTAACTATCACAATTGAGATAAATAATGTAACACAAGAGTCCAAAACACACCAGGAATTTCGTTACTATGATAAGTTGTACTTTGAACGAAGTATCGTAGTGAACGAAAGTGCCACCCTTTCGTAACGTCGCTGATGTAGTTTCACTCGAGTTCGCATAATCGGCTGAGCGCATTCGTTAAACACAAAAATATCCACGCTTCCCTGCTGAACTTCCATTGAAGCGATCCCGCAAACGGGCCTCCCGTCTGGTTTGCTTATTTTTCGGAGAATAGTAACACTTGAAATGACCGCAAACTTGAGCCCTATCATATGGCATACTTCTCGCTGCCTCTCCAGGGACAGAGACTGGGTTATATGAGCTTGAGTGGACGTAGAATGACCCATCTAGCCACTGCCCATGGCATTACGGTGAAATTAACACACCAACTTTCTGAACTTGGAAAGCCTCGTTCGCTCACATTTTAACTCCCAGCCAAAACAAGCTTCCTCCTTGGAAGAGGTATGTTTGTAGGGGCAATGCAATGTAAACCGTTAGGTTTGATTTAAAAATTTTTACTGCACGTTTGTCATAAATTTGTGACATAGACTGATCGCGTCCATAAAATTTCCTAATAGAAGTATAACACTGGGAGATCACGCGAATTCCCTGAAAGTAACCCACGTACCCCCTGGGCATCCGCGGACCAGCCTTTTGAGAAACAGTACTATAGAGATTGTTATACTCATAAATTATGCGCATTCAGACATGAAGAGAACAATTGGGAAGAAATTTCTTTTCCATAAATATCGTCAGGCGCTACAATTATGAAGCAGATAACTGAAGGTTGCAGAAGCTATTGCTAGCTATGTACAAGGACAAGGACGTCGGATGATAGAGGAAACGGTGAAACTGGGAACTTATTACGTACAACAATCAATGACAGATTCAAAGGAGTCACGATGGACCGGTGACCTTGAGGCCTGCTAACTGCGTGAGGACCAGTTCAGAATTAGCGCTTGCACGAGAGCTTGCTGCTTACATAAATCCGGCTGAAGGCGTCCGATAGCAATAGCTTCAGCTATACTCAGGAAGCGCCTTTTGAGTCCCTTTGAGCATCGCTATGGGGCAACTAGGAGAACCCTAAATGAGTATTTAACACGACATTGATGCGCGGTGTTGATCAGCTGCTCACAGATGCGATAACCGCAGAGCAGTAACTCTTCTGACTGAAGAACATTGTGATTGCCTAACTGTGAAAATGCACACTGATAACTGCACATGGTCAATAATATGACAGTCTTATTGCATGTGCCATGATTGAACAGGTTGCATTTCGAGTTAGAGGGACACTTACAGGGAATAATATAATAGCACGAGCAATGAAAATAGTGCTTAGCAAGTCTCGTATTTTGTTAGGCTGCAAACCACAAGCACTAGCGCACAAATACAACGGTGATCCGTGGTGTTTGTGCTACAAGAACGACGGCTAGTGGTGAGAGTCCGAGAATCATCGTCTGATGCAATCGATGTGGCGTGTGGAGTACCACAAGGCTCGGTTCTTGGACCTCGTCTATTCTCAGTGTTCATTAACGATTTTGCGAGATCAATTGCTTCCGATTTTCTATTTTTCGCTGATGATATCAAGATACGGCGATGGCTCAGAGGACCGGACGACCACGCACGGCTCCAGTGCGATCTTAACACGGTGCCGAACTGGTCAGTTCAAAATGCCCTACCGTTCAACGTAGACGAATGTTGCGTTGTACAATTACGCCATAGACATAAGTACACCTATCAACTTGGGACAAACGGATTGCAGGCCTGCTCCCAGGAATGCGACCTTGGTGTGCTCGTACACAACGACCTTAACTGTTCAGAACAGGCTGAGGTAGCTGCAAAACGAGGCAACCAGCACCTCCACGTGCTGCGAAGGTCATTCGGGAGATTTGACCTATCAATCTTCCCAATGATGCACAATTCCTTCGCATGTTGAATACGCAGTCCAAGCTTGACAACCTTGGTTGAAGAGCGACCTAGAAACGTTAGAAGCACCGCAGCAAAGAGCAACAAAGGACGTAAAGGGCCTGCGCTACCACGCTTACCACCGAAGGCTGAAGTTGCTGGGAATTTTCAGCGGACGCTATCAAAGGCTGCGCGGTGATCTCATATTAGGGTACCAGATACTGAGTGACCCCAACCACATATGCCGCCATTTGCTGAAACTTAGCCACAACACGCAGCTCAGGGGTAATTGCTTAAAGTCGAAGGAACGAAATAGCCGTCTAGAGTGTAGGCGGAATTACTTTCCGTTCGGGTTTACTAACCATGGAACGCACTCCCAGACTCAGTTGTATCCTCTCCTACCCTGGATGTTTCCAAAAAACGACTAGATGTTGCTCTTAAATCTCAACATTTTGTTACCTAAGCTCCTCTACTGTGGGTTACCCCAAGCATGCTTTTCAACAGGATTTATTTATCCAATGGACTCAAGTGAGCGACTATATTTTACTTTTGGCATGCCTTACCTCAACGATCACTGCGTCCCAGTGAACTTCTGAACGTTTACGCTCGATTTTATTCTAAATTTTACACTGATGTAATTTGTCGAATTATTCTTCTAGCAGACGTTCGGTAGCTGCTCCAGATATATTTTGATTTCATCATATTCACCCCAACCATCCTAG
>OX104070.1:21934406-21980796 GCA_944474145.2 Dicrocoelium dendriticum
GGAATAACTACTGAGAAGTTAGCATATAGAGAGTCTGCTGTCCTTAATGATTATATCGCTTGCGTTAAAGGATAAATGCAGCCCACCGTTCCTTCTCACTCCCAAGTGTTTCTCTGATGTGGAATAACTCATGTCTACAGCCCTGCTGCAACGTGGTGGTTACTGCGTAAGCTTTTTATTGGATATAACCTTAATGAAGAGCTTTTGCTATTAGTGCAGCCTCGAATTTCCACCCGATAAAGGTGTTAATGATGGAGTACCATCAAGTGTGTAAGGTTCCCCGGTCAAACCTTGGATGGAAGGTAAAAATTGATCCCAAAAACCGTAGGGTACGGTAGAGTACTACTATTACCACTACTACGGTACTGTTAACATATCCGCGGAGTATCACCGTCAACAACGAAGGGCAACTACAAAACAGGAGTGGACCTGCTGTTCAAGGCAACAGCCAGATTACAAGTGACTACACGATAGATGTGTGGAAGAACTAGAAAGGGCACTGACCAATCATCAACGGGCCAATCACAGAATAAGTATTTCACAAAAGCACACATACAAGTAAACCTGGAGTCCAAGTTGACCAACTGAGCAGTACTCAGAGAAAGCGGTAAGTAAGTAACAATGCCGTGGAGATAGTTGCATGATGCATAGGGCATCTGATGGCGATGAAACAACAGCAAATAAGAGCGACCATCTTTAGGGAAGGAATGAAAGTGAACCACGGGACAATGGTCTGGGCGTAGGGAGAACTAGACAGTTACCAAGGTAAGTACATTTCAGCTCCATCAACATCTAACCACTGAAATGCAATGATATTCAACAGGCGGGAAAACGTCCCACATCAGCTGCCTTATTAGTTTAGAGTAGTAACTCGAATGGGAGCGTGTGCATCGTGCTTCTCCTCCGCGTGCAAGAATGTCTTCTACACCTAGGCAAACACCCACTTGATCAGCCCACGGAATTCGCGCCGATCAACTCTGTCTTTGATGTCTAACACTTGAAATTAACGTTAGTTCGCGATAAATTCACCTTGTTCATGTCATGGTAACGTAATTTCGCTTCGCCGTCATACCGCTTTGCTGCACAAAGTTGACCGCACAGAATCTGTATGAGTAACGTCTTCTTCATTCGATGTACACCTACAGGGCTTGATGGCATCCGTGTCTAGTGGCAGTTCGAATAAGACACCTGCACATGCTTTGGTCCAAACTTAAGTATAAATTGCTACAAACTGGCTAGAGACACATTAAACCGCACGAAAAATAGTACTACAAAAGCGCATGGGTTTCCTTTGGTTTGAAAGTAGGGTTAACAGTCATTTTCACCTAATGATGGTAAAGCATACATGCGAGCATCAGCGCCCAACACGATCTGTCGGTGGTTTCTTTGGATTATGATGTGCAGATAAATGACAACCTTAAATCTTGGGCTTCAATATTTGAACAGAACCGAAATAAGAATATGGAAGCAACCTGCCATCAGTCCGGTTACAAGGTAGAATGTCAAGTAAACAAGTGGTGCCCCAAAATGCGGTGAATTGTGATGCTGCCACCCATATGTGAAGTCGACATTACCGAGCTAATAAAAGAGATCACGAAGCGTCCGAATACGATGGGGTGTTAAATTCAGGCTTCCCCTGTCGCCGACCGCCGTTTAAGAATGGACCGTTCCGATCATCCGCTACCGAGACTCGTGAGGCTTCGCAGAGCACGTCTTTCGCGCAAACTTAAGAAAAATCACAGATTCGCCCCTGATGGCCTCTTTGGCATGACAGTAACCGAAGTAATACATCAGATCAGTCCCGCTTCCTAATGTCAGATATTTATCTTTCAAAACAGCTTTCACACTGTTTAGCAACTTCCCAAGAATTAGAATGGTTCTCATCCAAATATTCGACTGCTGGTACATACAGCTGTTTACTATTCTGTGCCCATATGCTATTTGGTAACGAGCTGCACCGTGCGTTATGTGTGAAGCCATTCGGCGCTATGCGCTGAAAACTTTCCGTATAATATGCTAAGGCACTGAGGTGACATTGCCTTTGGCATCACCTTCTTCTTTGTCTACCCAGAAGATTAGCCATGTCCATTTCAAATTCTTGTAGGCGCCTCTGCGCTACCGTCTTCAATATTCATAGTACTTCGTTTTCGTAAGCCCAGTTAGCAACGGAGAATATAGCTATGCTCACCCTCATCACTAACATGCGGGCCTGAACAAATCGAATACTTGGTAACCGCTAGTTAGCTACTTGTCGGGATGATTCACTTGCCACAGATTTTCCAGGGCGAGTTTTCTTCGGATGCATGGTCCAACGTGCTCACAAAAGGTAAAGTCGTTGAGCAATGTGCTACAAAGTTCAAACTTTACATTTTATGGGTACTGTAAGCGACTGAGAGCAAGTAACATCTGACTCACGCCTATCTACCGAACTAAGAACTCCCTCCATACTATGCCACCTTAGCATAGATCAGTAGCAACAAGTCAGTTTGCTCAGAAACTCCACGCGCACGCCAGATACCAATCAGACCATGGTTGGAGTGAGACTCTATCGTGCGATGCACTGGCTCTCTAAGCGTCATGCTAGTTAGTAGCGGGTAGCTGGTCAAGATAGGTTCACGTAATTAATCGATCGGTTTAAAAGAGTAGAATCTAGGTGGAAAAAGGGATTGCGGCAGCAATAGCGGGGAGTTTATAGTGAGGTGAATCGCTGAGCAAAAATAATACGGATAGGAAAATGCCGTAGCTCACCGTCTCGGTAAGTCACCGTACTAGAATTCATATGTGAAGGATACAGGTGTGTTATAGACTACGAAGGGTATAAAGTATATTAGGCAACACATAAAGCAAGCGCGAAATACAGCCGATGTAAGTAAGCCTAATAAATTCAAGTTTAGTTGTGGTTTATCCGTCTTCGGCGGGTGCAGCAAATACACTGCATTGCACTAAGTCCCTAGTTATTCACTCTAGTGAAACACAAATTACATTAGCGATGGAATAATACTGACGCAAAGAAGATGACGGAGGTGGGTAGGCCACCTTTCAAGTTTGCATGGAAATGGTGTGCTTACGGCAGGTGACTTTTATAAGTTCACGGATGTGGAACTGAAGTTAGAGCTGTAATCACTCTAACGAATTACATGTGAAACGGCACACGAAACCTCAACATCATCATGTTTATCATTAGTCAGTTACTTACCGGGACGGTTCACTACCCACCGATGTTCCGGAGAGATTTGTTTTGGATGCTTGGTCAAACTTAGACTTGTCCACCGGGTTGCAAATTTCCAAACTAAGCGTGGAAGTCTTGCTTCCAGCTATTGAAATCAGTAATTTGTCGGCTATGGAATTGGTAAGGTAAGGTAGGTCAATGTAGCCCAACTGCGGTGAAGAAATATGGTATGTGCAGCATCGAATCTCAGCATAGGGGCAATGGTTTGTAAGGATCTGTGTGCTCATTATCGGTAGGGCAAGTATATTATGCCTGCGTCTTTGCAGAAACAATGCGTAGTTGTGCCTGCACTGCAAAACTCGTTGAATTAGTGTAGCATTATCGCAAAATTACTTGGCTTTGATGTTGACAGAGAACAGGGTTCCGTTCTGACTCACCTTAGTCCATAGTGTTTGGCCGATTTAACGTGTAACTCTTGCATATGCTAACTAATCCGTGAGTTATGGTATTCCTTCTCAGTTATGTCCCAGCAAGGACAATGTTGTGGCGCGATCGCTCAAATAGCTACCACCCTCACAAAATTATAAAGCAAGTACAACTAGAATCCTAAAACTCGTGTTTCAGTCAGCGGACAGAGACGGAGGTGTTA
This sequence comes from Dicrocoelium dendriticum, assembly GCA_944474145.2. Taxonomy (NCBI): domain Eukaryota; kingdom Metazoa; phylum Platyhelminthes; class Trematoda; order Plagiorchiida; family Dicrocoeliidae; genus Dicrocoelium; species Dicrocoelium dendriticum. The sequence continues at coordinate 21,938,225 of OX104070.1, forward strand.
GAACGTTGGCGCAGACATCTTAAAAGCCTTCCAGCAGAACTGCGGTTAAATCCTGATGAAGCCTTGCAAAGGACAGACATGAGCCCACCTGAAGAAATCAAACTACCAACAACAACGCAGGAGCATCATATTACCACTCTGTCCTGCGATTCTGCAGTCTGTCTGGACGAGAAAATGGACATACCTTGGCCAGATCATTTTGCGGACAACGTGTCATCATTATCCCAGCAAAAAACGAACAATGGCCGGTATAACATCGTTCGATATTCTACCACATTCGACTCCTTTGCTACCCTGTGGACTCCTAGAAACCGAGAAACTATCCTGCCATTAAATCAGTGCTCAAGGCTATTTCAAGAAGCTAGCCGAATTGAAAGCTCGTTAACTTTTGAAGTCATGTGAAATCATCGGTATTATGGAGATATGGCTGCACAGTGAAATGACAGACGCTGACGCCTCGATGACAGGAATGCCCCACAAACAGAACGACAGGCTTACGAAATGATGAGGGTTAGTTCTTAATTACTGTAGCGATCTACATTGTGAGACCGTTGAGGATTCAGACTTACAGTTTGTCAATTCTCTTTGGTGCCGTCTGCAATTATGTGGCAGAGACGCCTGCCTTATAACTTTGGTGTACAGCTCGCCAAACTTTACACCGGAAATGGATTGCCAGCTTCCAACGAGTTTAAGATGCAGTCTTAAGCGAAAGCACATTCACAGTCTTATCATGGATGCTTTTAACATACACTGTTTACAAAACACTGTTACCATCGGAGAACCATTCAAAGCACACCTGCAAGAGCTTCTAACCGGGCTTCAACTTTACAATCACGTTATTATGTTCAGTCTTTTTATCACAGGTAATGGACTATTTTTACTGGAACTTGTGTTCAGTAAAGAGGAACACATGATTGATGCATTGATTATAGAATGTCATTTGTGTTGCAGTGATCACGCATTCATAAGTTTCGCCCTCATCTGATATGCGGAATATCGCCACCAGAACACTGAAATGATGCGCACCATTATTCGCTACGACCGCTTAGCCCAGCTCGTCGGTGCTGTAACCTGGTCGTTCCTCTCTGAAGGCCAACCAGAAGTTGGTTAGTTTGAATGAGTCAGCAAATTCATTCAACTAGTTACAGATGCCTTAGAGCTAAGGGGTTTCAATGGGACTAAAAGCGTTTTATCGCAAGTAGCAATACTAATCAATATATGTACGCAATAAAGCCTGGCGAGCGTACAAGTCATTACCAAAGCCATCTAAACTGGGACAACTACGTATCCCCTCAAAACAAGTGCACTCAACTGCTCAGAGATGACAAATTCGCATATCAGCAGAGTAAGGCAAAAAATGCCAGCGCTAAACACACACTGCTGTACTAGTAAATCAATGGATGTTGTAAGGTGAGGCATAGAATTCCTCTTCTCCGAACGGCTGAAGGTCTAACTAGACCGGCTATGAAAGCAGCAAATGCGTTGCAAACGCAATATGGTCCCATATTTCAGAGAGTTTTACTAACAAGCAACGTTCCAAATTTTCTTTTCCTCCAAGAATCACCCACATCACTTTGAATGCCGAAGCTGTATTGTAGAAGCTAAAGTCTCTACGTAAACTATGCTCCCCAGGGAGTCCACACCATTCACTCAGAGGCATTAGAAGCAGCAACAACTGATCTAATTCTTGCAGCGCTGCTTAGACCCTAACCAGGTTCCTGCAATGTGGAAGCTTAGAAGAATAACTCCGATCCACAAAGACGGAAACACGACTGAGCCCTCAAGCTATCGATCATTGTCTTTTTTCCCTTAATTACCCAAACTCAAGTAATCCCGCTTTGCCGATGCAGTGGTGAGTTAGCTAGAAAATTGTAGCATTATTGCACCCGAGCAATACGGCTTTCGTTGACAGAAATCGAGCACAACGAATCTATTAAGCGCGCAGAGTGGTTGAACCGAATCGGCTGACGCTGGAGATGCTGTTGCTGTGATCTACTTGGATTTATCGAAGGCATTCGATCGTTTAGTTCATCGGATTCGTTTTTCCAAGGTCCATTACTACGGAATCGGTGACCTTTCCTGTAACGACCATTATTGATGAGAGTCCGGAGTACCTTAGCTGAACGCATACCAGTTGAATCTGGTGTGCCACATGGCTCACTCCTAGGTCCACGATTGCTTTTGGTATGCTACAATGACGTAGCACGGAAAATCACCTCAAATTTCCTACTTTTACTGACGATATCAAAATATGGCGCCTGATTCAGGTCGATACCGATCAGGATTTACTTCAGTGTGACTTGGTTATGATGCATGTGTGTTCAACCGGAAATCTTCTGCAGTTCGATGTGGACAAATGCAGGGTACTCTCCATAAGACACCCGAGTACATATTCCTCCAAGCTGGGAAGGCAAGTACTGCAGAGAACATCCGTCGAACGCGATCTTGACGTCCATATTCAGGATTACTTAGGTTGTTCCAATCAATATGCAAATGCATCGAAAACTGATAACCAACACCTCGGTTTGCTCCGACATGCATTCGTACAACTAGGCACTAGTATTTTCAGATAGATGCTGAAAGCCTATGTTCGTAATCATGTCAAATACGCAGTCGAAGTCTGGTAGTCATACCGGAATCACGACCTTACTGCCCTGGGCCATCCACAAAGTCGGACTTTTAAGTGCGTCATTGGAATGCGCTGCGTTCCAGGTGAGCAGCGGCTGAAACGTTTGGGGCTATTCTGCAGGCGGTATCGCCGATTACGAGACGACTTGATTAGGGTTTAGTTGATCTTACACCATCCAAATCATGTGTAACCCTCTTTACCGCAACTAAATAGTGACATCAAACTTAGAAGTCACTCTTTGAAATTAGCAGAACAATGCGGCCGTCAGGCGTGCCGTGTGTGTCAATCCTGGAACGTTCGCTCGAATCGATTGTGTCTTCACCCAAGTTAGCCATCTTTAAAAGTCGGATGCATGTCGCACTTCGTCACTTAGGTTTTGTTACTTGAAACTACTTACTATCCTACTCCCGAGAAATACCTTGGATTTAACTATTGTACTTATTGGATTTATGGAAACACTTGGAGTGCAAGACTAATACATTAAATATTATAGCTCCATTCTTTTTGACAGTAGCAATACTTGCTGCTTTTTTAATAATGTTTTTTTGTTATTTCACCAGACTACCCAACGGGGCTCGCAAAAGAGTGCTTCTTAACCCCTACAAATTCACTGTTCATTGTTCATCATATCTTTATTTTGTGCTTGGTTCCACATTTTACCTGTTCGGCATAGCCTCATCGTGGCCTCCCTCTTGACTGGCTAGACGGCTGGGATAAGGCAAACACAGCCGCATGCACTACAGCTCCATGTAGCCGAAGAATTGTAGTTCGCCCGCAGCTGATGCTTACTTGCGGCGCATTTAATTTCCTGATGTGCTTGGACAATGGTACGCGGGATTAGATCACACCAGGTGCGGCGATTCGTTACCTTCTCCTCACAAACCCTTAGATCAATACTTATTCGGGACAAACTAACTTTGGGATTGTCTTGATAGCACAACTTTGGTTTGCCTGCATTCCTTCCGCCTGCTCTGCGTTGTCCATAAAACAGTTGTTTTCGGATTCTCGGCGCACATGTTCAAGCCAACCTGAGATGTTGCAACAGTAGCCTGCAACCCATGGAGTACAAGTCGCGCCGGTGTATCACATCAGTATCAGGCACACTGTCTTACCAGTTGATGTGCAGAATCTGGCTCAAGCGCTTTTGATAGAATTGTTTCAGAAACCGGATTTTCTTTCTGCACCGTGTCCACGTTCTCGATCCACAGATAAGGACCGCAAGAACCATGTATTTGTACACCATCACCTTGGTTCTAACAGTGTGATGATGAATCTTCCACACCCGATGTTCCAGTTGTCCAAAAACTGCACTCGCCTACGTTACACGAGCACGTAGTTCGTCAGTGAGCCTCAGATCGGTTGACAACGTGCTTCCGAGGTAACAGAATGCCGACTTGTTCTGTACTTCTCCATATGCAATCCGTATTTCTAACCTGAACATGGGCTCCACTCTCGGTGCCGGCTGGGATAGGCATACAGTCTTGCCTGTGCTTGTGCGATATTCAAACTTGGACGCCGTGGAAGCTAATGCAGTCGTCATGCATTACAGTTCTTTCTCGGTGTATGCAAACAACGCACAATGATCAGCAAATAGCAGAATACGGTTGACTGTCTCACGCATTAGGATTTTTGCTCCAAAGCGGCGGACGATAAGCAAACACCCATCCAAGCGGTGCTCCAGATGCACAATGTATTTACACGTGATGTATGCACACAATGTTATAGCAGCCAGACGGCTATTGAACAGATTGGGGGCTAAGACGCATCCTTGCTTCCCGGCGAAGTCATCTGATGTTTGTCCACCCGGCTACACTCTTGCTCGCATGCCAGTTTGCAGGCATTCAGTCAGATGCATAAATGTTACAGGACATCCAAACTTTAAGAGAGTCAGCCACTAAACCTCATTTTTCATCGCTTAGAATGCTTTGTTTAAGTCGATGAAGAGCGAGTACAATGGTTCATTATGTTCTTGACATTTTTCTGTAGTTGTTCTGCAAACTTCATGTGAATGGTGATTCGGCCCGAGCGGAATTGACATTGCTCTTAAAACTCATTCGGTTCCAGCATATGTGTCACAGGGCGATTGAGTAAGATGTGCACAAAATCTCGCAGACGCAGCTGAGTGACTTGATGCCACGATAATTGTTGGTGTATGATTTGCTACCGTTTGGCTTGTCCAATGGAAGCATAAGAACATCCTTCAACTCCGTAGGCATGTGCTCTTTTATCCAAACGGCTTCCCCCAAGCGATCGAGTGCGCGCATCATAACTGGTCCTCTATTTATCTGTATTTCTGGAGGCATTCTATCAACACCATCACATTTGCTATTCTAAAGTTGAGCAAGCGCTCTCTGTTTTTCATATATTTCTGGTGTGTCCTCAGGTTCAGATAGTAAGTTGTGGTGTTGCATCCCGTTCTGTGTCTCAGCCAAGCTCGGACAGATTGTTGAGGTGGATGTCATAGTGTCTGTACCACATCAGCAAGATCTCAGGATATTGTGTATGGACGGCGTCAATCCCATATTCCTTTAGGGTCTTCATCTGCTGCACGTTGGGCCCTACACTTCCTTCATTGAGTCGTATAAATCGTTTTGCTGACTGTGTTCAGCGTAGAATTCCATCTGCTCAGCTTTCTTTGTCCACAATGGATTTGGAAGCTGACGCAGCTCTCCAACTAGCTGCCTTCGAATGTAGCAAAAATTATTGTGCTTAATCACATGATTATGGTCAACCTCGGATTTAATGAACGCCGGGTCTTTTGCCAGTACTTATGGCTCAATCGTCGTTATGTTTCCGTCGGACCAGTAGGGCCGCTTGCAGTTTGTTCACCCGATCGTCTCCTCCGTAGCAATGGGCACCTGTTTCTTCAAGTGGTCTCATAGAACGCTAACCGAAGCCAAAGGGGTATCTTCGCCGAGGCGGGTCGTTATGACATCCACCAGCGCTTCTCTCTCTTCTGCACTGGAAAGAGCACGGGCGATGTATTGATTCTGATTGGCACTAGATGGAAAGTATGACGATTTGTAGACATTTATGTAGATCTTTGGGCATACCAGCTGATGATCAGTCTCACATTCAGCTCCGCACAGTACATCCGTTATGCGCACTTAACATATGTCTTGTTGATGTACTATGACCTAGTCCAGCAAGTGAGCATGAGCACTCCGTAGGTGTGTTTATGCAGCATGGTCACTAGCCCATAGAGCGATCTGCGTGTTCGTGATAGTCAAGCTATGTGCGACACAGTGAAAGCAAGCGCTTCCCCTTCCCATCGACCACTTCAATCCCGTGCGGCCCAAGCACCACAGCCCACACTGTGGCATCACGCCATACACGTGCGTTGAAGTCATCTAGCAGGAGGAGTCCGTCACTCATTGTTACGGACCTTATCACAGAGGCCAGTTGCGTGTGGAAATGGTCTTTCATGTCATCCGGATACCTCTTGTTGGGACCATACGTGCTAATAAACCTCGCGAACTTACCATCTCTGAGGCATACACGAAGCGACATCGACCGTGGGCTGATATCAGGCGATTCCTCCATCAGGCAGCTATTCAGGCGGTCAGCGATTGCCTATCCGACGCCTTATTCACGTGGTGCTGCGTCGGGATTTCCAACAGTAGAAAGCGTACCCAGCACCGTCTTCTCGTAAGTTACTTTGATCAGGCAGTCGGGTCTCATTCAGTGCTGAAATATCTATGTCTTAGCGCGCAGCCTCCAAGGCGACTAATGCAGTTCGTCGCGCAGGTCGATGATTGGTGTCCCAATCGGGCAGTGGGTGCACATACCAGCGTCCAAACTTGAGTCTTCGGCTTGCTGGCCTGCAGCCACGTTTGGCTATTGATTTCCATGGCGGAGACATGGGAGGATTTGTTTCATTCGGGGGTTGGGGTGAAAAAATTGGTTTGGGCAAAATGGGGACAGGAACGGACGAATGTGCACTGCTGTGGAACCCCAGGAATCAGAAACTGCCCAGTGATGAGTAAATTTTGCTTAGGCACCCCATAGTGGGTGAGAGATAAAGTGATATATAGACCTTGCGTGTTCGACGAACAACGTTAGCGGAGGGTGTTATTAATTTGCACTGGACTGCGCATGCTCATTGGCAGAAGGAAAATTGGGTTTTTATGCTTACCAAGAAATGTAGGAGCTGGCTTAGATATATATATATATTCTCAAGTTCTAATCTTGATTTCAGGTCATGGATTTGAAGGCAGTTTATAGGCGTGCATGGCGCGATCTAATCACGAAGGCAGTTGTCGAAGTGCGGGAGAAAGACCTCATACCTGCAGAGAAGAGGCGGTAAGTGCGGAAGCGGCAAGCGCGGAAGCGCATGGTGCTGTAGCACATGCGGTCACGAGTACTTTAGTCAGGCAGGCCTAGTGAGCCATGAGCGACGCTACTCGGAACCACTACCGAAGCGACGACTGGTCCTGCAGTGAACGTAGGCAGAACCGGCGCAGATTTTGTAGGCACGTTGCATTCGATTTAATTAACCGCGTGCTTGCATGCTAAGTCTACTTTTCTCAGGTGGTGAGTTTTCAATGTTGTCCTAATGCTTTTCTTTCTCAGATAAATGTCTACCTGTACTCACTTCTATAAACCTGCACCTGTCGCTTAAGCCACTTGTAGTTAATGTCGATAATATTTTCGCGTTTGTGGCATTTCCGTAAAATATACTTTCCGACCTCGTGAATTTATCTAGGATTCGTTTGTAAACAGCTTATTTAATATGATCAATAATTTAAGATCTATGTCACCGTTTCCTTATGCATTAATCGATTTATCTTCTTTGTTATCTTTCTCTCAAGTGATTGGCTGTTGCTTGATATCCCCGGTGTGGCTACGATTGATGTGCATGTTAACAAGGTGCCTACCTGTCCATTACCCACTACTTCGTCCATACTTGCTTTAGGAGACAGTTGGTCATTGCTGGAGGGAATGGGGTGCACGGTCCTTATGGCCGTGTTAGGATCAAAGTGTGGTTTCATGCACTCAGTGTGTAGCGGACTACGGTCCAGCCACCGCCTTGTGTGCGCTTGATTCCCAAATACAGCGTGCTTGTGTTTGCCTGTGAAGGAGTGTTGGCCGACTTCGTTGATGAAACTTGGCTACCATACACATTCCTCCAGGTCTTATTCCTTCGGGTTTACACTGGATATGAGGTGTATGGTTGGAGCTGTGGGTGGTGCAGCGCAAGCCACCCATGGTCCCTCTGTAGGCGCAGGCGACCTGTGGCTGGCCACAGGGACAGCAAATCCGAAACCTGATGCCGCCCACCATATATATATATATATATATATATATATATATATATATATGTATAGGCCAGTTCCTGGGTTTCTTGTTAACCATACAAACGCCATTCTCCTACTGCGACTAAGTATGCGCAGTCCAATGCTAACCGCTCGATTGGCATGGAGCCCGTGCGCCCCGCATTTTATCTGACAGTGGAGGGCACCTCCGGGTTCTCAATCGTTTGCAACTGCTCGCCTCAAGCCAGGCAATCCAACGTCACATTATTGCAATCCCACCAAAACCTTCCTGTGTCTGACTATGGTCGCAGGTGCGTATGTAACCACGGTTGCTAAAAACACATATGAATTTTATCAGGTCTTCAATGGCTGTGTGTTTGACGGACCTCAAGCTGATCCTAATGAGTCCCTGCAATTACACTTCCGAGCTGGATCTGCACCCCACTTCCATCTGGGTCAGGGTATTGAGCCAAATCTGGAGGCGGAGACCTTCAAGCCAACCTCCGAAGCACACCCGCCACCACTACACGCGTGATTGCCCAACAATGCAATTGTGTTCCTGCGCGTAAACTACTCAACATCGGGTGTTGCAACGTGCGCACACTACTGGACCGGGACTCGAGCGAGTACACCGAGCAACGCACTGTACTGGTCGCGATGGAACTGGCGCGATGCAACGTCGAAATTGTGGTGCTTAGTGAGACCTGGCTCGCTAAGCAAGATAACTTGCATGAAAGTGGCGCTGGCTATACCTTCTACTGGGTTGGCAACGCTAGCTCAGCACCAAGTGAACATGAGGTCTGATTTGATATAAATGAGAATATCTGTAGCTTGGGGTGTGGATGCGGATTTTGACCTTTGCTGCGAGCCGAGTGATTATTGTGCAGACGTTTCTTTGCCTGACTAGGTAACATCATAAGTGCGGATTCAGGGACCTGGTTCGCAATGCCTCGCAAGCGACTTAAATGCCAAATTGCTTATTGCTCAAGTTCTTTTTGAATGTCCGGCTTCAATGAACTCACTTGCTTGCCGGCTTTTACCCCTTATGAGGATACTGGCATGCTAAATTCGACGTAGAGCATGCTAGTATCCTGGAAAGGGCTAAAAGCCGGCAAGCACGTGAGTCCATTGAAGCCAGGCATTGAAAACAGAACTCGATCAAAAGCAGTTTGGCATTGAAGTCGCTTACAAGGCACTGCGAACCACGCTCCTGAAGCCGCACTGATATTGTTGCCTACTCAGATAACGAAACATCTGCACAATAATCACTCAGTTCGGAGAACAGCTCAAAATCCACGTTGGGTCCGAGTTACACTATCCGATCGCCAAAATGGCCAGCTCGTGGGTGAATCAACAGGCCTCAGCGCAAGACTGATGACTGTTCGCCTGCGACACGGAAGAGGTAAGTTTACCACTTTTAGACGCACGTACGTTCCGATCAGGTGTTATCCTGATGACATATGTGAGCAATTCTACACTCAGTTATCCTCCGTGATACGGTCTGTGCCAAGGAGCGACCGACAATTTCTGTAGGGTGATTTCAGCGCGAGCGCTTGGCGTGATGCATTGGTGTGAACAAATGTCATCGGTCTGCATGGCATGGTTCAGCGGATGCAAACGGTAATAGGCTGCTCTCACTGTGTGCGACTCACGGCCTGACTATCACGAACACTCAATTCGCACTGAGTGCGAGTGATATAGAAACTTGGTCGCCCCCACGGAATGGTCGCGCTCACCTGCTTGACTATGTCCTTGTACGTCAGCGTGACATGCGTGAACTGCGAAGTACACATGAACTGTGTGGAGCTGAGTGTGGCAGTGGTCACAAATTGGGGCGGTCCAAACTGTACATACATATCATAAATCAATGTACTGCACTCCTACCGTGAAAAGGTGGAAATATAATATTTATTCCCTTGATACTTTGGGGAAACTTACTAAGCTGTATAAGGCGATGGCTGCACGCCTTTGTGATGTGGAAGGCATGGCCACAGTGCGCGACCTGTGGCACCACATTCTCAACTAGATGATAGTAGCTACAGAGGAGACAATCAGGTGCGCATACTGGAAGCGGCCCTGGTTTTTGGAAGTAAAACAATGCGACGACTGGCGCATTGGTGTCTGAAAAGAATGCAGGATTTGCTGCACATGTGGAAGACCCCAGCGACTTGGGGAAGTGGGGTCACTTTTGCAAAGTTCAACAGCGACTGACTCGACAGCACTGTCGCCATAAATATGCATGGTGGACGGAGAATGCGAAGCAGCTGGAATGCTTCGCTGAACACCAACAATAAGGATTAATGACTCCTTGAAGACGGTGTATGTACCGAGCTTGGAGCTGCTGATGTGGTTACTTGATGGGAGCTCAGGCTCTCCATGCACACAGACTACAGACATAGAGTAAATCAGGCGAAATCATTTTGTCTGTCTCTTGAGCAAATGTTGAGCGTTTGACTGGCCTACATTGAACGGTCTGAAGCAGCACGTGGTGAAGATGAGTTTGGCGGACAAGCTGACAATGGATGAGACTCAGAAAGCACTTTTTCAGCTGCGAAACGGCAAATATGCCAGTGCCGACGGGATCCCGCCTGACGTAATGAAATACGGTGGACCCGCGTTGGTGAATGCGTTGTGCTTGTTACTAAAACGCGCGTGAATTTAGGAGGTGCCTCCTGAGCTGAACCTCACCCTTGTGTTATCACTGTACAAGGGCAAAGGAAGCAAGCAATGTACCAAGAATTATTGTCGTATCCACTTGCTAACTTGCGCGGGCAAAGTGATTTCCGAATCCACCCTGTCTGTCAGGTTGTGTAACCTAACGTGGCGGAAGAGCAATGTGGATTCCAATGGGGTCGCAGCAAAATAGATATGGGGTTTTCGGCTCCTTACTTGCAGGAGAAGTGTGGAGAGAGATAACGACGTATTTTCGCTGTTTGTTGATTTCACTAATGCATTTGATCCGGTAAACTGCGAGGCGTCGTGACTGGTGCTGGATAAGTTTGGTTGGCTGAGTAAGTTTGTATGTTTAATTGGATGTCTGCACTGTGATATGCGGGCGAGGGTGCAGCTGATTAGACAGACCTCAGCTGACTTTGCAATTATCTTTGGTGTGAGGAAAGGCTGTGTCGTAGCTTCTGACCTGTCTAATATTTAGCTTCATGCAATGATGTCGTGTGCTTACGGGGTTCGTGTGGAGCACCTTATTGATAGGGTTGTTGTACATCCGTCGTTTCGGTGCGAGAAAAATAGTCGGTGAAACAACTGTCCGTACGTTGCTGTTTGCTGACGACTGTACCTTTCTTGTGCATAACGTGGATGAGTTGCAGCATATGGCTAGTGCGTTTGCTCCGACCGCGGCCAAATTCGAACTCAACATCAACACAAGCAGAACTATCTATCTCTGTAAGTCTTCATCGTACGTGCAAGCTGCATTGTTGTAGCAAATAAGCACTGATGACGAAGTATTGGAAACCACCACTTTTCTGCTAACTTGGGCTTGTGGTTTCGACCAATAAATCTACATTGATCTTCGTATCCGCGTAAGAAGGCAGCGGCAGCATTCGAAAAGCATGAGTATCGAATGTGGAGCCACCACCAGCTAACCGATGGCACGAAACTGATTGGGTGCAGATCCATCGCGCTAATTGTTCTTCCATACGGCAGAGTAACGTGGATGACGTACCGGCGATATGTGAGATATCTCTAGCGGTTACTTCAACAGTGTCTGTGAGGTATTCTGCGCATCGGTTGGTGCGACAGAGTTGCAGAAACCGAGGTGTTGCGCCGAAGAGAAATGTATGCAGTGGACCGCATACTTTTGCTGAGAAACTTAGGGTGGCTTGGTCATGTGAGCCGCATGGATTCGACGCGGATACCAAATCAGCGGTTTTATGGCCAGCTGAGTGTTGGGAAGCGGCAAGTGGGAAAAGCGATTTTTCGTTACCAGGACATGAGCAATGCGAACCAGTCATGTTCTGATATTGATTTCAGGTGTTGAGAATGGAAAACGGTTGATCGGCGTACATGGCGCGATTAAATCAGGAAAACAGTTGCCAAATGGCTGGAAAAAACGCTCGTGCATATGGTTAAGAAACGGCAGGTGCGGCAACGATAGGCACCAGCGGTGTGTATTCCATCAATGTCGAGCGCATGGTGCTATGACACATGCAGTCGCGAGTGCTTGAGTCAGGCAGGTTTAGTGAGCCTCGAGTGAGGCCACTCAAGACCAACATCGAAACGACGGCGGGTGCTGCTGAGAATGTAAGCTGAGCAGGGGCAGTGTTGGTGGGTACGCTGCATTCGATTTATTAATCGCGTGCTTGCATGCTGAGTCACTTTATTTCAGGTGGTCGGTTTTTGGTTTGCAATTTGGTCTTAATGTTTATTTTGTTACCTCACTTAAATTTCTGCTTGAATAATCAATCAAAATGCAAACGTCGCTTAAACTGACGGTGCATAACTTCGTTCTTTCTCCATTTTGCATATGTTTCTCGATCTATTAAGCTTGCGGCAATTTTGATAATCTATTTGTATAATAAGCTAATTTTTGCAGCATGTCAGTATGGTTCTTTCGAAGTGTTTTATTGGTAATTTCCTTTCCTGTGATTGGCTGTTGCTTCACATCCCCGGTGTGGCTACGATTGATGTGCGTGGTGACAAGATGCCTACCAGTCTATTACTCACTATAGGTGGCAATTCGTCACATCTAGACTCACTCAGACAGCAGCCACAGGCCAGGAAAAGCACTCTACGCGCGTTTCATTCTTTCGGGTATCATCAGCAGTGCGCATTTCATCGGACTCTTGGTAGGGCTCGAACCCGCAACTCGACTGTTGCCAGTCCGTGGTTGAGACCATTGAGCTACGGGGAACGGCGCTATATCACATCTACTAACTTGTTCATGATGGTCAAATAATGACACCGTCTCAAATTATGCTGTTTCACAGTGCAACCACTATTGATCAGTATCTTTCTCGTGTTATTTCAGATAAGTGCACTATGTGGTTAATATTCGGCAGTGGTCTTTTAAGGAGTGTTTATTCTTTCCTTTTCATCTGCATATTTCGAAGTGGTGCTTCAGCAGCTTTCTTTGCTTGCCAAGACATAAGCCAGTTTCCTAAATAAGTTAGAATTTGGAAAATTAACTGCCCTCACGTAGCAGCTGGAGCTTATTTGTGAATACTATTTGCTGACGTGTGGCTTATGCTTTGGCTAGTTGTAAAATAGCTCCGTTCCGTTGCGGATATCCAGTTATATGTAGGCGAATGAGATATAACTGTACATGCGTCAAGTTTGCTTTCTCCTAAATCTTGATATATGTGAAGGTAAGCCGTCAGATTGTAACGGCTGATTAGCTAAATTTCGTTTTACAATATGTGCACTGAAGCAGAAATAGCATGTTTCACTTTTCCACCTATGGTTTTTGGGGAATTCTACAAATTATGAATGATTTAGGTTGCCAGGTTCATGTTTCGTGTATTCCAGCATTTTGCTGCAATCAACAAAATACAGATTATCTGTTAGAATTAGAACGTACTTCTTTCTTGCAACATGGCCTTAGGCATTTATAGTTCTGCGTGAGTGTAAAAAAACCTTTTGTACGACATAAGTGTTTAAACCGATTATACCTCTAAACGAATGTAAACTAGTTATTTTTATTATACGTATGGAACAAAAAACACATATTGCATTTTACTCCCTAAATAATTATTCCGATAATAGGGAGCAAAAGGTAGATATAATTAGTTAATGGCTTCTGTCACGAAGACGAGTGGGCACGTAAACAATCATAAGAAATAAAAATCAATATTCTTCTTTGCGTGATGAACAAAGCATTAATGACAGCCTATTTGAGTATATACTGAGGGCAATAAAAATTATGTTAATGCTACTTTTAAGCATGATCGGTTTACAGTAACTCAAGCCTAACGTAAAAGAGCCAACGTGACCTGGACACGTGTCTTAAGTAGGCTATGTTGATTATGGCCAAAAACTAAAGATCAAAAATCTGGATTTCCGCACAGTCTTGATTTTGGAATTCTCCTGCTCCATTAGTCGCTTGACATCCACGTACTGAACGTCAAGATCATTAGTACTACCAAATAAACCGTTTGTTACTGACCCAACCGAACTGCGTGTGATTCCAGCAGGCAAATTTTGTCTCTCTTGCAATGCTATCACTAAGATGTCCCTGGCTCACATGCATAGACTTGCAAATTTTAGTTACCCGGCATTAGCTTGGATATGCACAACGTCGCTTGTGTGATTAGCTTACTCATGGTGTTATTCTATCCTGGTCGCACTGGCTTACTTCTTGCAATGTTGAAGCTAGGTAGCCTTGACGTCCCAATCATCATTTCGAAAACTTTAGTATTATGCATGAAAATCAACACCATCCCTGTCGCATGGAAGCATGTAATTGTACTAGCAAGATAAAAATAGTGGATGTCTCCCGAACATGGACCACCATCAAATCATACACATGTCAATCGAGTCACGAGTGATAAAGATGATATCCAGGAAAGTGTCTCCTAAACTCCTGCTGCAGCGCAGTTTAACTACTAAGACTTGACATGGCTTAATACCGGCTAAGACTTCCTAGATATTTTAATTTGACCTGTTAGATATTTTAGCTCAAGAAGTAACTTAACTCCACGTACTCGTTATTTTCTTCCATGGCATGAATAATGCTTTCGACCTAGTCCAGCATGCTCGTCTACTGACCATGCTTCAGTCATTATATATTGCTCCTGCTTTTGTCCTGATACTCAACATAATTTTGTTTCTACACAATGTGATATCAAAGTACATGCCAGTGATTTGTAGCATGTCTCAGGTATGTTCTAGACCAACTACTATTCCTTTGTATGTTAAAGACGTATGTGATTTTGCTCGGTGGGAGAATTTTGTTTGTAAATGTTTTGAATATTGGGAACGTATTAGTGTGAATGTTGTGTTCGATTTTCTCGCAAAAGAAAGGCCATTTCTCTTTTCAGATCATATTAAATTTATCTTCTGTTTTATTAATATAGACATTGTCCACCTTCGCTCTCATGCTCAATGGTAACTTGAGGATTTGGGTCATTAGTTCAACCCATTGAACACGAAGTTTCGTTGGCAAAATGCAACACAAACATGTAGCGGAATACGCCCGCGACCAATGCATCACATATTTATTGATCACCGCTTGTGAACGGCAGAAGGTGACCTAGGGTTCTACTACTCTAATTCATTGAACTTGGATTAACACATATGTTATAGCGCAGCTAAGGTCAGCTTAGTAATCGGCTACATATATAAATATATTATGCTAAGGGAAGCCGGGCTTAAATTGTATAACTTCTGCGCTTCTCCAATTCTAGTATACTACTCGTGGTGTTCACTAACTAGCGGAAAAACGATAGGGTAGCTGTGGTGAGGGTGTAGCGGTCGTTTACTAAGCGTCTACTAGGACAATCCACATTTATCTTTCGCGGTGGTCGCAAACAACTGAGCTGCATCTACTCTGCATTCGCATGCTCAGACTTTACCTCACATTTCGTTTCCGGATGCTGAACAACCCGAAGTGTATATCAATTTACTAATAAGTAGCGAAGATTTTAGTATAATTCATAGATAATAAATTGTCTCTGAAGCACGCCAGTTACTTTGCCAGGCAAAATACTGATAAGCGATATCCATTACGTATCAGACCGTCCTCCATTGTTTTAACGAAAGCTCGCACCCTCATCCTTTCATTTTTATGCTTACGCTTCCTTATGGGGCGGGTTACCTATCGTAATCGGATCGATCAGAAGCGTTGAAATATTGCACACATACCTACGCAGATTTCTCAATACAATCGCTACCTCTGCATTTCTTGGCCTAAGATCATCTGAAGATGCGTTTTTGAAACCAGGTGCAGACCGTTTAAACCACACTCGTTGATCCACTGCTTAGATAATTCTTGCTACATCAGAGGAACATGAAAATTAGTATTCTAGGTTCCTTTGTCATCTTATCCCTAGTCCTCGATCTACCAGCTCTGATTAACGACTGGGTCACAGTCTAAAGACTCTACTCTCTCACTGCTTGATGCAGCTATTAATTCCCTTCTCCTTAGGCATTCTAGTTGCCAATCCTACGATCACTGGTCTGTGTGAGACTGTAAATCACATTTCTGCATCTCGTTTATATCCTCTTTACTCATTGTCTGAGATGATCATTCTTGAATCGTCCCAACACTCACGAGTCTCGTTTGATATACAGGGTGCAAGCGATAGTGTATATCTTACAGTCTTGCCTCAAAACTTCCTTTTGCTTAAATCTTGCAAGGAATGTTCCAGGTTTGCTGAGTTTCTTAAGCACACAAGTATCTAATATATATAGTAACTTGCAGTACAGTAGAGACCAAAAGGGACCCACTATAGTGCCCCTCTGAGCTTATTAAGATACCGATTTCTGTGTGGCTAGCTTTTCAAACTGGCCACGTTTAAGACGAAGTTGGGTCATTCAGAATTTTACACAACAAAATTTTACCATGTACCGTGAGTGCATTTTTCTGGTTTTAAAAAATCTAAAACAAAAACCGATTCAAAAATTGTGATTACAAAGTTCTGTAGCCTATGGACTGAACCGAAAATGTTTTTGAGTGACCGAAATTCGTCCCAAATGTGTCCAATCTGGATGGTCAAGGGCATAAAAATGCGGTCACATAAGGAGCGAAAACGTACTCGCGCTGACTGTACTTATGAATTCATTAAAAATCAAAGACGTACAAGTAAGGAAAGGTGGTGCTAAAAATCGTTAACATCATTTAACAACATATGTAGACAGATCAGGCAATTTATTTACATATTTACTTGCTGTCTCTGCAAGTGACCAGAAGCACGCCCATTATGCGCTGACAGGGAACCAAGCTTAAATAAAATATGGCGACTCATGAGTAACGGTACAAATATAACTAATTTAATCTTTTCAGTATGTAACTGATACAGGTCCGCTTTCTGCCTCATATCTGCTGTTTGTTTTCCGAGGTGATTTACTATGCCGTTTTGGTACACCAACGGTCATTCTGTGGTACTGGTGGATCCAGCGTGGACTATCGACAGCAAACCCGACCGTTGACATCCCACAAAACTCAGCTCATTGAATTTCCTACAAATAGCTAAACATTCGGCAATTTTCACCACTTAGTTTTGCGAAGTCTACCAATTTCCATCTTGGACGGAGCTGCTTTTCTACATTTAAGTCTGACATCCTGTCCCTGTCTTCTTATACAAGAACATTCACATTCAACTTACTGGAAATTACTATGGTAAAAATATGTAGGTATTTAATGTAACCAGAGTGTAAACACTTGCCATTATGACTGTTACTTGACAGGTCATTCACTTAACAATTGATGACACACTTTATTGTAGATATCGTCATTTCGCCACCTGGAGGATTACCGCTGTCATCTTGAAGAAATTCGTCATGACGTGAATGTTTTAACTCGAATATTGCCATTGCCACATGTGCAATTCTACATACTATTTCTCTGAAGTTACCCCGATGGTACTAAGCAGGATCTTCGGACTGAGATCTGAGGATCAAACTTTACCATTTACTTTCTCGAAATGGAACTATCAATAGGAACTGGATGGCTGACTACGCTATCACATCAAGCTTATTGATAATTTACTGCGAAAAATTTCGAAGTGGAACACAACTTTGCCATGCTGTCTCAGTCATAAACGATGCAACAATTTATGCAACCAATCAGCTAACGATTCTGCTTCATAACATCTCTCATCATAATCGAGACTTCTAACAAGTTATCGAACCCGCCGCTATGGTGCCCACTTGATTTCCCACTTGATTAAGGTCGGTATTTCAAGCACATTCTAGATCAAACAACCATCTTTGTTAGTCCTACTTAACTCGTACAGGAATTCCAACATTTCGAACCAGACTTCACTGAACGTAGTTAATCTGCCCACCCACAGTAATATTTTTATTAATCATTAAACTAATGTGCTCCTAAATAAACACGCGAAGTTTCTCCCTATTTGCAAATTATGTAATTAATTGATCACACCTCTTTAGGCGTGTCTCGTGTACTTCGGTAATAAACCAGGCCTTTAATTCTTTATACGGAAGGCGAGCGAAATATTTAGCCACCAGCCATCCCGATGAATACCAGGTTGAGAAAACAGCCACATTTAAGGTAAAGTTGACTTACCAAGTAGACTGCTTTTATAGTTCGATCATTCTCAACCAGAAAGGTCACTTACAAGAACATATGAAAAATGAAAAGAATAATACTCATGATTTCAAACTGCCAGTCCTAATAAGCAAATTGATTCATATTGTGATCTTTCAAGTGCAACCTCAAGAAATACAAATTGTCTTTCAAATTGTAATGTAAGGTATGCTTGATAACAATAAAATTATTTGACACGGTTGACTTTTTAAACCTATTTGACCGCTTGCTGATCTGGATGAGTGAGAATTGGAATTAATTCGCTCGATTTTTACTCTGCCGTAACGAATTTTTCCATCCTTAGCTCGCAATGCAACAGATGGTTGAAGCACGACAAATATATCACCAGACAAAACACGAACATTCATAATTAGGCAGCTTAGTTATGTGATAAAGGCTGTCTATGGTGCATCACATCAGAAACTGTTATCCGCACATACTGTCAAACCTGTCTAACGTGACCATTCAAGTGCAGACAAAAAGTAGTCGCGTTGAACAGGTGGTCGCCCGAGACACGTATATGCATAGGGACATTACTCCTAGGAGAGAATGTTGGGGAGGTTGTTGGCTGGTCGCCATAGATATGCGGTCGCCACTGATGGGTGGATTGTATCGAGTGCAATGCAGGAAAAACACAAGTAGAACCTTTTATGAATCATTGGTAATTCTGATATTCACAAAAATAAATACCGAAACATTTTTAGTTTGCGTGATTTAGCTTTCACCCGTTTCGTACTGTATGAACAACTACTTTCAGAATGCAAATACGTTAAACATAAAGCTATTCCTTTAATGCCAAAAAAGTGAATAGTTTTATTATCGTGAAACGGATTGCCAATTTACACAACAACCATCTGGTACGAATGGCATGGTAAAATAAAAGGCTTGTCAAAGACACGTAATTGTTTAGTTAAATGAATAGGCCAAACGACAAACGCTTCCATAGATGTATCTCAAACTTAGGAAAACTGAAGCCATCGGCAATTATTTTTCACAGTACGACACTCAATGTCAGCCGTTCAAATCAAAACCTCATTTGCTCAATGTTTGATTAGCTTTTGTGATGTTTCGTCACAGTTAGACTCAGGCAGACAGCAATCACACATCCTAAAACGCCCTGGACGGTCGTTTCGACCTATTGGGACTCGTCATTAGCGCGCAGCCGCCGAATTCTGCTGTCTTAGATTCCACGAATTTACTTTTGCGAGACAGCGACCTATGTAACTGAGCCATGCGTGATGGCCATTTTCTATATGCGTGTTGGCTGCCTGCCTGAGCTAAACCGCAACGAATCTTCAAATTATATCTTATGAATCTCCATACTCCTAACAAATAAGCAGTAGTCGACTTAGCAGCTACGTGCCACCTCGATTGTTAGCGCCTTGCAAAGGAAATCGTGGCTCTGGAGGCCAGCCCTTTTCTTCTGCACGTTTATAATATGAATGACACGGTCCATGAGCCATGCTATAGTGCAGTTTGGTATCAGTCATGGCGGTCCGCTGCCGTCGCCCATGGCTCGGCGACATAAGTCGCTGGCTCGCAAGAGTAAGTTCGTGGGTTCGAATCTGACAAGCTTCGTCGGATGCGCTCTATTGACGAGTCTCAGTAAGAGGAAATGGCAGACTAGCGCTTTCCTGAATTTGTAATGACTGTCTGCTTGGGTCTGACTGTGAGCATTCTTCACAAAGACCTAATAACTCCCCCTACCACTTGCGAATTGGAATTAGGTGTTAAATCAGAAAACCGTACTTTTCACAAGTTAGGATTAGGAAGCAATGTTTGGGCAATGATAAGGTAGTACGAATGAAGTGAGCAAGTGGATCACGATGTAAAGGTCCGAATTGCTCTAACCACCTACTCCACGTACTTCTAATTTCGATTTTATTTCTTTATTTCTCTGTCAAATAAAAAGAGTCTTTGTCCTACGCCAATACAACAAACGCGGCATATTCTGCACTTAACTTCAGTATTTACTTGACGCGAGTCTTCATTTGCTTGGAGAATGGTGGGCACAAGGGTCTCTACCGAGCCCAGTGCATTCACGTTTACTAGATGTACCTGCTGATTGCATTCCCGCTGAGATAAGGTAAGTTCAAATGGCAGTCAAAGCAAATGAGTAGGTGCTGAGCCCCCAGGTTGTGACTGTTGTTGTTACCTGCATTCTCATCAGCATCTGGAAGTTCACCGTTAAATTAGTTGGCATATTCTGAGCTTCGAGGTGAAAATCATTTTTGTCTGTCATTTTGTGCCGCGTCCCCAGAAACCGCAGCCCTGATTCTAGGAAACTTGACCGCATCAAATCATGTTAGCAGCAGGCGGTCCTCGTGAGGTAAATGCGTTTATACGCATAGGCAACAAGTCACTACGCAGTTCAAGGAAAGCCGCTACTCGAACGGACATTTCGAGACCTTATTTTATTTGTAATCTACTCGTGATGATTTCAAAGCAAAATTCCACGCTAAAATAAAGTTAAGCTGCGAAACTTGGGTGTCTCACCAAGTTTCTAAATAAGAATAGAAATATCTTCGTTATTCTCTCTAAAACGGTATACCTGCCTCACAAGAAATCACGCCAATGAAAATATCAGCGATAAGCGGAGGTAATAGCTTTGCAACTAGTGTAAACATCTGGCACCTAGGGTGAAATATTTTCTATCCAATTTCATTGATCAAGATTGCCACAATTATTACTGATTAATAATTGTCCAGTTCGTCTTGTCGTCAACTTTAATCCACCTACGATAGTAGAACTCGGACAGGTAAACAACTTCTGTAAATGAAGAGAGCAACATTATCAGTCAAACAATTAAGTGGTGAATCTATACAAAGCGAAAGATCTCTCAACCGAATACAGTTGCTTCGGTACGGTCCTAAGTTCAGATTTGGGCATTCCTCTTTGATCAGTCTGATTTACATCGCGTCTAGTTTGCTCAGTTCGGTCGGTTTTTCTAGTATTTACTGACATCTATAATAATTTATATCTGCGAAGACCAGGCTCGACTGAGTTGGCTATTTCCTTACCTTTTAGATGGTCAAAAGCAAATCTACTTCCGTTTAATACGGATAAGTGCAAAACCGCGCATGTTCGCCACAAGCCCGTACTCAGATAAGCTTGGAGGCGACATGCTGAAGGCCACACCACTGTGATGAGATCTTGTGGTGGTGATGCAACACGACGACGGATGTTCAGAGCAGTCTTGAAGGCCTATAACACAGCAAACCCACATGTTGGTCTTATACGGATGGCTTACGGGATGTTCGATCCCACTATTTTCCAACAAATGCTCAATGCGTATGTGAGACCCATGTAGAACACGCGACACCGGTTTGGCAACCCTAGTTAAAATGCGAGCACGCTGCAGTGGAGACCGCACCGCGAGAGGCAACTGAAATGTGTAGGGGTTGTTTAACCTGCACTAACACATGCAGCTGAAGGACCTGGGATTGCAAAGCAGGAGGTTTCGCCGTCTATGTGGTTACATCATCCTGGCATTCCAGACCTCGAAAACCCCGGTCACGTTTGCCGCCACCTCCTGAAGCATAGCCGCAACACAGAATAGAGAGGTCCTAAGCTGGAACTGGCCTCCCAATACAGTCGGCTGGAGTGCCGCAGGAATTACTTTTCCCTTCACGTTTGTCAACCGTGGAACGCTCTTACGACTTCTGCCATTTCTGTACCCGTGCAACCCACTTTTATAAACGACTAGACGATGCTTTACACCACCTACAAGAGTTGAGCTGATTTTTATTCATTGATTGACGCCAAGTCGCAGAAAAGCATTGCGCTCACCAACCCCCCTGAAGTCTGGGTAAGCGGTTATACCATTTTGTTAACGTGGATAATATAGTGAGTCCACAGATGCGTTTTTCAATTATGTGCAGCCTTTCTTGAATTAACGTTATTCCCAGATGCATGTCAACTCTCCGCGTTTTTATTCGTATTATAACATTGTCCCACTTTAGCTTAGATCAGTTAGTGAAACAACCTCACATATATTGGCAAGTTGTCGTAATGGGGTTTCGCCACATCATAGGCGCCTTCAGTCCCGGTGGATCGGCTTAGCGTTTAGGACAGAATGACCAAAACGTTGTCTGTGAAGTACGTATGTACAATGTAAGAGCGTTACGTGCGTACGAAATGTGTCAAAAGCTTGCTGGAGGGGTGTAAATAAAGATTTATCTCAAGTGCAAAATGCACCTTGATTTCACCAAAGTAATGACCCTTGATTCTACTGCACCTAAACATCATTCTCCACCATACGTTTTCTCACTTTGTAAGTATTCATCTGGGATCATCCGTATTTCTCTTGTCACGTTCTTTAAGATATCCTCCATGCTTTCAAATCGGTTCATTTCGATGATGTCTTGAGCTTGGAGTAAATGGAAACATGCATTTGGTGTTCGACTGGTTGAGTAATTACGTTGCTTTAGCACTGGGGTGACGAATTTCTAATAACTGCTAGCACCGGACCGAATTGGAAGTTGTGATGTAGTCTCAACTTGCTCGGCTTGCTCGACATCGATGCTTCAATTTTGTACTGTGCCTGATGGCACACGGAATACCGTGACCTGCCTTGTTTCGGCGAATGCGTGATGTATGCAAAACGAGAGGTGATGTCAATTGATGAATAATCGAGAAAGATGTAGTTTTCAAATTAAACTTCCACTTTTTTGGTTCCCTTCGACTCCATGGTTAAAGCCCAAAAAGGTAGTAAACACATTCGTTTGGACACATGTTGGCTTGTCTGAAAAAAACAATCCACTGATTTTGTGCTTTGAGTGCATTTGCCTCACCCCGACTACTTGGCATATGCCACCAAGCGCCAAGCTAGTATAATAAGTTCGACTTTGCATTTTAATTATAACGATAATGTTAGTGTTTTTATTGTGGCACATGGAATGAAGTAATTAACTTACCCAACCAAAGTGTAAAGTGCTTACAACAAGAAGGATGGAGAATGCATAGCCAAATGCGACGAACATATGTGCGATTTAATACATAGGTCACAGTGTCATAACGTTAAAAAAGGTAGTGGTCATTAGGAAATATTATCTTTAATATTTACAATAAATCACATGTATTATTGTCTACAAGCCACGAACAACAATTAATGTTACGCAAGCAATGGAAGCGTGAAAAATCGTTTCTACCATAAATTGTCTGTTTTTAAGACATGCATATATTAATTATTATGAGAAATGCAGCACAAATATATATTTTGACTACTTGGTATAATCAGAAATCAGGGGAAGCGAATATGTTTTCGATAATTCATCTTCAAGTTTATACAATTATTTGAAAACCAATATGTGCGGACAGACATTACAAGTCTTTACTACTGGGGCCTGTTAATTGAATGCTGACATCGCTGTCTGTTAAGCCACGACAATCGACCGCGTGTGACCTCGTGGGTCAGAGGTCACCGGCCGTTTGGGCCAGGGCAGTCCCAAGCCTTTAGTTAGCTTCTTCTGAACACAGCTCCGGTTCCTACAGTCGGATCGCAATTGCTTCAGCGGCTTCCAGTAGTCGCTTGCGGACGTAGTTCGAGCGGTACTTTGGGGCCTGATAGATAAGTTTGAATGAATCAGTGAAATTTGTGGCGTGCCCTGTATCGTCTAAGTGCGCGACTATTGATGAATTCGCTGTACTTCCACTTCCAGTTCTAAGCCCGACCGGGTGGTGTTCCTTCATTCTCTCAGATAGACGCCGTGTCGTACGACCAATGTATTCCGCTCCACAGGAGCATAAAAACAAGTTGCTACACATTAAGTTGGTGTGGACAGACCTCTTATCCCTTGAGTTTAGTCTCACCATCGGAATGCTAGTGAACTGGATTTGAATCTGCGCTGCTGGATAGGTGCGTCTGAGTGCAAATGAAAGACGACGAGATAGAAGTTCCGTCGCAACCTCGCCCTTGTATGGCAGCTGTAGGAAGATTGGCTTACGTTCTACTGTCAAAACTACAGGCTTTTTCTTCTTCTGTTTCATATTGGCTTTGATGAATCTTTCGGGATAACCGTTCTCCCTTAGCACTAAGCGAATGCACTCTAGTTTTTCCGCAAGCGTGTCATTCGAGCAGATACGTTCAGCTCGGCTCACTAGGGTATTTATCAAGCTTCTTTTAAACCTAAGTAGCACAAAGCTGTGGAAGTTTGTGTACTGCTCATTCCACGTACTTTTCCCATAGACGCAGCTCTGTAGCGCACCTGCATGCAGTCGTTTCATGGCGATATCGATGAAATGAAAGCGACTGTTTTCCTCAACTTTTCCGGTAAACTTTATTGCTGGATGGCCTTGGTTGAACGTGTTCCTTATTTCCTCGATACTTCGAGACGACTGAAGCAAGACAAAAAGGTCAACCACGTAACGGCAATAAAAACCGAGACTTGAGATTGTTGGCTTTAGCTTTCCCTGTTCCAACATACCCATGAAGACGTCGACGAGGAACGGACCCAGTGGGGAACCCATCGCCACCCCATCGCACTGTCGGTATAATTCGCCATGGGATGGAAACTGAACATTGAACGTGTATCTGAGCAATAATTCCTTTAGGATCACCATAGGTATGCCAACATTAATGTGGTTTGCATTAACGTACTCACAGATGCATTTGTGGTCTCAACTAATGGTACGCTGGTGAAGAGTGAAGTAACGTCGAGGGAGCACATGGTTAGATTGGAAACATTTACATCACGCACGAGATCCACAAACTCAAAACTATCCTTCATTACTATGCACAACAATTTGCTCTCGAATAGGCGTAAGAATCAAAACCAGCCATCGAGCAATCGAGTGATATGAGGAGTTTTTCATATCCAAGACGGAACAAAGGGGGATGTTAGGCTTTTGAGTTTTTGGTAGCCCATATAGCCTTTTCATAACCGTTTTTACCGGCTGAAGTTGTTCATAAGTGTCTTCGTTGATGTAACCATCCTTTCGAAGCCGTTTAAGTCAGTTGCAAAGATGAGTTTCAATCTCTTTTTTGTTTTGTCTTTCTCACCTATGGCCCTCAGAAACTTGGTTTCATCTGCCAGTATTTCTTTCATTTTACTCAAGTAGTCCACTCTGTTCATGATAACAATGCCTAAGCCTCTTATCTGGCCGAGTGAATATGACCTCATCTTTCGGTATTTATGGTCGCAGTAGACAGATATCTTCAACTTATATAAAACCTTTCTCCGGGAGGTATTCTGAGTTGTTTGCTCTGTGAAACTTTAAACAAGGATATACTAATAATATGTTGAAAGTTGTTTTTGATGTATTCTTTTGAATTAATTATGACATCCCTAGAATCCTGTTTTGTCTGGCCATTTCCACTGAGAATACACCTACTAAATGTCTCGTTCGCAGTTACACCTTTCATTTTATTTTAAGCTGGTGTGGTATAATATCGAGTGATCCTTCATTATTTAACTCAACTTCAGTGCCGTTTACATGTGTACTGAGTATGATGCTCTCAGAGCAAGATAACGCGTTTCTTTTCATATTCTTTAAATTCACTCAGCACATTTCAACCTCCGACTCTCTTTCGTGGTCGGCGCATTTGTGGTCGCCCAATCTGTGACCAAATAACTTGAGTGGTCATAAATTATTCGCCGGTATGTCAGTGGAGAATCGCTAAAATTGAGTATATTAGCTAATTCGGAATCTCTATTCCATCACCTAGGGAGATCGACCCGGTTGTGGTCAAAAATAGCAAAAAAAGCGTATAGGTGTTGAAATGAAACTAATAAACAGAATTAGGTAAATGTACGACGGATTCGGTTTCAGTACATACGTAGAGTTTACAAAACAATAATGTATAAGGATTGCAGTGTTGAGAGTGATCCAACAACTGTAGGCAATTTATTTGTAGAGTAAACCACAGGGAAAATGGACTTAGCAGCGAGTCAAACTAAGTTATGGGTAGTATATTTATTTTCTCTGGGTAGGTAGAGATTAGGGTTAAACGTCCGAGGAGAACTAAAGAGAGAAAGGTACTGTTTTGCATGATGGAAAGAGGCAACACATTACGTTAGAATAAATAAAACTTAAATATTTCAGCCGGACGAGGAGGATACTTTTCTGAGATTCTGCACGCATTGTCATGCTAAGTTCTCACTGTGCACCTATACTTCGACCCAAACTTCAGACAACTTTCTCATTTTGCGTTCAAGTTTCATCAGAATTTTGACTTGCAACAACTTGAGGTACTTATCCAGCAATTTCCGAACGGTTGGTTGGACAGAAAGTAGAGATTCAGTAGGTAGTCCGTTCTAAATATCCGACTACCATAGAAAGTAAATTTCCTGCTTATGTTTATTCTAGTTGCACTTGTATAAACCGAAATCCTTCTATTCCTATGTCATACTTTTCATTCTGAATACAGTGTATATTATTGTACGGGGCAATTCCGCGTTGGTGCACTAAGTTGAACAGAAACCTCAGGCACACTTTCCATCTCCGTAGTCACAAAGTCTCCTAATTAAGCCTTATACAACAGTCTAAATATTTTGATGTTGGAGATTCCGTAATTAAAGCATTGTTGAATCCACGCGGCACGTTCTCCAAGTATAAACGATTGAGTTGATTACAACTGCTTAGTACCATGTAACCTATTCCAACAGAGGGCGTACGCAGACATTGAACATGTGCAACTTGGAATCAAGCAAGACCAAAATCCTTCTACTCATAAGTAAGACTTGTTAGTTGAAGATTAGCACTGCAGTCTGACGGGCTTTTGCTGCCATGAATTTTTCTTAACCCACGAATTATGGGGTGACTAAAAATGAATACCTAAATCCCTTAAAATATTGCGGAGCGGACTAGGCTATAGGCAGAAGTATAAGTTGTTCATATTAATTACGCTTCAACAAGCGTATTTATCCGCAGCGACTGATCTTTGCCAATCCTCACACCATGCTTTGAGAGCCAGTAGTTCTTTACTTATCTTTTCCAAGTTCTCTTTAAAATTTCTAGGATAAAAAGTAGTTTATTTTGACATCATCAGCGAAAAGCTAGGGTGCACTATATTTTAGCGTCCTTGATGTGCATCAAAAAGTGCACAGTACCAAGCACTTCCTTGGCGGCACCATATTAACAGTCAGCGATGATAACTTGCGGATAAGTATTTGAACATGTTGTGTACGACCAAACAGGTATGATCTATACCAAGCATGTAAGGGAGTTTTGACGCCAAGTAGTGAAATTTTTCTTTGCAAGTGGCTACTCGGCACTCTATTAAATGCTTATTGCACGACGATGAAAACAAACGATAGCCGCATTGTCATTAGCCACAGATATTTTTAAACAATCCAAGTATTCCAGTTGACAATTTTGATATAATTGTTTTTATAGAACGCGGTGCGACGTTTAATTATCTATATCTGATTGACCGATAATAAATAATTATGTATTCTCTAATATTTGCATCAAGCGCACAATTACGTGCACCTATTGAAGGACTAAAAATGTCAAGCTCCTTCAACTACTCAAAACAGAGTTATTTATCTAACTACACCGAGTGAAAGTGCAGCCGTTTGTTGACGAAAAGAACAACTTCCTAAGGCCGTCTAATTAAATAGCAAATTGCACAATAACGCAAGGTTTATATTCATGTAGTCGGTAACATAATAATACGCACTGCTTTGACGGAAGCAGCCAGATATATATGTATATATCTATACAACGTTGTCAATAGTACAATTGGCATAGTGCAACAACCCATGGAAAATATAATGAACATGCGAAGCTAGAGGAAAAAACGGATGTTCATGGGAATAATGCGTCACAACCAGTCAGACATTGCGCACGGTTTCTTGCCATATCCAAGTGTTTCCTGCCATATGTGTTCCGAATTCTTCACACTCCAGCCAGGGAGCCGAGAGCGCCCGACCACGGTTAAGTTTGACGTTAGCTCCTTCATACTCCTGGCCCGAGTCATACGTTGACCAACTTGCTTTCACTTCCAGCCGACTTCTGAGTGCGCGAAGAGAGCTCGGCTTGGTAAGCGATGAGTAGGCATGCGAAGAACATGCCTGGGCCACTGAACTCTGTGCAAATTATGCTGCTTAGTGGCTGGCAAATATCTCTTGTCTGAAAATCCCAAGTCGAAATCCTATATTCATTTTGTGACGTTGCTATCGTACACCAGCCATGCTGCGAATGCAGCGGTGCTCGAAAACAGACAGACTCACAACATCCTTTGCGCGAACAGGCTGTCTCCCAGCCATAGAGGAGTACCGCTCTTACTATGGCATTGTATATTTTGCCTTTCAGAGATAGACTCAGATCACCTCTACGCCAGAGATATCGGTGATTAACAAAAGGAACCCGAGACTTGGTGACACACAAAAAGACCTGATCCGTTAAACCATTAGCGCTGAGACAGCTACCGATGTAAAGGAACTTGTCTATAACTTACAATGTATGGCCTAGAAAAGAAAAGTTAGGAGCAGCGTTTAGCCAGCCCTGCTGAAATACCTTGAGTTTCGATGGTGTGAAGGTCATTCCAAACTAAGAGACAGACATATCCAATCTACACAGGACATTTTGGGCGGCCTGTGAGGCGTCGCAGATTACGGCAATCTCGTCTGCATACTCCAAATCCCGAAGTCGGTCCTTCGGAAGTAGCTCGACACCGCTCGGTTCAGAGAAGCAACCACAGCTCCCTAAAAACAGTTTAAGTTCACAGTTTCAGCCTTACTGATATTGCAATCAGTACAATAACTAAGGACGAAATGTGCGTGAGTATTATCCATTCGTGAATAAAGTGCGACTACAGAAAATGATTAACGTTTGCGCCAAATTCGAAATTTCTGTCAAGTATAATAGATGCGTCAAAGCAAATATGCGATTACGACTTGTATCACATCTCACTGTAAATATGGCAAGAAGCTTTGGATTAAACGCTTTTA
This sequence comes from Dicrocoelium dendriticum, assembly GCA_944474145.2. NCBI lineage: Eukaryota > Metazoa > Platyhelminthes > Trematoda > Plagiorchiida > Dicrocoeliidae > Dicrocoelium > Dicrocoelium dendriticum. The sequence goes on from OX104070.1 coordinate 21,967,229, forward strand.
TTCTTATTTTGCAACCCTGTTTGGCTTGAGCACCCTGGTTTTAAAACCATTATTTTGGTACACTCACCATGAGATTCCTTCATTAAATTACCGAACCGCACTCCATTTGCTGCGACACTAGATACATAGATTTTGTTTTATAAGAGCATATTTTAAGAAGATGAAGTGCGTAAATATTCCATGATGCGTTTGGCCTGGGCAAGAGAAAGGAAAATTGGAACTTTTCCTCCGGAAGGAAATAGGAGGACAACTGCAATTTTCGCTACAGTTTTGCTGTCCTGCGTTCTGAGGTTTGATTGTGCAATTAGGTTACGTTGAAAATATTCACATACCTAAACGCGATGTTCTGCAACTCAAATAGTTTTAAATAGCATTAATTCATGCATATCTCGTAAATCTACGTCCGGCTGAGGAATGCTAATAGTTGCGCACCATCAAACACGTTCGCCTTGTCTTCATTAATTTCAATTTGTAAGAATGCAAAGCCTCTCGCTACTAGATGTGTCAATATAAAACGGAACCCGATCAAATGCAAGCTAAGAGCGCAAGAGCTAAACTAAAATCAAATTTCCTGAAGGAATAAATCTTACTTTCGAGTCTCAACCAGCTTTAATATATTTTACTAATAAGGAACGAATATGAAGAACATAGCATAATGATTTTTAAAAATCCGTTTCTAGACTCACTTTGTCCCGTCTATGAATGTAAAACTTATCTTTACTCTAACATATCTGGATTAGATAGACATGTCTAGCTATATTGTTTATTCGCACTGATTACAACATGCTGATGTAGTTACTGTTGTTCAGTGAACAAGAAGCATACATTTCGTTACGTTGGATTGCTAGCTGAACTGATGGAACCTTACAGCTTGCGTAAACAAGGGCTGCTTTGTTTTGAATAATACGCAACATTTTTTCAATTTGCTGCTAATGCCGTTATATATTTAACTTGCAGATTTTATGAAAGTTGAGATGAGAGAGCGCCGCTAGAACTTCATGGTAAACGCATATAGGTTGTAGTTGCCATTACGAGTACTTCGATTTATTCGGATTATTTTCTTAAAAAGCATAACTGAGCATAATATTGATAACAGTGAAGCACATAGAATTCATTTCATTTCACTCCATGATACTGTAGACATGTGGTTGTCAAGTAGCGTCTTCTCAGAAACAGAGGAATAAATAGTTTATAAAATGCGCAAGCTAGCACACCGACTCCCGTGAATGCATGGTTTGCGCTGCATCAGTACGGTTGAAAGAGAAGGAGCGGAATCCAAGCCATGACTTGATCGAGAGAAATGAATACTCTCACTTTGATGTTGGCGTCGGTTGGAGCATCCCGAATGACTGGATGTGGTCCTAAACACTATAAATACGTTTGGTTGGACACACTTACGAATATGACGAAGAGCCGCCCTAAGTAGCGTTTGTGTTGTGGGTTTCCATTTTCCCACCGGTTCGCTTAGTCTCCCTCTTCAACTAAAACCTCAATTATTAGTAATAATATGATGATTTTGCGGCACAATATCCGGCTGTTAGTTCTCCGGAAAGACGTTCATCCGTTACTTGTGATTCAGCCTGTGTGCCTCTGTGACATGTTTTCTATTTACTTTTGTATTTTGGCACAAAAACGGATGGGTTTTCCATCTGCGGCTAAGGTATATAACGATAATGCTAACCATAGCCAAAAGAAAAGTAAGATTTAGGTAATAACATGATTAGTATGGGAGCAAGCCATCCAAATCATAACACATCACTTAATTCGTGATCACTCCTTACAAGAAAAATGCTCAGTGTCTCAATGCGGACAGTGGTTCGTAGCAAGCGTTGGTGTCAAATCGTATCCGTATTTACGATTTTCGCTTCGTTTGTTGGCCGCGCCTCTTTCTGTGTGGATAAGTAAGGCTTTAGCTAACGAATGGCAGCACGTCAGCTGCTTAGTGAGCATGAAATTTTCATTATTGGCTTGACGTATGTGGATCGTTACATTAACTTTCCTGTTCACATTCCAAACTGAATTTTGATCCTATCATATTTCAATTTCAATGTACTCCGTGGTGAGACATTTGACTCTGGAAATGCATCGGCTAGGCATCATAGTCTTACCAAGAATATATTATAGTTGTTGCTTGGTATCAATGAAAATATACCTACCCAGACTAGTCGTTAAACAAATGGTCATTTATAAAGGACAGGGAACCAATGCTTTATGAAAAGTTGGTGATTTTATAATGCGAGTAAACCAATTGAAAATATCGATTTACAGCTATAAATATTATTGCAACAAATCGGTATATTTTCCGACGGGTGCGGTTTGTTCATTTTTGAAAAACGATGAATTTGCATAGGGTTTCAGCTGCTGTTTATTGGTCATCGACGCAATTTTTAATTAATCAAACTATATAACATTATTAAATTGCGGGTATTTTAATTTTTGTGAGAGATCCGATGAGCACAATGGTGGGTTGCTAAATGTCGAAAAGTTTGACTGCTATCTTCATGGCAATAAAAATTTCTAAGTGACAACCAAAAGTAGACATTCGCTAACCGGTCATTAACTTCGACAGAAAATTATGCCACAGGTGGGCGTACCACAAAATGAAGAAATTTAAGCGATTACTTTGTTTAGTCGGCTGTAACTTTGCTATAATCTTCCAATGATGATTGTGATAGATTTAGTAGTTTCCTAAACCATTTGCTGTATCGGTTGAGAACACGCGCCAATATATTACATTATAGGAGGAGTGAGATTGCTTCGCAATGCTCGAAGTCAAAGTTGTTCAACCTAGGCGTAAGTGCATCGCTTATCTTAGGTAGGCGTTGATGAATGCTCTCTGGTAATTTTAGCAATGGCTTGCTGAACATTATTTCCAAGTAATTATATTTGTCTTGCGGTTGTGACTATGTATGATGTTACAGTGATTTATTGTAGGTTGTACGGTGAGTTTAAATGGTTCAAGTCTTGTTTGGGACGGTTAAAAACATATAGTGGTTTAGCCTGTTAGTTGCCTCGCTTTTGTTACTTGAGGTAGGATGTGTTTAGCTAAGTTGAAATTGCTAGTATATTGGAGTCCATGATCTCGAACGGAAAATGCAATTGAGTTGGTGTAACAGTAAGAGTAATGTATTTTTCTGGTATCCTGCATCGGTGGCAGAGTCTTTGAAATTTATCTGCCGAGAATCTCACATAAATGCTGTCGTTCCATTTGGTTAGCATATATTTTTATGCGTTGTTTCGATTGGTTGGGTAGGAATCAATACACTACATTGAGGTCGTTTTCAAATATGTATGAGCATCCGTGTCTAATATATTCACATATATCGTTTAGTTAAATGAGGAAAAGAAATTAGATTTTTGACCATCTGCGCAATCCTTCTATGTGAACATACTAACTTCGTTCAGACGGTTCGTGAGCACTGTATAACTACTTTAACTTGCTTCCTTGATTGATGCTTTCAGTCCCCATGAAATGCATTCCAGCAATTTGCAGATACTTAGCGCTTTCCACTGACAGTGCACGCTAATAGCTGTCTCATGGTTACTAGCGGCTTTTACTGCCAGTCAGCAGCGTATCCGAATAAGCCAAGGGCACAGTGTCGGACCTTCATGAATTGCAAGCTAACTGCGATTTAGCGGTATTCCCCTACACTTCCATGCAATTTACGAATAATATAAGTAAATAGTGGACCACGAGAGATAAAGGTTTAATACCAGAAACTATGAAGACATAGTATTTAGAAAATTGCAATTGCGAGGTGTCTTTGATGCGTTTATGCTTAGGCGAACTCTAATGTCGACATGTCTAAGCCTCATCCAGCTTAGTCGCTTTATTAACCAGCAAGTCGTGACGGTAGGGTCATCGGTTCTAACCACGAAGGGGACTGATGGATCGCGCACATCTGATAAGCAAAGATGACACGAAATGACATTCATTGCCTTTCGAGATTTGTAAACACCTTTTGACTTACATTGTATACGACGGACGTTTTACGAAGGCACGTTTATTCGCAAATTAGCTCTTGTAAAAACTGTCACTTATCATCCATTTGCTGACTGGTGCAAAAATATACTTGCGCAATTCGGCTTACTTTTGAGAGCAGAATATTTCTGTTACATGTAAACCGACCACTAAATTAGCATCTATGATTTAACCAAAACTCTACCGCTTTATGACCGTAAAAGCCTCGGGCATCTTCTCTAAATGAAAGATGGCAGCACACAGAAAGCGACTACCCGAAGCTATCGAGAGGGGTTTCCCTTTAATTTCGTATGGTAACACCAGTAAGGTACGCGGAGTAATTATATATGACCAACATAACTCGCGGTACCTGCTAAGGAAATCCGTGCAAACAGGTCCGCTACTCACGTTATTATTGTCTGTAAGTAAGACGCAATAACACAAGCCTAATTGGCGTTACTTATTTTCGCAAAATGGTCAGTCTAGACGAGGACTCGCAAGCAGCATCCATCTTCAGAATGGTCCAACGAGCAAGATAGAAAAATATACTTTCCCAGGTGAATTCCAGATATATTATCTGAAAATTGCGGCATCTTACTGCAGGTGACTACATGTCAACCTGAAAAGGTAGTTACACATTTCCATCCATTGTACACTGAATCTGCTTTTGACTCGGAAAGATATTACGGATTACATCCTACTTTTTATTGGAATTAAAGGCAATGATGTACTCGTTGCCGTTCTGAACAAGGCGGAAAGGAAGGGATTTGATGATTTACGTATATAGATTATAGTATGCATTGGCGTACATTCGTTAAATGTTGACCTTAAACTTCATGGTGTTTTTTCGGATTTCCTATTAGTAGCTGCACAAGAGCAAGAGATTTCGCCATATTATAGATGGATTTGATTTCCTCAGCAATTCTGAACCGATGAGTTGCTAGTTAAATTTGAGTGAATTTTTGCCTATTTGAATTATTGTGGCAATATTTATATTTATGCAATACGGTGATCCCATCTACTTTAGCTTTGAAACGGCCTTGGACGAATGTTTGTATTTGTTGCGAGGCGGTCTGTGTATACATTAAACATAGGTGCGTATATGCCCGTACATGTTATGATGATTTACTCCAAGTATTCCGCGTCTGTAGCTGGATCCGTTGTAGAGAAGAATCCGTCCCCACACTGGCACTAAGCAGCTTTCAAACGTGTTGCAATAAATAAGATGTGGTAGCGACACCAGTTTCCTCATTTCCCCCCGACTATTCAGCTAGCATGATCTGGTGCAGAGCACGGCAGTTTGCTCACCTGCTGTTAATTGGTCATATTTAAATTGGTAACAGATAGAACACATAAGGTAAAACATGATATCGTATGTTCTCACATGATGTACCTTCTTACATGTTGGAATTTTGATACTGGACGATTTATCCAAGTCCGAAAGTTGTCGTTCTCCTGTAGCAGGTTGAAATCAATGTAGGATATTACATTCTCTATCTATCCGACATTAGTTTCATTGCGCAGTGCACAGCTTTTATAAATTGTACTGCTTTGTATATAACTATTTAATTAATCTCGCTTCGTCACCAGCTCTTAGCAGAAAAATATTTTGATGCCAAAGTTATCGCTGTTGACGAACAATCAAAAACCAAGCAACTTTCCAATTAAAGCGGTAGCGTTGTAATGGTACATCAATATCAGTTTGTTTCTGAATTACTGATATAAAGTTCTTTGGCACTCAGAAAACTGGGCTACCGGCAACGCACCACGGTATTTTAATTTTTACCCCAAAATTTCCATAGGAGTTAGAACAATGGAACAGTTGTTTAACACGTATAATAAAGCCAAAAGTCAACGAGTACGGCAGGGGATACAAAACGAAGATCAGCAAATGTGGAAAAGGTAAAGATAAGCGTGCGCCCACATCAGTCTACTCAGGTTGGCTTAAAACTCTTCTAATCCAAGGCAACTTCTTGAGGATTGACGACTGTCAATAAGTTTGCATATGTTGTTTTATCCCGTGGTGATAGGTTCTCAGTGGTTGTCTAATGGAACACGTTCTGTGTATTGACCTGAAGCGATATTACTTGCAAGAAGCAAAGCTTAATGAAAAATGTTGCAGAAATATGAGTGCACGATAAAGTCTAGCTTCGATCTCTAACTGCGTACTGGAGAAATTGACAAATTTGGGGAGGTTATTTCATGCTGCTCAAACAAGTTCGACAAAGAAACTATGATGCTCGTCCAAAGGACTAAATCTCTGTTAGTTTAAAATGGCAAGCTCTCAGGTTACTTTCTTGGTAGATTTCCAACAGCTAACGGCGCGAGCGATTCCGGTACTACAAAATCTGACAAACCGTAGTAAGTTGCCATTTAACCGCTAATATCATCCGTTGAAATACACGAACAAGCCCATCCTCTGTTTTAGTTGTGGATGTTACTAGCGTTTGACCTACATTGTAATTTGATTTCGTTGTATCCCTAACGATGTAAAAATTCTCCTCAGCCGGCGCTGACACATGTATATGTTGAAAGACTACTGTAACATCCGAATACACACCGCAGGAGACCCGCCTACTGAACGTTTAATCGATAGTTTCTTAACCCGATTGCACTATCAAAAGTTGAACTGCTTTATGTCGCCCAGGTATCGTTTGTTATATGTTTGAATACGCCGTATGCAACCAGCTGGTGCCGTAGGAGCAATACTCCACAGTATTTCCCGGTGGATTGAAGAGGACCCCAGAGTGATCACTCATAAACACTGCCCAATTCATTTAAAATAATTATGGGATCATTCGAGGAAATAATCACTCCCGATACCATGATATCAGCAGCCTAGTGTACACATCTCTCCGATATAAATCCTGGTATAATGCTGATACACATCATAAAAAACGGTGACTACAGTACAGTAATATTATCTGTCTGAACATCCTATGTAAACATTCTCTCACACCATTATTTATTTTATCTTTCTGCTTGTTAAATGTTAGATATTGTGCAAAATTTGCAATTTGCAATTTTGCAATTTGCGTTGTCATAATAATGTTTACTGCCATTGCCCCATTGCCAAAAGTTGTTAGGTGCTCCTCGCTGGATAATCCTTGTAATCCTAACTGCATTAATTTTCTTCTGATACTATAACCTTTGACCTTATCATAATATGAACTGGCAATTTCCTTTACCTTTACTATAACATGCCTTTATGATCTCAGAACACAGGGTTTCGGTTGCTAACATACTGCTTCTCCTAATGTCGGCTCAAATGTTGTCCGGGTACAGATGTCGTACGATTTCTGAGTGCTCAGTCTTCCTATCAATTAAATATAGGTGCTCTTATGTGTTGGTCATACCAAAGGCACAATTTTGGCCACCGGATGCGTCAGTGTTCTCAACTGTTTATTGTATAGATTCTAGACCTGTCTTAGTCCGACATCTGAAGATGGGGTATTAAAAATCTGGAAATGTACCAGGTGCAAGTCCGCGTGGGTTTATCTATCCTCTGATAATTATGTTGCTTTCTAGGGGACTAAACCTCATTTGTCAAGCTTTGCTATGGGCTCTATTTTCTTCCCCATAATTTACAATTTATTGCGTTGGCCTGAACCTGAGGGACATTATTGAATATAACCTAATCCCGTACTACAAATGTGCGAATAAACATTAAAATCTTGTTGACTGTTTTCTTCGTCTTAGTAGGCGTAACAATGTCAATTTGAAGATGGGCATTCTGCTAACTCACAGCCTTCTCCAAAGGCGAAAAATTGATGACAACCAAATTGATTATATCAGCGGCCCAAACAAAGATATTCAGCGTGTTGACGAACTACTTGCGTAAAACAGCAGACAAAAACTAGTCGAAATGTTGGTTGACTTGTCATAATTCAACTAAGCAGGTGGTCAGATGAGATATGGAAGTGCGGATAAAACCATCTAGGGAACACACTGAATGGAAGCAGTCCATAGGAGACGGTTCCATGGATGGCCGTATAACCTGAATTGAACTGATGGGTATACCCACTTATATTCCAACACAAACATTCTTGATCTCTTATTACTTTTAAATGATAGAACACACCTATTACTACTTGAACCATTAGAGAACCGGAAATATTTGCCTTATTGCTAAATTGTGTTGTGCCAGATGAGCAGACAATTTAATCTGTCTGTGTCTCACAATGAAGAGTAACATGCCGATGATTTATTATTTAGAAATTTTTTATCTTACCATCTGCATGTAACGGTAAACTGCTTTTAGTAATATTTACGCACAATGATATCTTACTCATGCATAGTTACTGCACGGAAATTATACCCAAGATAATTGAGGAGATAAAGTTGTCATATTTGTAAGTGCATAACAACTGGCCTCTGTCTAACAGAGGTGATCTTATGGTAAAGCGCCAAATGGATTTCCTATATTTAACAAAGTCCTTTTTGGTATTTGGGGATTACAACCGGAAGATCCCTTGCTGATAACGCACAGCAGAAAGCAACCGCCACCTGGTTTCCTTCCATTGTAATAAAATATATCCCAGAATACTTAAATGCGCAGGTTCCAGATGATTAGATTTGCCTAAGTCGTTGCCCGTAACAGCGCGCAAGATTTCCTGAGACTGCGCGAAGCTGTGTCGCATTTAAGACCGATATTAACTCGGTCATCCTGGTCAAGGTGACACAGTGATCTTAACTGAATACTGAATACTGAATACTGTATTATAGAGCAAGTAGAAATGGATTCTGTACAACTCTCGAAATATTGTGAAAAACATTATAATAGTTGTCAACCGTGAATATCCTTGTCGTTCTCATGTAATATTTAAAATATTCGACTTATGATATTTCAGGATTCACAAATGTGATATGTCATCGTAAGTGTGCAGTCGTTCTCTGAATCGAATAGAGGCAAAATGCAAATCTAACAACGTTTTGAACCGTTGCACAGACGTTGCCTCAATCACATGTTCGGGCAAACTATTCCAAATGTTTACCACTCTCCGTTCGAAGCACAGTGGGTGGGGAACACGTTTCATATCAGGCACAACAAGTTTGTATCTGTGTCCGCGTGTGCTGCATGGCCCTCGTAAGTGCAGCATTGGCCTTAACATGGGGAACTCACCGAGATGTAGAATTCGGTAGGTCATAATGAGGTCGACTCGTACCCGACGGTAGGACAAGGTGTAGAGTCCTAGTTTCTCGCACCGGTCTTCATACTCAAAGCCACGTAAACTCGGGATCAGCCTGGTAACAACGTGTTAGACCCGTTCGATCTTTTGTGCCTCGCCTCGGGTAACCGGAAAGTAGGCGGGCGAACCGTACTCTAGCATTGGTCTAATGATAGAAGAGAACAGGCGAGTGGCAATCTTCAGACCGTGTGCAGAAGCTACGTTTGAGCGCCCAAAGCATGCGCAGTCCGTTCCGATATAGCCTGTTCGTGTTGTCCACGGACTTCAAATCGTAGCGTGACAGTACACCTAGGTCCTTCACGGAGGGTGTGGGATATAGTGTTTGGCCGTCAAGGGTGTAGGTTCGGCCGTCTGCACCCTTCCCCAGGCTCATAAATACCGACTTGGCTGGGTTGACCGGGAGAAGAACTTCTGCAGACCATGTGGATAAGCGGTTGAGATCTTGCTGAAGTAGGCCACAGTCGTCGGGAGCGTCGATTTCTCTCCAAATCTTCATGTCGTCCGCAAAAAAGGCACACGGCGACCGGAGACGCTGCGGTAGGTCCTTGATGTGGATCAGGAACAAAGTGGGCCCCAGCACAGTGCCTTGAGGCACGCCACTTGTAGAGGGGTACCAGTCAGTTAGATGGTCGTCGACCTGTACCCTCCACTTTCGTCCAACAAGAAAGTCGCGGATCCACCGGTGCAGTGAGCCACCGACGCCACACATGCTGAGTTTGTGAAGGAGAACCTCATGACTGACCTTGTCGAACGCTTTACTGAAATCGATGAATATCACGTCGACGGACTTCCCCTTGTTTATTGCCTTCAACCACTCATGCCTCGTCACAAGCAGGTTTGTAATGCATGAGCGACCTTGCATAAAACCGTGCTGTGCGGGCGTCAGGACCTCGTTTGACTGTAGCAACTGCAGCAATCTCTTCTTCACGATTTTCTCAGCAACCTTTGCCAAAATAGGTGTCAGACAAATTGGCCTGTAATTGTCTACTTTGCTAGGGTCGCCGCCTTTCGGAATAGGCTTCACCACCGCACATTTCCAGTCAACCGGCAACAAACCTTCGGACAGCGACCTGTTGAAAAGGTCAGTCACGATACGAGAGAGGATGGTTGAAAGTGACTTGAGAACCAGTGGGTGAAGCCCATCAGGTCCGGCAGGCTTGGTGCCGTCAAGGTTGGCGAGTAGTTGAGCTACCTCTTCGACGCCGCAATGCAGACTATCGAGTTCGGTAAAAGCGGTACACGTCGAACTCGGAACAGACACCTGGTTATTTGCAAATACAGAAGCGAAGTGCGCCGCCAACGCGGACGCACGCTCAGAGCTGGAGGTTAGGGGCTGTCCATCCGTGCCATCCAGCACTGGCACATCACCCGCCGGCTTCAGGCGTCGCTTCACGTATGCAAAGATTCTCTTTGGGGCGGTCTTCGCGGCTAATGCGAGCTGCTCTTCAAAGTGTCGGCGTTTATTCTTTTTTGCACTGTTGCAGAGATTCCGCTGACATTTATACCCTTCGTAATCATTGGCAGAGCCAGAGAGAAGGAATTTGTCCCACAGTCTGCGCCGCCTCCGGGCCAGGTTTCCATACTCCTTGTCAAACCAATGAGGCTTAATCGGTCCAACCTTTCGACATTTCAATGGCACAAATTTGGAACACAATGATGTCAATCTCTCTTTTATAAATATCCAACAATCTTCCACAGATGCAGTTTGTGACAGAGACCAATCCAGTTGGCTCGCGGCTCGAGCAAGACCATCGAAGTCGGTTTTCCAGTAGTTGGGAGCTGGTTGCAGCGGATGCGAATACGGCAAAGATAATTCCATATCAGCTATCAGTACTGAGTGGTCGCTCGTAGCCAGGGGCTCCAGAATCCTAACGTCACGCACTCGTTGTTCGTAGCTCGTTAACATCAGGTCGAGACAGGACGAGGTTGAACGTGTTGATATGCGTGTTGGCTAGCATATGTGTTGCGATGCACCAGTTTCAAGTACCAAATCCACGAATTTTGCTTCAACCTCACTATGTCCAGGCACCAAATGCACATCAGGCCATCGTATTCGAGGACAGTTAAAATAGCCCATAAGCAGAAAGTGTGGACGACTCATGTGGGTCCGAAGATAGGGCAGCCAATCCAAACAACGACTCAGGGGACTGCGATTTTCAGTTGTTCCAGCCAAACTGAGTACGAATGTAATGGGTGATTTTGACGACTATCGTAAGGATAAAAGGGCCGTCGAGTGATTTCCACACTTGTCAGCTTCTTAGAATTGTAACCACGTGTGACGCATAACTTTTAGTGTTCAGACAGTGTAAAATATATCGTTACCAATTAGCAGTGAAGTATAAAATTTTTCACAATTCCTTATGAACCGGGATAACCTGTACACATTAAAGCAATTAAATTCTAACATTAGTTAACAGATCATAATCCTGGTTCTTACTTACAAGCAAATACACTTTGGGCTATCAAGTGTCCTAATCATACGCCATTCCACCAATGTGGCGCTTTTTGTAATATACACACTTGTTGTGATCCACAATCTGCATGAACTAAGGACATGCATTCGTTGCATTCTCTTGAACATTGGGCAATAATTTATCTAGTCCAATCAGAAGCAACTAGATCACCCTCAACGAATAAGTTTTGCAAACATGGATAATCTGCCTTCAGAACTGAAGTAAACGTCACATCGACAAACAGTCACTGATATTAAAATCACCGTCAAACAGCATATTTTCAAAGGCAGTGAAGTAAATTTTTATTCCGCTTGATGACCAAAATGAACATTTAGACCTAACAAAACCCTAAGTAAATAAATAGATATTACGCTGCGGACTTTAACTCTTACATGCATGAGGGTAATTCATTTGTCTGAACAATTAGAAAGTGATCACTCTCGAGGTAGACGATTTAGTCGACAAGCCGAGTGTGAGCAAATAAGTTTTGACAGCCTTAATACATCAAGCAACAATCGGTACCTGTTGATTTCATGTCAGTGTAAATTTATATCAAACTAAAATATACGGCTTCTGGAAAACAACGCAAATTGGTAAAATGGGGATACCACGAGAAAAAACAGACATTCCTCGATCAATTTCCCGCATTCTAACACCGAGCTTAGTTACTAATAACGTCCTAATTTAAACTTAACTTTTCCATGAAATAAAGCGGGGCTAGTGAATCATAGAATAGTAAGAATCCGGCTTGATGCACCCCAATTTCCGCTGAAATATCATACTAATAATAAAACAAATAGTTTGATAATTACCAGCAGTATACCAACCATAACGGATCTTCTAATTTATTTGTTATCGCATAGTTCATCTTTGTTATGGTATATGGTAAACTATTCTGAAGTATCTTTGTTCATGTAGCTCACAAAACGTAGCTTTGCTTCTGCATACTAAAATTCCGCTAACCTCATGTCTCACATGTTACAGATTTGTAATGCAAACATAGGTTGCATGTAGTATGTTTTATTAGTTAGTACATCGCTAAGACAGTCATTACAGAGGTGGTTTTATTTATCGGAAACGTACACGACAGGAATTACTCACTCAGTATTAACGAAGTACTAACATTATTTGATAAGCCTTGTTGATTATTAGTATCCTTAAGTTAGGCAGCCAAATGGATATCTCTGCGCATTTGCTGTCAAACACATGCGCCCGTAAAATTAATTGCCCCAGAAATGGGGTACTTACGTATCTACTATACCTGCCTCTCATAACGCAACTAGCGGCGTTTTGAAATTAACACAACTTTTGTGGATGAATTACAACACCTATGCTTAGCGTATGAAACATATAGGATATTAATCTTAATGGAACTCCAAACCGTGTGTAAATGAACCTACTAAAATACAGGATACTTCGAACATTGCACCAAAATCTACTTGAATTTCACTTTCCGCGCCACTCAATAATGGCTTTATATCAGTGAGCAAACTGTGAACATAGTTGACAAATTAAGCTTGCAAATACGCCTTAACACACTGACCGCAATAATTTGGATTGTGAAATGTTTTATCCCATGCTGCAGAGTAACATGGAAACACACGAAAAAATGGTGACATTAACAAATGCAAGATGTACTTACTTAAATTCAAAAACTTTTGTTCTGAGCAAAGATAATGGTCTAACCTATCCCTCGAGTGAACAAGTGAAACCGAAAATAAGTTTTAATAAATACTGCGCCATTTTGGACAAACTGTGGTTTACAAACAAAAGTGATCAACTGTAGCTCGACCGCATCGTCTTGCGTTGGTAACCATTTTTCTTAAACCACTTACCTATAATGAAACATAGGCTATATAAAATAATATGATTGCAGCAGCTGTAACATCTATTATATTGTGCAGTGCACCATAAGCAATGCTCCTCAATCTCTACGGTATGCAAATTGATCAACCTTCATTACCT
>OX104070.1:21981280-22001385 GCA_944474145.2 Dicrocoelium dendriticum
GAAATACAAAGGATCAATATGGCGGCTAGGTCAGAGCGGGTGCAGGTATGTAATGGAAAATCTCTCGACGCGGAGTAACTAAACACAGATTTGATTTTGTATACATGTACTATTCCGGTAAAACCGATGGTACTTTTGCACAGATAGGCTTCCATAGCTTCCGGAGATTTTGGTAGTTGCGGTTTTCCAGTACCGTTCCAAATTATAAACTGTTTAGACTTGTTATTTTAACTTTAATTGCTAAAGTCGAGCTGCTGAATTTGGTAAGCATTTTTAGTTTAAGCACGTTATTTCTTCCTTCGAAGTTGCTTCAGCAACGGTAAGAGGGAATTCTATCTGCTGGCATGTAGATAGTCTCGGTAGAACAGCAATGGTGGAAGGAAATGTTTGCATAATTTTTTGAAATATTCACGTTGAAGCAATGGATCTTAATCTGTAAAAACGGATACATCTATTGAATAAGCTTTGCTTGAACTCGTGCAATATCTGCTGCCTAGTAATTGCTTGGTCTTATAGTCCTGAATTGCATGTCGTAAATACGCCAGCGTTATTTCTAATGCCAATGGTAGGGTAAACGTTTTGTATGCAATGGACTGAGTTGCCAATAATGCACTCGTTTGAGTAGAAAACAAGCGAATTTTGCTTGTGTTAGCAACGTCAAGCTACGCGTTTTGTTTGGTCGAAAAAGTTACTAAATTTGTAGATCACGTCACTTGAAAAAGCGTTGGAACAAATATATTAAATTCACCGGCAACAATGCAAGCAGCGCATTTTAGTTTGGTCATTATTATCAAAGATAGCTGCAAAACAAAATGCCTCAGTTTGGACGATATTCTAGCAGGAACAATGTAGCAGTTTTCCATAACAACAGATTGAAAGCCACTAAGAAATTTAGGCTTACGTTCAAGTAAATGACAGTTAATAGAAATTGTGGAGTGAGTGAAGAATTTGACTAACATTGGTGATGACGCCGCCACCATGATTCCTTGGCTAATCTGGGCGTTCGAAAATAATCGCATGGTTTTCCTTGGTGTTAATAACTCCCTCTTCAGTTTTGGGGTACAAGCTCCTTTTTGTAATGTAATAATGCCTGTGGTCATATATTCTTTCCGTCTTATAAGAGCTGTATGGTTAGAGATTTTTCCAAACAAGGAACGCACCATTATGGAGAAGAGTATTGGTAATGGCATTTCTGTAAAGAGCGTCGTCGGAGACCAAGTTTCCAACTAGCGCGATGTTTCCCCATCTTGACATTAGTTTCCTAACAATCCGTTTAAAAGTGTCCTTGTATTTTGCCAATAGTGGAAAAAAGGCATTTAACGTTCCTCCCTGGAAATGACTTCAAAATCTCGGCAAAGTGCGATAATATTGGGAACTGGAATGTGGTTCCATTCAACAAAACTGGTAAAGTAAGACAACTAAACTTGTTGATCCACATAGATTGCATAAAGTGGACGATGTTCCAATTGGTGAAAGCAATGGACAATTCGATGGACCCGTCACCATTGAGAACCAGCGTTGAAAATTTGCAGCCCTGCTGTCACATGGCCTTAGGCTGCTGATAACCATCCAGTAGCACTAAACTATAAGATGTGTGATGAAGGTTGATCAATTTTTATACCATAGCGTTTGAGGAGCATTGGTCATGGTGCACTGCACACTATAACAGATGTCAGAGCTACTGAAATCCTATTGTCTTAAATAGTCAATGTTTCATTATAGGTAAGTGGTTTTTGAAAAATCGTTTGTAATACAGTTTGTAAATATCATCTGCAGAGAGCAGTATTTATTTTTTAACCCAGAAGCTCATTGTGATACAGCACTCTCATGTAAGATTTCAGGACGTGGACTTCATGTCCGGAGGCTCGAGGAAATATACTAATATTTTCCTATACTTGAAAATAAAAATATTTAAATGGCAAGAAAACCAAGGCCTAAGGCAGCAATAATTGATGCATCGGCAAACCTTAGTGTGTTTTCTTGTAACAGTTCCAATACAATCAATTAATTTTGGTATTTGCATCTTACATTAAATCTTACGTTAAATCTTACATTAAATGCGTTATTTTCAGGTTTTATTTGATTAGTTAGTCAGTTGGACCATACTAGCAAGGGAAGAACTTTACTTGGCTTAGCGCCGAATGATATAATTTAATAGAACAATGAGTAAAGAGTTAGTTTGCCAACACACAAGCTTCCTACGCAGGACGTTGGTTGATGGGGCTTAACCATCCTTCTGCAAACGCTCACCACCTACTCGGTTCCTTATGTACTCCACCTTAATCTAATATATCTGTTAGGAAGTCATCATACTTTTTTGATACTCCACAAGGAGTGGCGAAGCAACTTTTGAAAACATGCTCCATTTCCATAATTCATTTGAGTACCATATACAGTAAGAGCTGAGCATATTCCGTGCGTGCATTTATACAGTTAAGATGTTATTGATAATAGCCTAAAATATGGCTGTCAACAGTTACCGAATCTGATTCACAGTAAGCCATTATACAGCTACACATGTAACATGGAAACAAATGATAGTTTGGAAAATTTCATCAGGTCACATTCTCTAATGAGTACGATAATCGTGGCAACGTTTTCGAGCTTCGGTTATGTTTACATACAAAACTAGATAGCCAAGTAACTAAATTATTCAGATCGTTACCTACGCAAGACGAGGTGGTCGAGCTACAGTTGATCACTTTTGTTTGTAAACCACAGTTTGTCCAAAATGGCGCAATATTTATTAAAACTTATTTTCGGTTTCACTTGTTCACCTATGGGTAGGTTAACCATTACCTTTAAATAAATAAATAAATAAACGTTTTATTCCTCGGCACTGCGAGTCACAGACCAATTAAGTGGTCTTATCGACATGTAAAGCGTGATCGCGTAATATAGTTAATTTTGCGTTTTTCGTTCAATGGTTCCCATTTCGGTTTGGGTAGTGATTAACAGTTTGATATTGGTAGAGATTAGTAAACTGGGAACAATAATAAATGTAGATTTCACGGAAAGTTCAAGTAAAGTAATACGCTCCTCCATGAAACCGTGCCCAGGGGGCTTGTTTCCGTGCAGGGTACTCCCACGATGGGTCTCACTCGCACTTCCATGCTCTAATTGGCTATGTGCCGATGTGGCAAAATGGTAAATAGTCCATCAGATTGGGTATTTAATGTTCTTTAATGGACTGTTTTATGCAGACATTATAGGCGATGAAGCCTCAGCCCATTCCGTCATGCGGATAAATAAAGTGTGGCACTATTTTTTTAATCCGGCGAGTCAGGTACAATATGATTTGCATGGGCATACTTTTTATTTTGGAAGTTGTAATCCGTCATCACAAGAGATCAGCACAGACATGACCAACTACGGAACAAAGAAGAAGATAAAGTAAGAGGAATTAAAAAACATAATAATGAATACAAACGTTTTCCGATAGGCCAATCAAAATTTGATGGAAAATCTTGACGAGTGACGACGATGGTACAGATACATCAGTTTGAAAGGCGTAGAGCTGCTACGAACCAGTGCGTCAAAGGAGAAAACATAATTGGCTAGACAGATTGGTAGAACTAAGATGGTTTTTAATTACGTACCCAAGAATTTATCTATATGCAGGTAATCTTAAAATATTGAAACCAATAGAGGATATGGCGACCTTCATATGTATCCAGGATCTTTCTCATACAAAGCATCTAGAGTCATCTTTTGGCTTAGTGTTGACCAGATTTTTGCAACCGCCAGATGAATATTAATCATGTGTCTGAATTGAGGATAGATAGTGCAGTTTCTAATACTCAATGGAAGTTTGTTCCACATTAACAAATATTTAAGGGGGAAAAAGTTTAAGCGGAGCTTTGTGCGAGACTATGGTATATGCAGTGTACGCTCTCTGTTTCTTAGTTCATAACGCATAAGAGTCTTAAACTCGAGATTTGGCTGAGCAGTGAAGCTTAACCTGAATAGTAAGCGGTATAGCAGGCTCAGATTAAGTTTAATTCTGCGTAGCCATAGCGTAGCCATAGCCTTTGCTCATAACAAAAGTTTTTGCATTTAAGTAAGTACATCTTGCTTTCTCCAATGTCAAATTTTTCGTGTGTTTCCATGTTACTCTGCAGCATGGGATAAAACATTTCACAGTCCAAATTATTGCGGCCAGTCGAAACATTTTCTTGTGTGTTTAAGTGTACTTACAAGCTTTACTGTCAACTATGTTCCGTTTGCGCACTGATATAAATCCAAAGTTGAGTGACGCGGAAAGGAAAATTCAAGTAGCTTTGGTGAAATGTTGGAAGTATCCTGTATTTTAGTAGGTTCATTTACACACGGATTGGAATTCCATTTAGATTAATATTTTAGATGTATCATACGCAAAGCACAGGTGTTGTATTTCATCCACAAAAGGTGTGTCAAGCTCAAAATGCCACTAGTTGCTGTATGACAAAGCAGGTATGGTAGATATATACTTACCCCATTTCTGGGGCAATTACATGTGAAGGCGCATGTGTTTGACAGCAAATGCCCCGAGCTATCTATTTGTCTGCCTTACTTTGCGGATACTAATAATCAACAAGGCTTATCAAATAATGTTAGTACTGCGTTAATACAGAGTGAAAAATTGCTGTCGTGTACGTTTCCGATAATTAAAACCACCTCCTCTGTAATGACTGCCTTTACTTTTTACTTACCATTAGAACACTGTATTCATTCCACGTTTGCATTGCAAATCGGTAACATGGGGATATAACATCAGCGGAATTTTAGAATGCAAAAGCGTAGCTACGTTTTGTGAGCCAAACGAACAACAATACTTAGGAATAGTTTGACCATATGCCATAACGAATATGAACTCTGCGCTAAAAATAAATTAAAGGATCCGTTATGGTTAGTATACTGTTGGTAATTATCCAATTATTTGTTTTATTATAGGCTGATATTTCAGGGGAAATTGGGATGCACCAATTCAGATTCTTACTATCCTATAATTCACTAACCGCTTTATTTGATGGAAAATTTGATTTTAAATTAGGACGTTCAATGTCGGTAACCTCAGTGTTAGTATGCGGGAAACTGCTTATGCAATATCTGTTTATTTGCCGCGTCATCCTCATTGTACCAATTTGTGTTGTTTTCCATAATCGGTATATTTTGTTTGATATAAATTTACACTGACTTGAAATCAACACGTTCCGATTGTTGCTTGATGAATTAAGGCTGTCAAAACTTATTTGATCACACGGCTTGTAGACTAAATCGTTTACCCCGAGAGAGATCACTGTCTAATTGTTCAGACAGATGAATTACTCCCATGCATGGAAGAGTTAAGAGCCGTTGGGTAATATCTATTTCGTTGCCTTGGGTTTTGTTAGGTCAAAACATTCATTTTTCCCATCAAGCGGGATAAAAATTTACTTCACCACCTTCGCAAATATGCAGTTTTCACTGTGATTTTAATAGCAGTGCGTGTTTTCGATGTGACGTTTACTTCAGCTCCGAAGTCAGATTTTCCTGGTTTGCACAAATTATTCGTTAAGGGTGATCCAGTTGCTTCTGACTAGGCTAGATACATTATTGCCCAATGTTCAAGAGAATGCAACGAATGCGTGTCTTGAGTTCATGCAGATTGTGGATCACAACCAGTGTGTATATTTCAAATAGCGCCACATTGGTGGAATGGTGTGTGATTAGGGCACTTGATAGCACAAAGTGCATTTGCTAGTAAATAAGAACCAGGATTATGATTTGTTAATTGATGTTAGAATTTAATTGCTTTAATGTGTACAGGTTACCCAGGGTCATAAGAAATTTGGAAAACAATTATACTTCACCTCTATTTGGCAATGGTATATTTTCAACTCTCTAAACACGAAAAGTTATTCGTCACACGTGGTTACAATTCTAAGAAGCTTACAAGTCTTGGAATCACTCGATGGCCGTATTATGCTTACGAGAGTTGTCAAAATCGCCCATTACATTCGTACTCAGTTTGGCTGGAACATCCAAGGATTTTCTCACCATTTGTAGTTAAGCTCACAGTGTCGCCTTGACCATGATGACCGAGTTAGTATAATTCATAAATGCGGCACAGCTTTGCGCCGTCTCGGGAAATCTTGCACACTGTTACGGGCAACGACTTATGCAACTCTGATCATCTGGAACCTGTGCATTTAAGTATTCTGGGATATATTTTATTACAATGGAAGGAAACCAGGTGGCGGTTGCTTTCTGCTGTGCGTTATCAGCAAGGGATCTTCCGGTTTTAATCCTTAAATACCGCAAAGAAATTTGTTAAATATGGAAAATCCATTTGGCGCTTTACTATAAGCTCACCTCCGTTAGACAGAGTTCAGTTCCTATAAACTTACAAGTATGACAGTTTTATTTCCCCAATATTGTAGGATATCATTTCCGTTCAGGTAACTATGCATGATTAAGATATCATCGTGAGTAAATATTACTAAAAAGAGTTTACCATTACATACAGATGGCAAGATTAAAAATTTCTAAATAATAAATAATCGGCAAGTTACTCTTCATTGTGAGACACAGAGCGATTAAATTGTCTGCTCATCTGGCACAACACAATTGAGCAATAAAACAAATTTTTCCAGTTCTCCAATGGTTCAATTTGTAATAGGTGTGTTCTATCACTTAAAAGTAATAAAAGATGAAGCATTTTTGTGTCGGAATATAAGTGGGTATACGCATCAGTTCAATTAAGGTTATGCGACTATCCATGGAACCGTCTCCTATGGACTGCTTCCATTCGGAATGTTCCCTAGATGGTTTTATCCGCACTTCCATATCTCATCTGACTACATGATTAGGTGAATTATGACAAGTCAACCAACATTGAGACTAGTTTTCGTCTGATGTTTTACGCAAATAGCTGATCAACACGCTGAATATCTTTGTTTGGGTAGCTGATATAATCAGTTTGGTTATCATCAAGTTTAACGCCTTTGGAGAATGCGGTGGATTAGCAGAATACCCATCTTAATATTGACATTGTTACGTCCACTAAGACAAAGACAACAGTCAACAAGATTTTAATGTTTATTCGCAAATTAGTAGTACCGGATTAGGTTATATTCAATAATGTCGTTCAGATTCAGGCCACCGCAATAAATTGTAAATTCTGGGGAAGAAAATAGAGCCCATAGCAGAGCTTGACAAATGAGATTTAGTCCCTTAGAAAGCAACCTAATTTTCAGAGGATAGATAAACTCACGCACACTTGACCTGGTACATTTCCAAATTTTCAATACCCCATCTTCAGATGTCGGACTGAGACCGCTCTAGCATCTATACAATCAACAGACGAGAACACTGACGCATCCAGTGGCCAATATTGTGCCTTTGGTATGATCAATACAGAAGAAAGTTATAAATAATTGATATGAAGACTGAGCACTCAGAAACCGTAAGACATCTGTATCCGGACAACATTTGAGCCTACATTAGCAGAGGCAGTATGTTAGCAACCAAAACCCTGTGTTCTGAAACTATGAAGACATGTTATAGTGAAGGTAATGGGCATTGCCAGTTCGTATTATGACAAGGTTAAAGGTTATAGTATCAGAAGAAATTGAATGCAGTTAAGACTACAAGGATTATCCAGCGGGAGCACCTAACAAGCTTTGGCAACGAGGTCATTGCAGTAAACATTATCAAGACAACGCGAGACTGCACATTTTGCACAATATCTAAGAGTTAACAGGCAGAAAGACAAAATAAGTAATGGTATGAGAGGATGTTTACATATGATTTTCAGATAGATAAAATTACTGTACTCTAGTCACCAATTTTCATGACGTGTATCAATATCATACCACGCTTCATATACAAGTGCTGTCTACACTATACTGATAACATCATGGTATCGGGAGCGATTATTTACCTGAATGAGTTACTAAATATGCTTACTGAAATTTGCATTGTTTGTGAGTGATCACTCTGGGGTCCTCTTCAATCCACTTGGAAATACTGTGGAGTACTGCTCTTACGGTACTAGCTGGTTGCATACGGAAGCTTCAAACATATAACAAACATTAACTGGTCGAGATAAACTAGTTCAACGTTTGCTAGTTAATCGGGTTGAGGAAATATCGATAAAAACATTCAGTAGGCGGGTCCACTGCGGTGTGCATTCGGACGTTACAGTAGTCTTTCAACATATACATGTGTCAGCGCCAGCTGAGGAGAATTTTTCATCGTTAGCGATACAGCGAAATCAAACTACAATGTAGGTCAATGGCTAGTTATATCCACAACTAAAACAGAGGATGGGCTTGTTCGTGTATTTCAACGGGTGATATTAGCGGTTAAATTGGGACCTTACTCCGGTTTGTCAGATTTTGATGTACCGGAATCACTCGCGCCGTTAGCTGTTGAAAATCTACCACGAAAGTAACCTGAGAGTCTGCCATTTCAAACTAACAGAGATGTAGTCCTTTGGATTGATATCATAGTTTCTTTTACGTGCTTGTTTGCGAAGCATGAAATGCCCTCCCACAATTTGTCAAATTCTCTTGCACGGATTTAGAGATCGAAGCTAGACTTGATCGCGCACGCATATTTCTGCGATATTTTTTATTAAGCTTTGCTTCCTACAAGTAATACCGCTTCAGGTCAATACACAGAACATGTTTCATTAGGCTACTACTTAAAGCCTATCACCACGGGTTAGAACAACATATACAAACTTATTGACAGTCGTCAAACCTCAAGAAGTTACAATGGATTTGAAAGAATTTAAGCCAACCTGAGTCGAATGATGTGGGCACACGCTTATCTTCACCTTTTCCACATTTGCTGATCATTTTGTTTCCACTGATGTACTCGATGAATTTTGGCTTTATTATACGTGTTAAACAACTGTTCCATTGTTTAACGCCTATGGAAAGTTTGGGGTAAAAGTTAAACTATCATGGTTCGTTGACGGTAGCCCAGTTGTCTGAGTGCCAAAGGACTTTATATCAGTAATTCGGGAATAACCTGAGAATGTTGTACCATTACAAGGCTACTGCTTTAATTGGAAATTTGCTTGGATGTTGATTGTTGGTCAACAGCGATAACTTTGGCAACAAAATAATTTTCTTCTAAGAACTAGTGACGAAGCGAGGTTATTCAAATAGTTAGATACCAAGCAGTGCAAGATTCTTACAAGCTCTGCACTGTGAAATGCTACTAATGTCGGATAGATAGAGAATTTAATATACTAAATAGAATTCAACCTGCCACAGGAAAATGACAACTTTCGGACTTGCATAAATCGTCCAGTATCAAAATTCCATCTGGAAGAAGGCGTATCATGTGAGACAACATACGATATCATGTTTTACCTTATGTGTTCTATCTGTTACCATTTTATTTATAAAGAACTAACAGCAGGTGAGCAAACTGCCGTGCTCTGCACCAGATCATGCCATCCGAAAAGTTTGGGAGAAATGAGGAAACTGGTGTCGCTACCACGTTTTATTGATTGGAACACGTTTGAAAAGTTGCTTAGGGTTAGTGTGGGGACGGATTCTTCTCTAAAACAGATAGGGTTACAGACGCGGAATACTTGGTGAAAAGCATCATATGTTCGGGCATATACGCATCTACGTTTATTGTATACACAGACCGCCTCGACAGCAAATACAAACATTCGTCGAAGGCCGTTTCAAAGCTAAAGTCGTTGAGATCACTGTATTGCATAAATAATATATTGGCACAATAATTCAAATAGGCGAAAATTTGCTTAAAATTAGCTAGCAACTCATCGGTTCAGAATTGCTGAGGAAATAAAAGCCACCTGGCATATGACGAAAGCTCTTGCTCTTGTGCAGCTACTGATAGGAATTCCGAATAAACACCATGAAGTATTAGGTTAACATTAGGCGAATGTACGACACTGCATGCCATAATCTATATATGTAAATCATCAAATCCCTTCCTTGCCGCCTCGTACAGGAAGGTAACGGCTGCATCATCGCATTTAATTCCAAGAAAAATGAAGAGGTGATCCGTAACATTCTTTCGAGTCAAAAACAGATTCAATGTACAATGGAAGGAAATGTGTAACTACATTTTCAGGTTGACATGCAGTCACCTACAGTAAGATGCTGCAATTTTCAGATGACATACCTTGAATTCACCTGGGAAAGCATATTTTTCTATCTTAATCGTTGGCCCATTCTGAAGATGGATGCTGCGTGCGAGTCCTCGTCTAGACTGATCCTTTTTCGAAAATAAGTAACGTCCACTAGGCTTGTGTTATTGCGTCTTAGCCACAGACAATAGTAACGTGA
Organism: Dicrocoelium dendriticum; assembly: GCA_944474145.2. Classification (NCBI taxonomy): domain Eukaryota; kingdom Metazoa; phylum Platyhelminthes; class Trematoda; order Plagiorchiida; family Dicrocoeliidae; genus Dicrocoelium; species Dicrocoelium dendriticum. Next base: position 21,991,579 of record OX104070.1, read on the forward strand.
GTAGTGGACCTGTTTCTACAGATTCCCTTAGCAGGTGCCGCGCGTTATGTTGGTGGTATATAATAACTCCGCGTACCTTACTGGTGCTAACATACTAAAATAAAGGAAAACGCCTCTGTCTAGCTTTGGGTAGGCGCATTCTGTGTGCTATCATCTTTCAGTTAGAGATGCCCGAAGCGTTTGCGGTCATAAAGCAGTAGAGTTTTGGTTAAATCTTAGTTGTTCGTAGATAGTGAATTCATGATTAAACTGCACACAATAATCTGCCTCGACGAGGAAACGAATCCCTGTCTCACGTATTACCGGACCCCTGCCCTACCACCGAGGCCTCGGTAGCTCTTTGGTAGAGCAGCGGACCGGTAATTTGTGGGACCGGGGTTCTATTCCCCGTTGAGGCAGATGATTGTGTGCATTTTATTCGTGACTTACGCTTTCCGTGAACATTAAACTACTCACAAAATCATCCACACGTAAATCATATATGCCAATGTAATGGGCGGTTTGCAGGTAACAGAAATATTCTGCTCTAAAAAGCCGAATCTTGCAAGCATATTGTTGCACCAGCCAGAAAATGATTGATAAGTGATTGTTTTGTAATAGATAATTTGCGAATCAATGTGTCTTCAAAAAACATTCTTTGTATACAAATAAAACCAAAAAGTCAAGTTGAATTTAGCGTGCACGCTATGTGGCTAAGTTGGAACTTGACACTTAGTAACCTACTCTTATGTTCATCGGATCTCTCCCAAAAATTAAAATGCTCACAATTTATTAAGGTTATGTACTTTGGTTAATTAAAAATTGAGTCGCTGACATGTATTCAGCATAGCTTCACTAATAAACTGCAGACGAAACTCAGTGCAATTTCATCTTTTGCAAAAATGAACAAATCGCACCCGTCGGAAAATATACCGATTTGTTAAAATAATATATATATCTGTAAATCGATATTTTCAACTGGTTTACTCGCATTTTAAAGTCACCAACTTTTCATAAAGCATTGGTTCCCTGTCCTTTATAAATGACTACTGTGTAACGAATAGTCTGTGTAGGTATATTTTCGTTGATATGACGCAACAACTATGATATATTCATGGTAAGACTATGATGCCTAGACGATGCATTTCCAGAGTCAAATGTCTCACCACGGAGTACATTAAAATTGAAATTGGAAAATGATAGGATCAAAATTCAGTTTGGAATGTGATCAGGAATTTTACTGTACCGATCCCCATACGTCAAGCCAATAATGAAACTTTCATGGTCACTAAGCAGCTGACGTGCTGCCATTCGTTAGCCAAAGCCTTACTTATCCACACAAAAGAGGCGCGGCCAACAAACGAAGCGAAAATCGTAAATACGGATACGATTTGGCACCAACGCTTGTTACGAACCATTGTCTGCATCGAGACGCTGAGCCTTTTTCTTCTAAGGAGTGATAACGAATTAAAGAATGTGTTATGATTTGGATGGCTTGCTCCAATATTAATCATGTTATTACCTAAATCATACTTTTCTTTTGGCTGGCGTTAGCATTATCGTTATACACCTTAGCCGCAGATGGAAAACCCATCCGATTTTGTGCCAAATACAAAAGGAAATAGAAAACATGACACAGAGGCACACAGGCTGAATCACAAGTAACGGATGAACATCCTTCCGGAGAACTAACAGCCGGATATTGTGCAGCAAAGTCATCATATTATACCTATTAATTGAGATTGTAGTTGAAGAGGGGACTATGCGAAACGGTGGGAAAATGGAAACCCACAACACAAACGCTACTGGGGGCGGCTCTTCGTCATATTCTTAAGTGTGTCCAACCAAAGGTATTTATAGTGTTTAGGACCACATCCAATCATTCGGGATGCTCCAACCGACGCCAACATCAAAGTGAGAGTATTCATTTCTCTCGATCAAGTCATGGCTTGGATTCCGCTCCTTCTCTTTCAAGCGTACTGATGCAGCGCAAATCATGCATTCACGGAAGTCGGTGTGCTAGTTTGCACATTTTATAAACTATTTATTCCTCTGCTTCTGAGAAGGCGGTACTTGACAACCACATGTCTACAGTATCATGGAGTGAAATGAAATGAATTCTATGTGCTTCACTGTTAACAATATTATGCTCAGTTTTGCTTTTTAAGAAAATAATCCCAATAAATCGTGGTACTCGCAAAGGCAACTACAACGTATATGCATTTACCATGAAGTTCCAGCGGCGCTCTCTCATCTCAACTTTCATAAAATCTGCAAGTTAAATACATAACGGCATTATCAGCAATTTGCAAAGATGTTGCGTATTATTCAAAACAAAGCAGCCCTTGTTTACGCAAATTGCGGGGTTCCAGCAGTTCAGCTAGTAATCAGACGTAATGAAATGTATGCTTCTTGTTCACTCAACAGCGCTAACTACATCAGCATGTTGTAAGCAGCGCGCATATACATTATAGTTTAGCATGTCTATCTAATCCAGATATGTTAAAGGTAAAGATAGGTTTTACATTCATAGACAAGACAAAATGAGTCTAGAAACAGATATTTAAAAATCCTTATGTTTGGTTCTTCATATTCGTTCCTTATGAATATAATATAGTGAAGCTGGTTCAGACTTGAAAATAAGACATAATCCTTCAGGAAACGGGATTTTTGTTTTGCTGATGCATCCTTACCTTCCATTTAATCGGGTTCCGCTTTATTTTGGCAACTCTAACTGAGAGAGTGTTTGCATTCTTACAAATTGAAATTAATGAATACAAAGCGAACGTCTTCGAGGGTGCGCAAATAATAGCATTCCTCAGCCAGCCACAGATTTACGAGATATGCATGAACTAAAGCGATTTAAAAATAGTTCAGTTGCAGAACATCGCGGTTAGATATTTGAATATTTTTCACGTAAGCTAATTGCACAATCAACTCTTAGAATGCAGGGCAGCAGAACTGTAGCGAAAATTGCAGTTGTCCGCATATTTCCTTCCGGAGGAAAAGTTCCAATTTTCCTTCCTCTAGCACAAGCCAAACACGTCATGGAATATGTACGCACTACATCTTCTTAAAATATTTTCCTATAAACCAAAATCTATGTATCTAGTGTCGCAGCAAATGGAGTGCGGTTCGGTAATTTAATGAAGGAATCGCGTGGTGAGTGTACCAACATAATGGTTTTAATATGAGAGTGCACAAGCCTAACAGCGTTGCAAAATAAGAATAAAACTGTTCAATCCAAAACTTGTTGCCATATTTACTGTGAGATGTGATACAAGTCCTAGTTGCATATTTACTTTGTCGCATGGATTATACTTGACGGGAAATTTGGATTTGGCGCAAACGTTAACCATTTTCTGTAGCCGCACTTTATTCACGAACGGAGGACTCTTTTGCAAATACTCATGCACACTTCGTCCTGAGTTATCGTACTGCTCGCATTTGCATACTCAGCAATATCGGAAAGGCTGAAACTGTGAACATAAACTGTGTTTAGCGAGCTGTGATTGCTTCCCAGAACCGATTGACGTCGAGCTGCTTCCAAAGGACCGATTCGGGATTCGAAGTATGCAGACGACATCGCCGCAATCTGCGATGCCTCACAGGCGGATTAAGGCATATTGTGTAAATTGGATGTCTGCGTCCTAGTTTGGAATGACCCTCGCACCATCGAAACTCAAGGTATTTTAGAAGGGCTGGCTAAGTGATTCTCCTAACCTTACTTTTCTAAGCCATATATTGTAAGTGGCAGTCAAGTTCCTTTAAATCGGTAACTGTCTCATTGCTGATGGTTTAACAGATGAGGTCTTTTTGTGTGTCATCAAGTCTCGGGTTCCTTTTATTTATCAAGGACATCTCTGGCGTAGAAGTGATCTGAGTCTATCTCTCAAAGACAAAGTATACAATGCCACCGTAAGAGCGGTACTCCTCTATGGCTGGAGACGATTTGTTCGCGCAAAGGAAGATGAGAGTCTGTCTGTTTTCGAGCACCGCTGCCTTCGCAGCATTGCTAATGTACGATGGCAACAGCACAAAATGAGTGTAAGTTTTCGATTTAGGATTTTCAGATAAGAGATATTTGCCAGCCGCTAAGCAGCATGATTTCTTTGCGCGGACTTCAGTGGCCCGGGCATGTTCTACGCATGCCTACTCATCGCTTACCAAGCCGTGCTCTCTTCGTGCACTCAGAAGTCGGCTGGAAGTGAAAGCATGATGGTCAACGTATGACTCGGGCCAGGAGTATGAAGGAGTTAATGTCAAACTTAACCGTGTTCTGGTGCTCTCGGCTCCCTGGCTGGAGTGTGAAGAATTCGAAACACACATGTCTGGAAACACTTGGATAGGGCAAGAAACCGTGTGCAATATCTGATTTGTTGGGACACACTGTTCCCATGAACATCCGTTTTTTCCTCTAGCTTCGCATGTTCACTCTATTTCCTATGAGTTTTTGCGCTAGGCCAGTTGTACTATTGACAATGTGGTATATATATATATATATATATATATGGTTTCTTCCGTCAAAGCGGTGAGTATCACTATGTTACCAACTGCACGAATATAAACCTTGCGTTATTATGTAATTTGCAACTTAGTTATATGGCCTTAGCAAGTTGTTCTTTTCGTCATCAAGCGGCTCCACTTTCACTCGGTGTAGTTAGATAAATAACCCTGTTATGAGCAGTTGAAGGACCTTGACTTTTTAAATCTTTCAATAGGCGCACGTAATTATGCGCTTGGCGCAAATATTAGAGAATACATAATTATTTATTATTGGTCAATCAGATATAGCTAATCAAATGTCGCACCACTTTCTATAAAAACAATCATATCAAAATTGTCGACAGGAATGATTGGGTTGTTTAAGGATATCTGTGGCTAATAACAATGCAGCTATCGTCACTTTCATCGTCGTGCAACAAGCATTTAATAGAGTGCCGAGTAGCCACTTCCAAATAAAAATTTCACTACTTGGCGTCAAAACTCCCTTACATGCTTGGTATTGATCATACCTTCCTGGTCGCACAAGACATTCGCAAATAGTTATCCGCAAGTTATCATCGCTGACTATTAATTATGGTGTGCGCAAAGGAAATGTGCTTGGTACTGTGCTCTTCTTGATGTACATCGAGGACGCTGATACAAATGTTACATTCCAGCTTTCCGCTGATGGTGTCAAAATGCACTACTTTTTATCCTAGAAATTTTAAAGAGAACTTGGATTAGATAAATACAGAACTACTGGCTCTCAAAACATAGTATGATGACTGGTAAAGTCAGTCGCTGCGGATAAGTACGCCTATCCAAGCGTAATCAATATAACCAACTTCTACTTCTGCCTAAACCTTAGTCCTCTCCGCAACATTTTAAGAGATTTAGGTATTGATTTTTAGTCACCCTATAATTCGTGTGTCAGAAAAATTCATAGCAGCCAAAGCCCGCCAGCAGCAGTGCTAATCTTCAACCAACAAGTCTTGCATGATTCCAAGTTGCACATGTTCAATATCTGCGTGCCCCCTCTTTTGGAATAAGGTTAGATGTTATTAAGCAGTTGTAATCAACCCAATCGTTTATACTTAGAGAACGTGCAGCGTTGATTCAACAAATCTTTAGATACTGAATCTCCACCATCAAACTATTTGGGCTGCTGTAAAGGGCTTAATTTGGAAATTTTGTGACTACTGAGTTTGAAAGTGTGCCTGAGGATTCGGTTCAACTTAGTGCACCAACGCAGAATTGCCCTGTACAATAATATACACTGTATCCAGAATAAAAAGCATGATATAGGAATAGGAAGATTTCGGTTTCTACAAGTGCAACTGGAATAAACACACGCAGGAAAATTTACTTGCTATGGTAGTCGGGTATTTGGAACGGACTACCTACTGAATCTCTAATTCCTGTCCAACCAACCGTTCGGAAATTGCTGGATAAGTACCTCAAATTATTGAAGTAAAAATTCTGGTGAAACTTGAGAGTAAACTGGGAAAGGTGTATGAAGCATGGGTCGAAGTACAGGTGCACAGTGAGAAATTAGCATGACAATGCGTGCAGACTCTCAGAGAAATATCCTTATCGTCTCGCTGAAATATTTAAGTTTGATTTATTCTAACGTCATGTTTTAGCTCTTTCCATCATGTAAAACAGTTTCTTTCTCTCTTTACGTTCTCCTCGGACGTTTAACCCTTATCACTTCCTTACCAGAGAAAATAACTATACTACCCGTAACTTCGTTTGTGCTCTGCTAAGTCCATCTTCTACAAATAAATTTCCTACAGTTGTTGGATCACTCTCAACGCTGTAATCCTTATATATTATTTTTTTGAAAACTCTACGTAAGTACTGAAACCGAATCCGTCGTATATTTACGTAATCGTCTTTATTACTTTTATTTCACCACCTGTACCTTTTTTTGCTATCTTTGGCCACAACTGGATCCATCTCCCTTGGTGATGGAATAGAGATTCCGAGTTAGCTAATATACTCTATTTTGGCGATTCTCCACTGACTTACTGGCGAATAATTTATGCCCACTCAAGTTAATTGGTCACAGATTTGGTGATCACAATTGCGCCGAAATCGAAAGAGAGTCAGAGGTTGAAATGGGCTGAGTGAATTTAAAGAATATGAAAAAAGCGTTATCTTTATCTGAGAGCCTATTGCGCAGTATACATGACAACGGCCCTGGAGTTGAGTTACTACGGTGAAGGATCACTTGTTATTATGCCACACCAGCCTAAAATAAAATGGAAAGTGTAACTGTGAATGAGACATTTCGTAGATGTATTCTGAGTGGAAGCAGCTAACCAAAATACGATTCTACCGATGTCCTTATTACTTCACTAGAATATCACAAAAACCAATTCCATCCTACTATCAGTTTTTCCGTGTTTAACATTTCACCGATCGAACTCCTCAAAAACCTATATGGGTGCTGTTTTCGATAAGTTGAAAAATATCTGTCTAGTGAGATCCCTTTATACCAAATGATGAGGTTTTACTCACTCGGCCAGATAAGGACGCAGGCATTGTTATCATGAACAGAGTAGACTACTTGAGCAAAATGAAAGAAATACTGGGAGATGAAACCAAGTTTCTGAGGGCCATAGGTGAGAAAGACAGAACAAAACAGATGGAAACTCAACTTGGCAACTGTCTTAAACGGCTTCGAAAGGATGGTTACATCAACGAAGCACTTATGAACAACTTCTGTCAGTAGGAACGATTATTTCAAGGCTATTTGGGCTACCAAAAACCCACAATCATATAGTCCCCATCCGTCCCGTCTTGGATATGAAAAACTCCCCATAGCACTCGATTGCTCGATGGCTGGTTTTGATTCTTACGCCTATTCGAGAGCAAATTGTTGTGCATAGTGGTGAAGGATAGTTTTGAGATTACGGACCTCGTGCGTGACGTAAATGTTTCCAATCTAACCATGTGCTCCCTCGACGTTACTTCACTCTCCACCAACGTACCATTAGTTGAGACCATGAACTAAATTTGTGAGTACGTTTATGCAAACCAAATTAATGTTGGCATACCCACGGTGATCCTAAAGGAATTATTTCTCAGATACACGGTCAATGTTCAGTTTCTATTCAATGGCGAATTATACCGGCAGTGAGAAGTGGTAGTGATGGGTTCCTCACTGGGTCCGTCCCTCGCCGACATCTTCATGGGTATGTTGGAACAGGGAAAGCTAAAGCCAACAACCTCAAGTCTCGGTTTTTATTGCTGTTACGGGGACGACATTTTTGTCTTGCTCTAGTCATCTCGAAGTATCGAGGAACTAAGAAACACGTTCAACCAAGGCCATCCAGCAGTAAATTTTACCTGCGACGTTGAGGAAAACAGTCGCCTTCATTTACTCGATGTTGCCATGAACAGACTGGATGGGTGTGCGCTGCAGCCCTGCGTCTATAGGAAAGGTACGCGAAATAGGCAGTACAAAATCTTCCACAGCTTTGTGCCACGTCATCATCATCATCATCTTTATACACGTAAGCTAGAGGTGAGAAAACACCTCCGCTACTGTGCCGCAATACATGAAGGAAATACATACATAAATACATATAATACAATACACAAAGGAAAAGTAGATACAACAGTTGCATGCCAGCTGAGCTACCAGCAACGGATAGGCATCGTTCCGGTAAGCTACCAGCCAGCTACTAGGCAAAAAAGTATTATGTTTTACCCTACGAAATGAGATCATAGACAGAGGGGGAGGCTAAAAGGGATAGGGAGGGACAAAGAAACTCACAGCAGGAACGCCACTGAGGTCGGCTCCTTGCCATGGCAGCAAGTGTATCCAGTCATACGCGTTCACCGTCTTTTGGACCCCAACCAGGAAGCCGTGAAGCTCCAACCGAAGCTAGCTCCGAAGTGAGGGACTTCATTCCTCTGGACCAAGTCATCGCTTGGCCACCTCTTCTCTTCTTCCACCCACATCTCAGGTGAGCAAACAACGCACGTCGAAGGAGTCAGTGTGCTGGCATGCGTAACACCTGGCCGAGACATCGGAGTCTGGTGCATGAAATTACGGTGCTGAACGGTTCAGATCCTTTTCCTGCGCCGCAAACAATGCGTCGAACACGCTCGTTACTCACGCAGTGTTCCCACCAGATGTGAGCCAAATTGCGAAGGCACCGGTGGTCGAACATAACTAGCCTCTTTATGTCCGCTGATCTTAGGAGCCAAGTTTTGAAAAAGTACAATAGGGTCGAACGTACCGCTGCATTGTACACCCTACCCTTCAGGGTGAGAGTGAGGTCGCGCCGCCGCTATAGGTGGTGAAGGTTAGCAAAAGCACTTCGAGATTTCGCTATACGGTTCGTGATCTCGTCTTCGATCCCAAGGGCGCTGATACAACTTCCCAGATAATTGAATTTCGGAACGACTTCTAGCTGATCCCCACCAAGGGTCAGCGCAGGAGGCGATCCCTGCCAATCTTGGAGGAAATCTTTGCACTTCGATGATGCAAAGCAAAGTCCGAAGCGGCTGACAGCCACTGCTAATCTGTCCAGCGCGGCTTGGCATGTCTGGGAGCTGTCACAGATAAGGGCAATGTTATCTGCATACTCCAAGTCAAGAATTCGTTCTCCTGGGAGTAGCTCCACAATTTCCAAATCATGTCCTGTAAATACAAACTGCATGGCTTCGTCAATAGCGAAGTTGAAAAGAAAGGTGACAGCGGGCATCCTTGTCTCCCACCGCTGGAGATATTGAAGGGTGGCGACAGGTTGCCGTAAGCCCTCACTCTGCTCGTGCTACGCGCATATAATGCTTGGATAATATTTACATATTTCCCGGGCACACTTTTCCTGAGTGGACAATTCCAAAGGGCACATCGATTAACCGAGTCGAATGCACATTTGATGTCGAGGAACACGACTAGGGTGGGCGACAATATGTGTGACGGTGCTCCAACAACTAACGCAAGGTGAAGATGTGGTCGATGCAGCCACGACCACGACGAAACTCGGCTTGCTCCTCACGAATCTAGCTTTCACGAGCGCCAGTCAGTCTGTGAAGAATTATGGAGGCGAGCAATTTGGAGGCGATGGAGATCAGACTGATTCGTCTATGGTTGCCGCATTCCGAGCGCGAGCCGCCTTTGAAGATGGGAACAATAACGGAGTGGCTCCAGTCGGTTGGGACAGTCTCCTGCTCCCACAGTTTCACTAGTAATGCACGTAAAGCATCAACAAGAGCAGCGCCTCCGAATTTGAAGAGGGTTGGAGGAGGACCATCTGGTCCCGCGTGTGCCACTAAGTTTAAACAGAACTTGATAAATATCCCAGAGAGCCGAGCTGAACATAT
>OX104070.1:22001873-22032785 GCA_944474145.2 Dicrocoelium dendriticum
CCTTTAATTAATAAGGCTTTCATCCCAACAGTTCACAAGCTACATATCAGAGTCTAGTCCGGAAAGCGCCAGACGAGATCAACATACCGTAAAACTAAGAATTTTTTCCGAATTCTTTAACATACTACTAATCTGCGAATACATTTTGCATGCTGGATGAAATTTGCCGACGTCAGTGTATGATTAGAAGTCGTCTATTTGGATTTGTCAAAGGCCTTTTGACCATCCAGCTTCCTGTGCTCTACCTCACAAGCTCCAGAGGTTTAGTAATCGTGACTCACTTCTGGGCCGTATAGGTATCACTGTTGTTCTAAATCATTTGATGGTGCGGCTTCGCAACACACTCGATTCAAGCCGCGTCGTTTTACATTTCGGAACGTTCGTTATTCGAAGCCTCCTGTTCGTGGTCTTCGCACACGACAACGCGACTGCCCCATAATCCAATATGTATTTCTCTGCGGATGATCAAATGTTATTGCGTGCTATAACTACGGTGAGGTCACACTGCCCTGCAGAGTGATCTGGGTAAACCATACACCTGGTCCACCGAGAACATGTTTGAGTTCAACGTCACTGGGAGCAAAATTCTGAGCATGCGTCATCAGAGTGCTCACAACTACACGCTAAGGCCACAAGTTCTGCAACATTATCTGGGATTATTCGGGCAAGATGACTTGATTATTGAGGCAAACCGGAAATGAATCAAGGAAAGCCATCTAGCATTTTGGTCTATTTCGTAGGGGTTAAGTGATTTCGACGCCTTAATTTTTCCTCAAATTCTTAGCGCATACCTCAGGTCACACGTAGAATACCCTATACAAGCGTGGCAAAAAAGCTATCGCACTACACTTGATACTGCTGAGGAAAGTCTGAGGTTTAGCGCACCTTCCCTGTACATCCGAGTTAAAACTTCCAAACGTATGCAGTAGAAGCTATTGGCGTCTAGGGGAAGATCTCATAATAGTGTATCGAATATTAAAAACCCTAACCACACCACAAATGTTAAAACTGAGTCCAAACACATATCTCTGGAGCCATCAGTTTAACTTGGCCATTCAGTGCAGCCGAATGGAATGTCGACGAAACATTTTCTCTCGTTGCGTCTTACGCTTAGATTCTTCCTCCCAACACATGTAGGTAATAACCTTACCATCTCACTATCAAAGCGCACCTTAATGACACACTGATACTAACACAATATGCTATATCCCATGACCTTCAAAAGGATGGTATGGGCGCAGAACACGCAACGAACGGTCTTAAAACTTAAAATCCAGGGGAATACTCACATATTTACTGCATTTATCATAATGCTATTGACTGCTGTTAGTGATCAGCGGTTGAATTTTTCTGCCTATCTTAACGTGATTATTGCTTGTTAGCTTTCGCCGTGCATTGGAAATATTTCGTGCAACAGTAGCTTCAGTTTCATTTAGGATTCTAGATTTATCGACCACGAATACTTGTGCTGTTTCTGTTTAAATTCTGAGATCTTACTGTCACTTTGAACTCCACGATTGACCGCCAACTTGGTCTCGGATTTTTATAATGCAGACATAACCACACTGCGCTTCATGTTCCAATCTTGTCGGGAGTTCAACAAATGCACCCACATCTGTTATGTGTCACGTTGAATTTGCAGTGGACTATCGATTGAGCATCTACGGCCTTTTCGTGAAATCCAACATGGTTTATTTCAAATTATGTGTAAGAATTGTCGAAATGCGGTACAGCAGAAGGTAGAGCAGAATATAAAAGCGCCATGTGGGATGAATTATTCCGTAGAGAGAAGCTCCGTGTGTTTGGCCCAACAAGTTAACCCGAACCGCCTCCAAGTTACGGAAAATCTTTCCTGATCGTCCCGTTCAAACTCGCCGGTACGAATTCGCGCAGTTAGCAGCAGCCCAGCTACACTTGACGACAATATTTCACCTTTGTTGTATTCTACAGGCATAGATGTCACAGGGTATAAGTACTTGTGCAAGGAAATAAAAGTTATCAAAGTGCAAATAGTTCAGGCGCTGTAAATCAAAGACAGGCCAGACCACGTGAAGTGCGAGAACATCCTCTTCCTGCAAGCTTAACTTTTGCCCGCCAGAGGCTTTTTAGCCACTTGATCTTCCACGCCCTTTAGGTGATAATTTACATTCTGGATTGTCCCATCAGATACCAGCCACGTCGCTGCGAGTCCTACTGTATGGCCGCTCAGACGCAACGAAGCGACGTTTCAGCTTGCTTGTTCATAAGAATGCAAATGTTAGTAATGGCTACACTCAGGCCGGAGCAAGAACCACCGGGAGTGCTTGAAGTGTAAGCAACCTGTTTATTCTGATTCACGGACTCTGGAAAAACAACCGAAAATTTACGATACGGAGATTCAGTAACAATATTGTAGTCGGACCGGATTTATGAAATTCACAAGATGCAGTTTAAGCCATTCTGTTTAGAAACTCAACTTTATCTAAGTGAATAGGTGTGATAGTGCAGGACATACAAATTACCTTATTCACCTTACTACAGTCCAGAAATTTCCGTTACGAGTAGGTAAATCTACATTATATGAAGACGACCATCTACGCTCGGTATATGTCAGATTCTGCAAATGATTATGAATTAATGCAAGTGATGCTGCTTGCCAGGTTATATGAAACTCATACAAAGGACCAGTCTGTATTCGAAGTAGTCAATCGCTATCTGCTTGAAAACGCCATCATAATGCAAAACAAAGTTACAGTTGCAACAGGTAGCGTTACCGCAATGGTAGGAAGATGTGGAGGATTCACTGTCCATCTAAAAGTTTTCACCCTTCTGTTCATACCAACCACTGACTCATTGAGAGTACGTAGTGGCTAAGAATATGGGAGGGCGCTAATACGATTCACTGTCAAAATTTATGCTAGTAGTTATCAATATCAATCAGTACCCATTACAAGACCGTCATTTCCAGCAGTTTTATGAGGAAAACTGTGAAGATTTCCAGTTTCTACTATTGCATACAGAAGTAGATGGCACTTCAAAGAAGTTTATTCGCCGTTTTGTTGCACTCCGGAACACCATCATCACATTAGTTTCTGGAACTGATTATGAATTTTCCCAGTCCCTAATTGATTTTTATGCCAGCAAGTTTCAAAGCGGCAAAAATGTAAAACGTCCTTCATGTCTTGACTGAGATGGAAATTCTGATTTAGACTTTGGAACCGATTGATTCGCAGCCTTGCGAAGTTATATCTGACATCCAGGATTGTCTCAAAGGGCTTAAAAATGACACCCTAGCACGATCCAAATGCACGCTACATAACAGGGCTTTTCGGACCGACTGATGCACTAGACTGTGAGAAATAGCTAAACTATATTTGCTTGCTTTTCCATCTGCATACATTGTTGAATGCGGATTAAGCAGACTGGCTTCTCTAACAAAACGTAGTAACAGATCAGACTCTCGTTATCAAGTCTGAAACCGGAGGTAAGCAACTTTGCTCTAGGGCATCAGGCTCAAGTCTCCTAATAACATCTTGACTAAAGTTTGTTCTGGCTGCCGTTACGTGCGTAGTACTACCGATTTGGCGAGTCTCCAGCCGGTCTGCAGGCGTTTGTATTTGCAAAATCTAGCTAACACAATCTATATGATCCACTGCCGCTGATAACAAATTTGGCCTTTATTAGGTGCTTAAATGTCTTCCTGTTTTGAAAAAGCCGCGCAAGTTTAACAGGTTTTACAACTCAGCTAAATGATTTTAAAATCAATTAGAGACAATTGAACGGATAACTGGAACATGTTAACTTATATGCTAGGTTACAAAAATGCGCAAGAAAATCCTAGTTTAACTAAAAAGGGTTTGCAGGTACGGAAGACATATTTATGCTAAAACGACGTTCGAAAAGGGAATGCAAATCAAGCGTGTGTAAAAATGAAAGAAAGAATGAAAGAATGACATCAGATGTGACAGCGCAGCTCACTATCCACTGACTTATACTTTACTGTTGTGCAGTGGACAGGGAAGCCCCGTCAACAATAGACGAGCTTACCAAACTTAAGCCGCCAATTAACTTATGACATTATAAGCAGTTTAGTATGCGTACTGATTACACGACAGCAACGTGTAAGTCAGTGGGTAGTGAGCGGCGCTATATCACATCCAATTACTTACTCACGGTGGTCGTTGCCGTTCCCCGTAGCTCAGTGGTCTCAACCACATACTGGCAACAGTCGAGTTGCGGGTACGAGCCCTACCAGGGTCCGATGGAATGCGCACGGCGGACAATTCCCGAAAGGATGAAACGCGCGTACAGTGCTTTTCCGGACGTGTGACGACTGTCTGAGTGAGTCTAGATGTGATGAATTTCTACCTATACCATTCAACGCCCCCTATTACTACACATATTGTTTATCATTGATCAGCACGAATAAGATGGAAACGTTTAACCAAATCTGTAAAGGGCACTGATGCAAAAGTCATGCTGTTTGATGGTATTGCTAATATTGATACTCTTCCTAAACAGCCGGCTGTATCTAAAAACCGTTTTCATGAAATGTACCTGAACTGAGTTATACATTTTATTGACCAACAGAAAAGCTTAATGGCAACAGTAAATCCATTGCCATAGAAGGAAGACAGGATAATTTTCAAAATAAAATCTTTTGTTAGTGCACGTAGTTTACGTGTACAAACGTGAAATGTCAACTTCGAACTTTACAACACGGTTTAACAACTGAAAACAGAAAGATAATATTTGGGTAAAATGATGCTCAAAGTACTGTAATTGGCGGTTTAGTTAAGAGTAAGTTCCTTACCATCACAAGAGAAGGGAAATTAATAGACATCCGTAGCTTACCAGCCTAATGAAAAAACTTCACTTCACAACCCATAAATTCGTCTAGAAGGGGAAGTGGGTAGGACGAGTGGAGCACTAGCGTAAGCAGACGCCATAAATAGCAATTAATTCAGTGAGGCCGGACCAGGGACTACACCATCAATCCTGACCATTTCTATATATATATATATATATATATATATATATATATATATGGTTGGTGTCATCCGGTTTCACATATATATATATTTATATGTCAGTTCAACTGGTCAGCTCTGCTAAAGCATTCCCCGAGCCTGCCTCACTGAGTTATTTGCCCGTTTCTAAGCGCTCTATTTCTTGTCATCTGGCAATTCAATTTCGGCAAATCTGTACGATTAGTACCTGAAACTTTACCCAGTCTAGAGAAGGTTTGATTATACTTCTTTTGCAGTATGGGATGCATGAAAATGTATCATTTTGATATGCTAAACGAGAGATGACTATTGCAAATTGCTTTTGCGTGAAGTATTAGGATATGCAAAGGAACCACACTTATAAATTTCAATGCGTACAAAATAGATTGGCGAATATCGTTTTATAATCTGGAGATGTAATCCAGGCGTGGGAGTAACTGGGTAGATATCAACCTACACGATCTCACCTTTAGTATTGCAGGTAAGCAAAAGACCACAAATAGGCCTTATGCAATCGGAAGCTGATATGAGAAATTATTTACCGAAGCAAAAGTCTAGAAAGGCGCTGACCTCGAAGTAAAAAGATTGCAATATATTATTGTTGATTTAGAACCGGGAATAATCTATGTATCCAGCGGATTGTATGACAGCCAAATATATAGTTGTATTAAGCAACACAATGAAACAGAAAGATTAAAATTTAGGATTGACAAAAAATGCACAAAACAGTTAGTTCAGCGTGAAAAAGTGCACTAGAATAAGAATATCTTTTATGACCACCCTATTGCGTCCAAAATCATTAACATTGTTTGAGTTTCTCAGATGCTGCAAAAGTATTTGGTGTAAAACAGTAGAAGCAGTATTGTCTAATTTTGTTATACTGGGCTCATTATCAACTTCCAAATATTTGGCCGTGTTTTGTCATTTTCCTTTTTAGATAATCTTATTACTTTGGCCGCGAGTGGTAGTCCGGAATCCGTTGAACACATTGAGTCAAACAATCGCACCCGAAAGAAAAATTCCGTTAGATTTGTCCTGAAGTCTGTCGGCAGTTTCCATGTCATAACAATATATGTTTTATCTAACAAAATTCACAAACTTTGGATATGAATATATGCTCACCCGGTTTCTATTTGTCTGCTTTTGGTATCATTTTGGATTAAGCAAAGCACACCGGCAGTACTGCATTAGTTAGTGAAGGTTCTTACCTTCACTTGCGTCATCAAACGGTTTTTAAACTCACACAACCGATGCGCTCCCAGGCGCTTAGACGTGCTTGTCTCCACTGCTCACAGTTATTTGCACGTCAGCGACGTGCGAGCACATGCTAATGTCACATGCATTATTGCTGTGTCCAAGGCAAGTTGATTTCCGTGTGAGAAACCGTTCGAAATATTCCTACTCTGCAAAAGTGACACTGGAAAGTGTGATTTAGAAAGATGCCAGGTCCTTCTGTGTATTTAATCTATAATAGTTCCGGTGTATTCTTTTTATCTTTCAGTACAATATATTATTACCCGACCTACATTCACCAAGCGACATTGGACCTGGTGTTTTGTTTTGATACAACAGCAGCCAAAAATGGCTTAGTATAGCAAGTTTGACACCAAGGATATGGCCAACCAATACTCGCATCAATAAAAGGCCACGCATTTGACAGTGCATTACCACTCCAATATCAACAATATTGTCCCTTATTTATATATAGTGGTATCTACCATTTGGAGCGCTATCAATAAACGCAGTGGTCTACACATCGTTCTCAACAAAGCTGCAACGAAACAAACGAAATTTAAAGCGGGGGCAATGGATTCTTATCGCTACCTGAGGCTCCGTGACAGCTACTACGTTTAAAAAACATGCAACAACAATGAAGCAAGTTGGGGTTAGAAATTCTGAAAAATATGCACAATGATGCAGATGTGGAAGACCAGAAACAATAAAACTTTAAAGAAAGCTTGCAGAAGGATGCGTCTGTTACCTAGTTTTATTCTGATAGTGAGGTAGTCGACATTGGTTGGTTGACAAGGATGGGCGTTGTGTTTAAAAGCATAATGATGAAGTTGCCTTCTCAACCATATGAACTTTTCATGATGGTATAACTTTGCACTTGTTCTATAGTACGCACTTAGTAATCTGTGGCAGATATTTGTCCAGAATCAAATCGTGCAATACTTGGTTGTTAATGGTTTTAATTAAAACAGCGTCGGGAAGAAGTTGGTTCAGTGGATTTAAAAAGACTTTACCTACGGGGCACCCACCTATGACTTTCTTTCTGCTTCACAGATTGGGTGTGGTATCAGATACCATGGTGTAATTGATCATCTTTGTAGCGTAATTGCAGCAATTGTAGATGTTAGATAATCTAAATTAAATGACACACGTTTTGAGAGCTAGTTGTTAAAGCATTTATGAAATCTGTCAGGTTTATTAGTCACTAGCATTTTATGGGAAATCTTATCAGCAAGACGTTTTCACCCGATGCGGCAACTTCTGACTCCAGATGCATTTCCAAGCATTACCGGCAGAGACGTCTCAAATGGTCGGATAATGGTATGTCATGGAATATTGCGGGAACTTATTTGAATGCCGACATTTCAGTACGGCAATTAAGCAAACGGTCACTTAAATACTTTCTATGTCCAACTGAACCGGATTATATTTGGTTAGTATTTAATAATTACTTTGATTTCAATATGTTTTGACGAATAGTCAATGAAAATTTCATCCATATCTTACCCTCATTAGTTGATAATATCAGCGATTTTCCAAGCTAGCTCATAACCCAACCGAACGGTGACTTTTCATTAAAAATACCTAGCAGCTCAGTAAGTCAACACCATTCTCCAAACGTTGAAAATGTGTATGGCATTTAAGAATAAGTATGTGCACTATATCAGAGTTATTTACTAAATACCGTAGCTCCAGCTTATCCAACCTGGCCAAGCGGTCTCAACCGCGGACGCGTATGTGCATGGTCGCTGACAAGCGACTGCTGCCGATTCCCGAAATAACAAACGGTCCTTCAGTGCCTTTCGAAGGTGCAGTTGATATATTTTTAGGCGAAGTTCGTGATGAGATTCTACCGAAAATGATATCAGTCAGATAACAGTTAAATATGTGTAATTAATGCACCCGCAAACACACTTTTACTTTATCATAAAATATTTCATGTTAATGTTGTTTGAACCTTAAAGTCTATTCGTTTTACTGACTGTATATCCGTCTTCAAATATTGCGCTCTTGAGTTTGCCTTGTACGTCCCTGACCCTCACTGATTCGCTTTCGATTGCTTGTAACCACTACAATCTAGCCTCGAGCCAACCAACTCTCTTTTCGACCGTCCTGTATTTAGTACGTATTAAGGCTACACTGCTACCGACTGGTACTGCAGGCGCTACCAAACAGTATCAGGATGTAACTTCAAAAGGTCTACTGAGCAAAAATCGCTCAAACTTGTGTCAAAGTTATGTGTTAGTACCTATGCTCAGGTCGTTATATTTCTCTCACCTCCGGATCCATTCTCCAATGCCAAACAAACTGGAGGGAAAAATTACATTCTAGCAAACGATAACTCTACCCCATCTACTTTATAGGCATGATCGTTTATTTGTCGGTCTTCATCACTTCAGTAATTATTCTTTCGGGGCATATTACCAACGTTCTTGAGGGCCAAAATGATAGAGAACTTTAATTCATGCGGTACTAAGAGGAATTTATTGACATAGATCTAAGCTGAATGTTGTTCCTCGGCACTCTTGAGAAAGGTCGCATATATTCTCGTGATTTCTTCCGTTTCGTTTAGGCTTGTAGGCACGGGCGCAAAAATTTCAATAGCTTTTGTAAATACAGTTACTCGTTTAATATAAAGAGGACGCTTTCAGTGCCCGAGTGTCGACCATATTGTCCATTTCTACTGTATGACTATTCTGAATGAGCCTATCTAGATGCTTTCGAATACACCTTTGTCTTTGTTCTGTCTTTGCTCTGTCTTTGTTCACTCATTGGTTGCCCTGATAGATTCACGCTCTCATTTATGTACCCGGCACTTAACAAAACTTTTAATGTCTACTAGAAACTAATATTTGCTGCCTGTTTTGAGTTGGCTTTATATAGTCTCCCTCCGTGTACAGAATGCCCAGTTTGTTAAGCAATGCTGAGCGAGTAGCAAATAGACATGCTTTCATTGAAAAAATATAGCTCACTACTCCTTTCTTCTTTAATTTGCGCTAAATTATTTTCTTCAAGTTTCCTTTGTTACTGTGGTCAGATAATCCTTAACAGCATCTGCACCTCCATGCAGCTGGTGAACATATCGGTTTGACATCCTCATTAATGGATTTTAATTAAGCCAATGACTTATTGCTGTAACCATGTAGTATGAGTAGTGTGAAGGTAGTTGCGTGACACTACAGATATTTAGTAGAGGCTTCTTCCGTAATTCGTCTCCAAGTGATGAGACCAAATTAGTTCAAAACCGGTCATAGAGGACTGGCTTACATGTGCGCAACACTCAATGGTCAACTGCTACGCCCAGTTACATATTTGCCCATAGCGTGAAATTCAGGATTAGATAGCAAAACGGGTTCATGGGTACACATTAGCAGCTATCACATTAGATAACTTGTATCCAAATACAATATTATCACGATGGTTGGTTGATCAGCTGAGACGTTTGTCTTTTGCTGGAGAGTAAGAGAATTGTGAATGGTATTTTACTGGTTCATATTAGCTTTTCAAAAGCTAGATTAGTGTAGCAGAAGTCCAGGAAAAAACCAATTGATCCTATCGCTCTAGTGTACCCGCAAGTGGTGTGCATTTCCTTAGCCCCCTGTTGTGAATCAAACCCATGTCCACGGACAACTTACGCTAAATAGCTAGCAGCATATACCACTGAAACATAGGGGATGGAAGCTAACCGTCTGAACTCGCACTCAAATTAGGACATAGCGCAACATATCCTCCACTGTCATGCAGTTTCCTGCCATAGCATGGGACAGTGGCTGGCCTCCGACGTAAGGACTTCCATTAAGCAGTCTGCATGGCATCTGAAAACTGTGAGGGTGAATGCTTAGGTGATTGGTGTTGGAGCATTATTAAAGTAATTTTGTTGGTTCAGCTTAGCTATTCATAAGTCAGATTAGCCTAACCTCTAACAGAAAATGCACCAGATGATACTTGTTCTTTTAATCCAGCTATAGAAATAATGGTTTTATGCGGGTTGAAAGCTAAAGCTTAACAGACTCCGTGACACTGTCATGGGAAAAATGCAAAATATGAGAAAATTATCAATAAACTTAGGTTCGCACCTGTGGACTCACCGCGGTATTGGTAGTAAAAGTATAACCGCCGTAGGACCCAAAGGAACGATAACAAATTGGAGATTAGTAAACATTGTACCGTCTCCTGGTTAACACATAACGGAAAAAAGTGGAACCTATCCTGACTGACAGGGAAATCACTAGCAAGCACTGGTGTTTAGGCATGGACAGTGAGTTATGTTATATGGTGCAGCGAAATGAGTGCGTGGTGAAATGTGGTTTTGAACTCAACCAACGCCGGAGCAGAGATGACAGAATCCGAAGGAGTATTCAACGGTTTTAAACGCACACGGCAACGAAATTCCGTCGGAATTACAAACGACTGTGCTGCTCTGACAACGTAAGATTGTATCTCTCGAACTGCAGTTGTGAATGAGCTATATTAAATGGCGGCGCGCGAGTTTGGGACAGCTCAGAAGCTGGAAAGTCAAAATGTGTTCACATACAAACGCAGTTGTTGTCCGCTAATGAATAAGAGCACTCGAAGTCTTCCTCCATCCAGCAAATTATGCACACCTTCGAAATGTTTGGTTGCTCGGCGTTAGGGAGTCCCCAAGGCGGTGAGATTTTTCCTCAGCCATGGATGCTAGACCTGTATTGCGTATACGAATTGTGAACAAAGTTATGGGCCTATAAGCTGTAGAGAAATCCAAGGTTCGAATCGGTCAAATGTACGCCTCAGGAGGTCCATGTGTTAGATGTTCACTTTTGAAGTCGTTACAGTCTGATCTGAACATCCTGGGCCGGCATAGGACCGAAACGCTCAGATCCTATTCGCCAGATGGCATCTGAAGCTCCTGGATGCCCAGTTTGTAAGAGCACACGAACTGGTTCCGTAAGTGCAGCACTCCACATTTGTTCACATGGAAATGTAGTAGCTTCTCGACTGACGTGGATTAAATCGTACACATAGCGGACTGAAGTACTGTGGTACCCACTGGTGTATCGATCGCATTCCACGTGGTAATGTCACGGGCATAAAGCAGGCGGTGCTTGCTTATGAGACGTGTTTTATCGTTGGTTTATATCAAAATTAATGGTGGTCCAAGCGCCGATCCATGTGGTACTCCGCCACCAACTCGGATGAGGTCTCAGAAGGATTCACACATTCTTATCTCTAAGCATTGGTGTAAGTAAAAGCTTCTGATCCATCCAAGGAGGAGATAACTCACAGCAAATGTCTGCAGTTTAGCGAGCAAAAGACCATGGTCTAACTCACCGAAGGTATTTCAGCAGTCGAGAAAACTACATCAACGCCGATGCTAGTTTTTACTTCACTGGTCCAGTTGGATCGTGCTAATAACCCATTTGTAGTGTACGGTTGTTTCCGTCGCCTAGCGTACTGTTCCGGTGCAGGGTAGTTTAATTATTCTAAGTAAACCTATAGGGCATCAAAATTATAGCCACCCTAGCCTTTAAAAGTACCGGAAGTGTGATTACTGGGCTGTAGTTGGCTGGGTCGGAACGACCACCTCATTGGTGAATCTGAGTACTCATCTTGTTTTCTCACATGTCGGACCCATATAACTTGCCAAAATAGTGTTGAAATACTCTAGACAAATGCTCTGGTAATCTCTTTGCCAACATCGCAAGCGACTTCCTGTGAATATTGTTGACTACAGGAGGGCTTTGTTTATGCATACTAAACCACTCTTTTCCTACAGCTTCAGCCCTGAAGATTATGTGAGTGTGTTTTAAGGGTGAGACAACCATTTTCATAGAACTTGGTGGCCAGTGGCTTCACTGAAATTGTACAGCATATTGCAGGCGCAGAGTACTTGCCACATCCTTTGGGACCCACATCAGTCCGTCCGTTGTGTGAAGAGAAGGAATTCCTTATTTCACCTTTCGTAGACCTTTTACGTGCTGATACGGAAGCTTCTGGTTTGTGACCATACTCACTGCTTACTACTGCTGGTCGGCTAGTTTATCTGCGAATAAGCTAAGTACTGTGGTTACGGTGGGTGGCACAAGCCATCCGCTTCGCGGTGCTCGGACAGATTTTATACGTATGCCATTTGCGCGTACTATTTCGCAGAAAATAGGCCATGCTTCCAGGATGGACAGTCTTAGTCGCTGTTGCTTCGGCAACTTGAGTGTTATTCTGGCTGACGAAATGATTCCATGCGCTAACCGGTGCCTCAACTGCCAGAAAATTCCAGTTAGTTGCCTCGCCTAATCTATCTAATATGTCTTAATGTTTACTCGTTTTCATTGCGTTGGCAATTTACACGTGATACTCTGCATACCATACGTATTCGAAAATCAGGACTACAGGATCGTTGCGGCCCAAGGGGATGTTGACGATTACCCTCTGGTTGGTTAATATCCGATCCAGTATAGATCGCGGATCTGTTTCTTTGAATCTGATGAGAGTGTTAATGTTGTTATAGTGAGGGAACTTGGACAAAATCGATTGTAGACCAGCCTTAAACTATTTTGCAGGAGAAGCTTGGGATTCAAGTGAGTAGATATTGAAATCGCTAGTAATAAGAATGCGGATGTACTTTCTTTCATTACTCGCTTTAGTGCGAATTCTAGATAGAAATCCAGCACGTCAGTGAAGGAGGATGGGCGGTAAACGACTGCCACCAAGCAGCCGTCATCGCCTGTTAAATGTAGACATCACAAAAAGGAATCCTGTACTATGTTAGCCGGGTCCCCAGTGGGATCACATTGAAGGACGCTGCAGAAGTACAGAGCCACCACAGCACTTTTGCTTGGTCGATCGTGCCGAACAACGGGCATACCTGATAGTGTGATCTCCATGTCACTTACGTCGAGGTGTAACCATGTCTCTGTTGCAGCGATGACATCAAAGGAATTGTATGGTTGACAAACTCGCAATCAAGAAATTTTGCGAAGCCGGCCGTGAGCATTAGTGCACACACAGGAAAGCATTTTGTATATCAAAATCTCTAACCGATAAGCATTTGAAAGTGGTTGATTTTTGTCGACTCAGAAGGCCCGAACCTAACAGTCTTTTGAGTGACTAACAAAATCTCGATATGAATGCGACCTGTTTTTGGTCTCGCATACACTTACGATATATACATCCATCTTTAGCATTCTTGATGGCGGGATGGTGGGTCGCTGCAATTCAGTAACATTTGTCTTCAATTGTAGTTTCGAAGAAAATGTATTGCTTCGTACCTGCCAGTTGCAGTCTAAGTTCAACGCCATCTGTTGTACCTAGACCAAACGTTGCATTATCATCGGTTCACTGCCTTTGTGGTATGGCGACACGGATAATCGCGTAATCGATCGAATTATAACATCATAAGAAAGGATAGCTTCACGGATGTACTACCATTATTTCAGGTCAGGTGCATGGGCTTCTTCGTCGTTAGATGCCGGTAGCTAGGGCAGGTCATGAACGAACATAATTCGTCCGCAGATATCCGTATGGCAGTCGTTTAAACTGCTTTCTGCTGCTGACGTACGCTACATAGAACTTTCGGAAATATGTGTACCGCACTGCCTTTTGTCTGCATGCGTTATGCCGAAAAATGCACCATATCAACATCATCTGTGTGTCTCCATGTTACTCGCATTAGACGAGACTCCCTATAAGTAATCGAGGTTGGATGTCCAGTGATGCGCATTATATTGGCCGGACTGATTTGAGTTCCGATTATCACTATATAAATTCCACTGTTTTAACTCATCCTGGTTTTTACACCATAAGAAGTTTGCCCTGGACTATGGAACGTTGGTGCATATAAGTATCAAAGCACCGCATTTCCGCCTGGTCTTCGGTAATGCGGGAGGCACCGCAATCGTTTGCATAATAAACTTCGCTGCCGGTTGTACCTTGGCTTTGATCTGTGTTATGGTTGTACAGTGTGCGGTTGCGTAAGTTGTTTGGTCTTTAAAGCGTTTCGGATTTCTTTTGTCAATCGAAAGGATGGGTGTTACGACGTTGCATCAGTCGTAACAGTAGATAAGGGAAGGTGGGCGGTGGCGCTGGGCTTGCTTCGACCGTTCGGAGTAACAAATTGCGTCGTGGTTGCCAGAAGCTATTGTGGTCGTGGGAATGCCTAGCCTTTTTCTTGGTTCCGAGGTGTCAACTGCGGGAGGCGTATGAAGCGCAACCTTTGTTGTTGTCGCCTCCAGCAAAGCAATATTCGCATTTAAACGGTGTTCAGTTTTTGCAACTAGGCTGGCTGATACATTTTACACATGGAAACATCGTACACTTAGGACGGAAACCACTTGAGCCCGGCGTACTCATTTGATTCAGGAACAAGCAACTCGGTGCACTGCACCCACTAAGACGGTAAGCGATGCCTGCTGTAACAAAGCAGGGTCTACTCGCTTGTAACAAAATTTCCACAGTCGTATTTAAGCGCTAGCCCTCTCAGCAGACCGCCGCTTGCAAACCCGTCACACCGCCTCCGGTCATTCGCAGCCTTGCACCTCTGACTGCCTAGCTATCCCCACATGGTACCGTCTTATGCCCTAGCGTTGATAGGTTGTCCAAAATCTTAGTCAAGGCAAGTGTAAAACTAGCCTAGCGTATCGCATTACCGTGTGCGCACCTCCATCACTGATGCCATTTGCAAGACGTTTTATGTTTACCTTAGTCCACTTATACCCAGTAGCATCATGTGTCCAGACAAAATTGTGCTGCTAAACTGCGAGGAACTAGCTTCAGATTAGGCTCCGTTTCCGAATGCAGACTAGGCCGCCCACGCGTCAACACCACACCACCATCTCATACATTCATTCGAGGATTATTAAGTTTACCGTCATTGGCTGCTTTAGGTTAGCTCAAAACGAAGGTCACTGCGCGCGCTTGGCACGTGGAAATGATACCGGACGCAATTCAGTTGCACTAATGATTACGTTCAGTTAGCTTACAACTGCAAATCGAAGCCTTAGAGAGCAATTCAATTGCACCATTTATACAATCAATCGGGAAAAGGTGTAGTATAGTTCTTTAGTTCCGTTCGACCGACTGTAATGCACTTCGCATTGTAGCCGCAACAGCAACGGGAAGATGTCGAATATACTTCAACCAAATACGCACTTTGGATTAACACAAGATATTTCGTTTCAGGTTACCGGTGTTTTAGTCATGATGGTGGTATAGCTCTTGCTGTTGCCGACCAATGCTCGTCAAGTCAGGTGATTGGCTCATCGTGCTGTATGGGTTGCCTTCGTGCTTCACACGATTGCGAATAAGACGTCTGGTGTGGACCATTAGCGTGCCGGGCAAGATATTTGAGCGCGCAGGCCGAAATCAGGAGCAACGAAATTTGACGGTTGCTTTACTGAGAGGGTTTCCCGACAGAAACATGGTTTGCTCCGTAGCTGTAACACATGGAGACGGAATGAGACGTGTGGAAGTTTGATGGAAAACTAGAAGACTCCTTTAACCAAAGAAGTTACAATGCTGGGGTGCTAATTGTAACTGCGCGAAAGTTCACAAAAGAAAATAGGGCGAAGTTTTGCGCAAATCTGCAAATAAGATAGAAACAATAGCTGCGAGAATAATTGCGGAGAAAATGCAG
This sequence comes from Dicrocoelium dendriticum, assembly GCA_944474145.2. NCBI lineage: Eukaryota > Metazoa > Platyhelminthes > Trematoda > Plagiorchiida > Dicrocoeliidae > Dicrocoelium > Dicrocoelium dendriticum. Next base: position 22,017,699 of record OX104070.1, read on the forward strand.
AGATAATGGGGAAATTGTAAACCAAACGCGACAAAGTGACAAGTAGAAAATGTGCGAACTTTGGGAGCACGATTTGGAGCAGTCATCTAGTGTGAACGCTGTGGGCGAAGCTTTGTCCGCAACTAAAGAGCCTGTTGCTATTTCGCGCCCCTCCATTGCTAAACCCCTTAAAATTCTTCTAAACTCTAGAGTGTTCCCTCCTCCTCCTCCTCTTGTCAGGGTTGGCAATTAGTCGATCAAGTTTCGTGTGGTTCATGTGGAGCAGATTATAAACCCTACATGGGCCAGATGGGAATTTCTATCGTGCATCGTTTGCAAAAGGTAAATTTTTGGCAATAATGGTTACTCTCAGATTGAGACCATAACTGTCATTAAGCTTGTACTAAACTTTTCTCCGCATTTCTTAAACTAGTACGGGCATACTATTACCTCTTACTTATTAGAGGGCTAACATTTTTGTGCACATATCCAATACGGCTCAACAGTTGAATACGCCACTAAATTTGCAAATAATTTGCAATATCCAAAATCCCGTCTGTTTGATCCCTATTATCCCTTGTAATGAAATTAGGGGGTTTTTCCGCACATATTTCAGCGTTATACCTTCCGTTAGCATACATAGTGAATGCATTCACCGAACTGGTGGTGCGCGTGTTTCCTCTGCCATTTCAACAGGCATGCTATTCACTGCAGTTTAACATTCGGAATCTCCTTGCCAAAGCTACTTTTTATAAAATAATTCAAGCTCTTCTCTAGCGCTATTGTCTCAGTTGCTTTCAATAAACCATCACAAGCACAGACAACACCGCAATAATTCCGGATGCATGAAGGCTTGTTGGTCTGACTGTTTGCTGTGTCGTGTCCAGACACCAGCTGTTCAAGTCTGTTTATGTCTCCTTTGTTTAGTCCCCCTTCAATCTGTCAACTTAAGGTAGGAAAGCTAATAGAAAACCCCGTCTGAATGCACATATTTTTTCTCCTGTAAACTTAAACTCGGTCACCTGGTATTGACACAAATTTCTCTCAGATTGCTGGTGTTCTGGTAGGTCCTTTGTTCGAGCCTCCGTCTGTGAAGTAATAAGTACCTGAAATCTGAATAGAAGGAAATGCATAACGCTTAAAACGTCGTTTAACATTTATTGTGCGTTTTTATGGTACCCATAACTGGTCTAGATTAAAGCACTTATTCGCCGCATATTCCACCTTCAAAGTGAACCGGTTGAACAAAAGGCAGTCTAAAATGCTAACATCCTTGTCATTTATAAAGGTATTCTAAAATATCTAGTAGAGACAAAGTCTTCGTTTTTGCAATTTTGGGAGCAAAGGAAATGATATTGCAATGTATACTTATTGCCATAAGGAAGAACCTTATCAGCTCAAAATATTAATGTTCCACCGTGCTACGATGGGCAACAACTGGCATAAATGTTACTGACTGCTTTTACTCGCTATGCGAATTTATTGGCCACTTCGGTCCATACGACAGTAACTGTGTTCTTTGAAGTTTGGGTAATGCCTGCCTGACAACACCGCACTCCATTCAGAGCTACCATCTTGTTCGATCTCATCAGGTGGAGTTAGCAGACCTCGAAACTGAGACTATTGTATTATTATTTGAGAATGCAACATTTTCCGGTGGAAAACAACCGATTTCCGACTGCCTCGTCTACGATCCTACTGATTGTATGGGTCAAGATCCAAAACAATGCGAAAAGCCGTCCACATTAAGATTCTGCGTAGCAATCCAAACACACAACGCCTACTTCAAAATGACACACCAATGTAACCTACGATCCACTGAGCCAAATCTAGCCAAGCAGTTAAAATCAAGGACAACCCAGTAAAAAGCTTGAAGTAGTATCGTCACCATGGTGAGTATTTCATTGTAAATTCTTAATGAAATTTTGCATTAACGCAAAACGCAGCAAAGTCGCTATGCTTATATCCTTGTCTTTCAACTCAACAAATAAAGCTATATATGCATTTCTATATATTAAGAATTCCTGTCTGGTGAGTTGATCAGAGCAGAGCCTTATGTAGCTATAGCTTTGGTCTTTGCACAGCGCCCTGATAATCAATACGGTTTCATTGTTGATAGATGGGCATTCCTGCATCATCAGCAAATCATATTTTCATCGCGTTATAATTTTATCCAAATAGAAGGTTTTGGTGATGGATCCCACAAGCAAAGGTAATTAGCGCATGTCCTAATATGCAGAAGCCCTGATATTAATATCCTACGCGAGGACCGCTAAAGGCTAACAGATTAAGTGATTCTTAGACTTAAATACTAGGATAATTGCAGTTGGTTGTACACTCATTGTTGAACTTCTGTCAAATATGTCTCACTAATTTCACTGTAAGCTCTGAGTTTCATCTACTTGTTATATTACATGCGGCTACAAGCAAATTGGTCGCAAAATTTCGTACATATCACAATACCGAAATCAGGTTTACATGAATGCCCTCCTAAGTCGGCCATACGTATTGAGCTTCCCTGATCCGTTGCATCTTTGTAATCAATTTGTTGACCATACAATTTCTATGGTTGCTTGTTCTAGGCCCCCGGTTTGCGTACATTGGGCATATGGTACCATCAGCTTTTATGACACTGACATTAAACCACCGGAGCGGTTCGTAACTAATCTCGCTTCCTAGAGCGTTTATGCTTGCAAGCCACGGTTTATATTACACTTGAAAGACGGTCATTAGAACGATTAGTATAGTGAATTACGTTTATTTGATGAAAACGGTGAATATTCCGAGATTAACTAGGGTCACATGGTGTGACTGTACTGCTATTTAAACAAGAAAGTTCCTAGTGCTTTAATGGAATAAGCGTCGGCCACCCTCGCCATTCAAGCAAGGAATTTCTCTCGTGCACTTATAGATTATCCTAAACCTATGGCCAACTTGAGTTCGTGACACTGAATATTTAAACTCATTGCATTTTTTGGTTCTTTCGTAATATGCGACAGCAAAAGCAATTTTTTTCACAGGTATTTTAGATAATAACAAAGCTGCAAAGAATTTACATGAAAAATCAGAAACAGTCTGACGCGATTAATGCTACCGAAATTGGCCTGTGTCAACTAATCACGATATTTTCCACTGCGCAAAATGTACATGCTAATTTGGAAACATATTCACACTTTTGTTGTCAATGAATAGAAATAATTTTTAGATGAAATTGTTGAGAGGTCATCATTAAAATATCAAACGAGATTTCACACGTCTTTTCAGAATCCGTTGCACGTCGATCGGTCCATGAGACATTGGCGCACATAGTAATAAATACGGTGAACAGGAGAGAAACTTTTGTTCCCTGTTCTTACATTCCGTTTTACTCTCTAATTCAACCTTCACAAAAGTCTCCTCTTAGAAGATTTGTATAATTGGTGTTGAAAGCACAAGGGCATATGATATACAGACCAATGTAAACAACGTTTTATCACTGACATTAAATTGAAGCCAACAAATATGCTGTGCCCGGCAATAATTAAAATAAAGTAGCAAGTCTACCTCGAGTCATGGTGATGTTGAGCACGAACATTAGTCAAAATATACATATTTACCTCACTTTCTTTTGTTATCTTTTTACAACATAATTTATCCATCACCAATTATCTGCGGCGTATTTCACACAAAATATGCAAAGCAAGTAACAACTTTCGAAGTGAAATGGGTTAGATCCTTTAGTGGACATTCCAGACTAGCCCATAGTATACGCCCCGCGCTACATGTAATGATGACAACCTTCCTATGTTGCTTCGATGCTGTCCCTTTGTTTAACATAACATCAGGTTGGCGATCACTACGGCGATGTTATCCTACCTGGCGTTGGACTTGAATTATTACCATGCGGTGGATAACTTCATAACAACGGCAATGTTTAGGCATGTGACAACAAAGTCAGCTAATCAGCACTTTTTCGAAGTTTTCATTTGCTTGGCTACAATGGAAACTTCCGCACAGACGCAGGAGTAGCTATCATGGGATCTTTCCATAGCTTTCATTTGTAATGAGATGTGTTTGGATTTAATTGGAACAGCACATATAATCAACAAATCACAATATGGACAGCGCAATTCTCAACTGCCAATCTCTATGGAAATGTTGAAACATAGGATTATTTAGACAGACTAACCACCAGGTTGTACTTTGAAAAAAGGTATCTGTATTTGCACGGTTCGTCCAATGGAGGTCATAACTACGTCATGCTGATTTTCACATTCTTGCTCAAACTGTAAGCAAGGCGTAGAAAATCATAAGATCAGTAGGTCTATCTGGGCCTTAGGTTGGGGCTATTCTATTTAACCTTGATTCCGGTGAGGATATCGTACACTTGACAAATAAAATCAAAAATACGCACCAAAAGCAAATAATGATATGTCACTAAGCAGTGTTAAAACTTCCGCATTTATAAATAATATTTATTATAAAACCTGAAGCTTCGCAAACGTCTGTCTACCGAAAATCGACCTAAACTTTTCTGCATTTGCATTTAAGTGTTTCTAAGTGGTGCAACACAAATGCTGTCTGGTCCAAATTTGAGTTGTTATAGGTAAGTGATTTCCGCTCCAGAAAAACTGGTGGTGGTGTTGGTGGTGGTGGTGGTGGTGGTGGTGGTGGTGGTGGTGGTGGTGGTGGTGGTGGTGGTGGTGGTGGTGGTGGTGGTGGTGGTGGTGGTGGTGGTGGTGGTGGTGGTGGTGGTGGTGGTGGTGGTGGTGGTGGTGGTGTAATAATATATAACGTGCCACCGTGCAGTTATTATTTGTCACACCTTTGAAAATTTCCTAATAATACTGCACAATATGGTCAGGCGCTAAAATGCTGAAATCCCAGTCGTTATAAAATTTTTCTTTAAAAGCTGTCGCATCAAGTAGTTCAACTCAAACCGAACAAAAATTGCGATGTACAGAGGTGTAATTCGACAGCATTACACTAAACAACTTCGGTTGCACATCTGCTTATGTGCTGGCCTTGGGCAATGAAGACAAGGATTCAAATGTATACTTGCTTAAACGGATTCAAATATATCCATGTAAACGGATATATTTTGTGCACTTATAGAAGTTTAGGTGTCAAAATCAAACAATACATCCCAAAATTGTTATGCGTCTAGAGGTGTCGATCAATGAAGAATTGGGTGAATGGAGATATTCAGCTGTTTTACACTAACCGCTGATTCGATCAAGACCAGTCATGCGCCATCCTAACGCAAAAAGCAGCCTCGCGTTCTCAAACTAGTGGAAGCTTGTGCCTCTGATCTAGAGCGGCCACAGTTTTGCTAGCAGAAAAGCTGCTTCTGGCTCCAAAGCTAGCTTGGGGTTCCAAGCTAACAAATGAACACTGTCTAAGCAACAATCGATCTAGGAGCCAGTTTTTAGCGTACCTATCAATTTGTTCATAAAAAAGCACTGCAAATAACGGAAACAGTCAAAACTTTGATTATCTGAATATGTTACTTGATTAAAACTATTACACTGAGTTACAATCTATTAAGACTAGTTCGAACTTCAATACCAACATGATCGTAAGCGAACGCTTCCGATTTTCTGTGAAACGTTGTGTGCTGAAGCAAATGAAAAGTAATGATAATAATGGTGTCCGCTGTACGCCGTCACGGCATTACGCTACTGCACGATCACCACCAGTCGCGCACGTTTTGAGTATACCGCGAGGACGCCCACCCCTACGTACCTTATGGTGACAAACCAGACTCACAGACAACTCGGCTGCCAGCCGACAAGAAAACGTCTACACAAACAAGGTAATTAGTGACTTGTACAGCGACTGACATAAAGTACGTATCTAATCGAAATAAAATGGTTATAATTCCCATCTATAAAAAGTCATTTTCAATAATTTGAAGCTGAAAATCTTACGAAATTCTTGTCCTTTTGTGCATTCTGTCCAGTCACGCAGATTCAATTCACACGGGAATCAATAACAAGACAAGTTGCAATAGACTCAGGCGGTGCGCACCACAACGGTAAGCTTATACGCAGTTTTAACTGCATTTAACTAAGTGTGGTTGGTACTTTTTTGGTAAAACTGGTTTCAAGGATCTTGGGTGCATGAAAACATCATGCTTGAATTGTGTAAATGGCGTTTTGGGTCTGACTTGGGTTGCGGTATTCGTCATATATTTCGAAATTCGGAGATAGCATTGCTATGCCCTTCCACCTGATTCAGCCGTCAAAGATTCCATTAGCTTGGGCGACCAATTTGTGCTGTTAAAACAGTTACTTCCTTTTAATAGTTCGTATAACACAGAAAGAAGACGAACATTGGTAGATGGGCGCATTGCTTATCATTTCGACATTATGTCGTCATCATTATGATAACAGGAAATTATCAGTGTAATGAAAATAATAATCAAATAGTGTCCCCTGACTAGTCACGTGCAACAGTGTGAACGGCGGCTATAGCCCTAAGGCCACGATATCCGAAGAGTTACAACCATTTGTTTTTGCACACATAGCGCCAGTCTCATTCGGTTTATCGCCACGGCCTCGGCGAATCGCATAAATCGCGAACTAGAATGACGCTGTAGTCTCCGGAAGGCTGAGACAGGGTTAACCCGATGGTGGACCTCCCATATGTGTCTGCCTATTGATGAGGCTGGTGGCATACGTGAGCTCGGAGCATTACAAACAGGTTGGTTGACCTCCCGTTGAATTCCGCGAATTTTGTGGGAAAACTCAGTCCTTCAGAAACAAACGTTTATTCAGCAAAGCTAAGTTGACGAAAATTACGTCACGTTTGGCAAACCGAGCTTTTTAAGAAAAGTTGCATGTTCAAGTCCATAAATAATGGCCTTTCCGAGTCGATGAGTTTCCTCTTTTACTTCAGTTAAACAAATAGTGACTCACTCGCACTAATCTCAGCGAATCCGAGTACAGCAATCGAATCAATTATGTCCGCCTTTCTCTGGTGTTCTGGCTCGCTCGGTTGGTCCGTCCGCTCAATTTAATCGAACAGACCTATCGCATTCTAACATTTTCGTGTCCTTGCGCCTCCATATTCCTATACACCCCGTACACCTTTTCACTCCGTGTCGTCTTCGCTGTGTCTGCAGCCGTGGCATCCTTAACCCACGACATCTGGCCCTACAATCCCAATCCACATTGCTGTCTCCAGTGTGGTCTCAAATGCACTCGATTTCTTCTGAAAGTTTACTCCGAGCGTTTATTTCATATGAATTGGCACCGACCCTCAAATTCGCCACACCATTCCTCCACCGCTCTTGATTATTGGGTACTGGGTGAACCCACAATTCCTCCCTCAGTTTTAGCTCAGACAGCATCCGTTCACCGCGGTTGTAGTATCGTTTCTGTGTGATCATTCGTCATCTCAGGTTGTTCTGTAATGGCTCATGATGTGGAGAGACTCTTGCCGCAAATGTGTGACAGATGCCGGCATCAGAGTTCTAGTACATCGACCCTATGGGCGCTGCTCTTGTCTCAACCCGAGACCCGTTGAAGAAGTGTTGCCATATTCGGTAGCATAAAGTCCTATTCCTCGCCATTTGCTCTAGCCTTTGATAATAGATGGGTGGCCTGCTTCACTGTCGACTCCGCCTTTTCATTCGACTGACTGTGATATGGACGGTTTTGGTTGTGTACAAATTCCCACTTGGTTGTAAGGCGTGTAACCCAGCGCTGGTAAAATGGGGACCATTGTCGGAAACCAGCACTTTCAAGATAGTGTGCCGCGCAAACGGACATCCGAACTTGTATATTACTGTCTCTGTGGCCGTAGTAACGTTTTAATATATATATTTCACAAAAGTCACCTTGCTTATTTACTGTAAGTAATATTTCCCGTTATCACTGAACAAATCCACCGTCACCTTCTGCCACGATCAGTCTGGAACATCATGTAACATCATTAGTTCCATTGTCCATCGGATATCGTGTAAAAACACCTCATAGAATTAGAGACATTATCAATTATTGGACCCGACATTCCTGGCCAATAGATCAATACGCTTACGCGGTTAATGGTATAGTTGACACTGAGGGAGCGCGATGAACTTATTCCAGTATTTCTCCTTGGTGAGATGACAGGACCAAGAAACGTCGTCCCTTATACACCAAACCATTGAAAACACAGAGTTGATCTCGAAAATTGAAGTATGGCGTTAGTTTACTCCGCAGCTAATTCTTTGCATTTGCCCCCCCCCATTTCGAATTAGGTATCACAAAGCCGTAAATGTTGCATCCTTTTCTGTGTGGTCTCTTATATCCTTTGGGTAAACTTCTGTCATTGTCAGGTGCTGTACTAGGTTTCTTTATTCAACCTCTTCCGGATTCGGCTTCCGTACCTGCAGCCGAGCTCTTGAAAGCTTGTCCCCTTTGAACATCTACGTACCAAAAGTGCATACAATATTTATGTAGTAGTTTTCTAGTCGAATAAGCATACGCTGAAGGCAAGGAGGAATATGTACAGCGGTTTCTTTGCTATGGACCCAAGCGTTTTGTTGTCGGTAAGCACAGTTGTCTTTCTTACGAAAGCATAATCATTGAAAAGCTACATGGCATAAGCTACCGCGACCATTTCCTTCTCAATCTGATCGTCAAGCGGAAATATAAAGATTTTCCATTATGTAATGGAACAGAACCTATTCCGTCTTGTTTGCTGTCACACTGTACGTCCAAAGGCTGCGCTGGATCGTAATACTTAAATACCGGTGCGTTGCTGTTGAGGTTCATAATAGTTTCGAATACGGCCTCCTGTTCTTTTACCAAACTCCAATTTACTCCTTTTTGAGTTAACATCCTGATCAGCATCATGATATAAGCGAGCCTTGGCATAAAACGGCACAATTAATTCACCATACCGTTTAAGCGATGAATTCCCTTCACATTGTTAGAAGGCGGCATCTCTTAAATTCACTTTATCTGAATCAACTCTAACCCCTTGGGTGATAGGAAAGTGCCCAAAAAATCAACTCCTTCTTCTGAGTTTCATTTTTCTCACGTTTAAGCTTGATGTTGTTTGCACACAAAGCTGCAGAAAGTGGAGATTGGAGTCAAAGTTTTCTCTTCTCGAACCTAAGATCAAAACATCGCCTAACAATCGTCTAAATCGTCTACCACTTGCATCAATCGCTTCCAAAACCTTTCATTATTTACTGCAAACCAAACGGCAAACGCAGCAAACGAAGAAGCCAGAACTATGTGACATACTTAATAAAAAACTGGTATCTTTATCTAGAACGACGTGCCAGAATGGCAAAGACAGGTCTACATTCATGAAACACTTAGTTTGGAAAACCACGGCAAACTTTCTTCTAGAGTAGGTAACTCAAAGTGTTCTCTACGCAAGGCCTTATTCAACGGTTTTGGGTCAATACACACGCGTAGTTCTCCCATGTTCTTCGTAATGATTGCGACCTGACTAACCCGGTCGATTGGCCCGTCGACTTTGGCAATCACACACTTTCACTAATTTTCTCAATTAAGTGGAGAAGCTATCAGCAGTGCAAATGGAACTCTCTTAACTGGTAGCACTCTAAGTCCTAGGATCTAAGGACAAGTGAGCGGTTCCATCAAACTTTCCCAAACCCGGCGTAAACACAGAGGTTACTGATCACTAATCTCGGTTTCTCCCTGACAAGCTTGCAGAAAGCGTTCATGAGTAAAAGGAACAAAACTGCAAGACTGGATCAAATACACACCGAGATCGGCATGCGCTCCTCTTCCCAAATCACACACTAGTCGATGTGAAGCTCCTTCTTTTAGATTAAGTACTTCGACTGCAACTGATAACTTTGCATGAAGTCTAGAACCATTCCACATGTGCAGGTAATCTTGACCGGATCGGATGCACACCCCGGAACGGCGCTTCTTTGGTAGAATTATGACAGTAGCTAACGTGTCTAACTGGAATCGCAAGGCTTTGCCTCAAACCAACAGACTTACGTAGACATATATTCGCGGCACCCTCCTAGACATGTTGCCAAATGATTGTTCCGCATCTGTAAGTGACTTGTCACGAAAGACCACACTCACATTGGGTGCTTGGCAGCAATGAGCAGAGTGGTTCCTTTTCCACGTATTGCTCATCGCCGACCCCAAGCCGGACATCGCTCGCGGGAGCTCGGTTTTCGCGCTGCAATCTTTGCAGATCTCCTGTCTCACTTTAGTATGCCTTACTTTGTCGCATATGGAAACGGCACACAATGCTGCGTCAGTTGATTGTTTCATTTAAACAATGAACAATGAACAATGATTTATCACGGGATAAAAGCAAGTGCTTGACACGTCCCGTAGGATGGTAGCGGTGAGTATGATGAATATGATGAATATGATTCGGCTAGGAGGTAGAGGACTCATTGTTGCAGAAATCGATGCACCGCTGGAGTGAAGTTGTGTTGTTGCAAAAGCCCATAAGTTATCTTCTTTGGATCCCCAAACTGCTTCTCATGCGGATACACGAACTAATCATACCAAGTTACAAATATGGCCATCGCTCGAAACCCGCAAAATCTGGCCCTGTGGTCTCCCACTCTGTATTCTCAGAAGTGATATGGGCACTCATTTCCGAGCATTTAGTCGACCATGTACCAATTTTCAGGCAACTTAGAGCTAATAAGTAGCTAGTAAAAGATAAAAATCACATGGGGTTCATCCAAGTTAACACGCTTATGAACCCAGTCTATCCCTGCATGCCAACTTGGTTGCACCATCAGTGCCACTCTCAACGGTCACGGGACACTAAGCAACGGGACACGCTGAGTGTAAGCACAGGGCAATATGTATGCGTATTTGGTGGACATGGATTGCATTTCGGGCATGCTCCCGAGCGGCTTGATGCATTGGTGATAACGAAAGGCAGACAGGATTGAGAGTGTCAGTGCTAGAGGACACCAACGGCGCAACAGACTAAATTGTTCAACTTGGGATGAAGTGTTCATGACTTCCTCCTCTGCACCCCATTACTAGATCATTTTGGAGGAAGGAGTTACCATTGTTTTACATTCTGACACCGTCGGTATCCGGTGTTCCTGTGTCAAATTCCCAGCGCTTGTCTGAACGTACCGTAACCTATCGGGAACACAATAGCTGAGCGGTCCGAGGGGCACAATATTCGTAGCCGATTTACGCTTCAGCTTAGTATTGCTTTCCGCATGTCCAAAAATAAATGAATTTTGCATATTTTGGGTCAATGGAGTCTGGTATGTAGTTCAAATAATGTAGCTTCTAGGCTGTGTACGGTGGCTCATCAAGGAAACCATGTTAGGACTTTTTTAAGAGTTCCAGTTAGTTTGTGAATTCATCTCCCAGTTTTTCTTACTCATTTCTGAAATAATCTGGCGATTATATGTGTATTACGGATTATCCTATAATTGTAGATCTGTTTTGCGCAGCCCTTCAGACAAAGGATGGTAAATTAAGTTTTTCATTAGTTTCGCAAGCGCTTCGATCCCAGTAGAAGGGTAAACATATACAAATGGAGCAGGTGCATATGGCGGATGAGAGGCTGCCACCAGCTTCCAGAATGCAGGACTGTTAAATATAACTTATTACATGGCGGATATTGCGGAGAGCGATTTCAATTTTAGCTAGAGCCTAAGGTGTACTTATAACAATGCATGTAGTTATAAGGTCGGTCTCCATGTTCATGGTGGTGAAGAAGAACGAGCTAAATGCATCGTCCAACGGTACAGTGAACAATAAAGAGTAGTAGTTGGTTCATGGACGCAGAATTCAGACAAGCTGTTTGCTTTACATTTTATTCGTAGGGCTGCTTTCTCTTCATGTATTCACTCCATCACCAAGAAGTGCTTGACTTCAGTGATGAAAGGTAATTGTAAATTATCGTGTCTATTTGTATCGCGATTAGTTTTCTGGATTTCTGACTGGTCGATTCTTCGGTTGCATCTTTTCTAACCCAACTGATTCGTTTTTCCTTTGGAGCAAGGAGGGTTATGGCTTGCTGAAGCGGATGACAGAAGTGCTCCACGGCTAGCAGGCATGGTTGAATAGAAAGAAGGCATCCGAACCAGGGGATGGGTTTATTTGACTGAGGGGAACCAAGTTAATCTTGTGGATGTAGTAGTAGGAGGGAAGTATTTGGTTGGTGTTCATTTGAGCAGTGAAGGGGAAATGTATCAGTTGGTGGTTGCTACCAGAGTGGTTCCTTAGGACTGTGTCCGTACGTTGGCTATACACAATGTAACTATCAGTCTTAACGTGTTCGTCAACCGAGTTGGCACAGTAACCTACTGAGTCCAACGACCAACTCTAAGGAAGAATGAATGCTGTGTGTATAAACGTGGAAGACTGGAAAGACCAGCCTATATTCGGTATGTTGAAAATACCTGCAATTATCTTTTGTTTGTTTGGCAACGTAGAGGCAAATTTAAAAGCTGAAATGTTAAGGGCAACATTTATGGTTGAATAATTCGGTTGGTTGTGGATAAATGAAGTAAAATATAAACCAATGCTTCTGAGACGGAGAACAGGAGAGATTCAGGGAGACTTTTTAGTTGTAGATATTTAAGCCGTTCAGCTGTACATATGTGCTGTAGTTGCATGAGGTATCCTCCACCTTTTCTTTTACAGCGATCTTTACGAAGTTAACGGTGCCCACTTAACTCCGCCGATTCTTTAAACAAAGTATCCAAGGCAGCGCATAACTCGTTATTTGCGACTTTTGTTCAGATGAAATGAACTCTCAAGAAACATTTTTAAAAAATTTGGGCTCGTCAGTCGGGTGAAGAACCTTACAACTATATCAATATGCGATCCTTGCTCAAATATGAGGGACCGTACACCCAAGTGACATTTAGATGTCACGGCAGTGCACCTTTTTCCTATACTATTTTTCTTTTGTGCACTTCTTATATTTACTGATATTTTTCCGTCATATTTGTAGCAAATAGTGTAAACTGCTAAAGAAGCTCTCATCCGGGTGCTTAAGACCTATCTATACTTGACTGATAGTATAAAAGTTGTGTAGGTTTGTTTCTGCGTGACACATTAACCAGTCAATGAGATCAAAACGTTTTGCAACGAGCATGTTTGTAAATTGATTTTTGCCAAACTTAAAATATTTCAGTGCGAAAATAAAGCCTGCAACGATATCAGTGGCAAAAGCAGAGTTGCTTTTGTTATACCATCTAAAACCACTAATTTCTTCGTATCCTTTCACTGTGATGCCTCAGGAAGTGATTCCTTTCTGTTTTCTTTCCATTGCCTGCTTGCAACATAAAGCGTTAACAGAAGGGTTCAATAAAGTATGGATGTTTAAGAGAACATACTCCAGGTACCGAGTGTTGCTAAATGTCCCCGTCAGAAGCTAAGCATTAATAATGTGCAGTGCAAATGGGTTTCTTTGAAAGCTTCTAAGATTATTTGGCAGAATTTTCATTATGATTGCGCGACAACTCACAGCCCAACCATTTTGCTTTGTGACTTTCTAAGTTGTAACGATGCGTTTGTGTATTCTCGGACATTTGCAATTATCGTTGTCATGGCCATTTGTTTGCGTTGTCCCTTATTGTTCTGCTCTTCATTGTGAGTGGATATTTATCGTACGGGAGCGTTTATCTCGGCTTGTGTGTAAGACAAGATCGGGTTTATGTGCTACACCATTAGCGTCGTAGCTTGTAGTTCTAAACTGTCGTTGTCCAGCCAATAACGGATGCAGTTGTGCCATTTGTGCATATTTTGTCATACCTTACGGCACTTCAAGTGATTTGAGTAAATTTTCAACCGGCATGTCGCCACTACTGCTTTTCAACAATAGTGATCGCTTTTCGCCGGACTAGCTTTGCTAAAGTTTCGTAGTTTGACATATGTGGGGTTGGGCCTAGGTAGTACGGCAATATGTTGCTCGAGTTCAACAATATTCCCAAGACCGTGTCAACTTCCTTTTGCTCTGTTAAGGTAATAGCTAGCATTTCACACATCTGTGTTCTGTGGTGAACAATCCTAACTTGGACTACTTGAGCTGCCATTGCAAAATTATATACTATTTTTGTACGACGTCCTTCAAGTCATTGGTGTCTGTGCAAAGCGAGCAGGTGACTCCTGTAATCCCCCCTATGGCCTGTCTGTCTGAACTACAATTGACCTTGGGTCAGTCACGCACCAAAGAGCCTGCCGACAAAGTTTGTCGACACGCAGCTCAGTGGTTCGGAGATGTCAAATGATGCAACGTCCTCAACGGTTCATAAACTATAGCAGTCTGAGGCAAACAATTGCTTTCAATTATTCTTTACGTGTTGGCACAAATCATTTAAGGTTTAAATAAAATGAACGGATGAGTATTCGTTCAGGCCTTTGTTGGCAAGTAACTAGATCAGTGGCTAGACAGCAGATAGTTCACACAGATAGATTGAAAGTTGCGTACTCATGGTGCCCGACACGGTGTCAAAGCTACGACTATATTGATAACAGTTTGTCCACAGTAGACAAGATTAGGCAAAACATTTTGCAAACACAGCTGGGTTGAACTATTTGAATCGCAAAGGCCTCAGCAGTCGCGAGCAATCGCAATCTCAAAACTTTTGAATTGATCATGGAAAGCTGTTTTGCAAAGGAGTATTGACCAGCGCTAGCCAGAGTAGGGATTCCATTGCGATTTCCATCATTCCGCCGGTAATATGTGCTGTCATAAAGAAATTGAACATGGAAGGTTTATCCCAGTAACAATTCCTTCACGCTTGGCAGGGGTGCACGTAAAGGAACACTGTTCCCGTCTTCGTTGTTGCATAAGTAATATTTTTCTCTAGCAGCGGTACACGCGTGATTAAGGAATCTACATCATTTTGAATCATTTTCTTAGCTTTTAGGCTCATATATTTGATGTGCTCTATGAATGTGAAATTAACACAAACACAACGTTGAGCATTTTGATTTCTTATTGGCTTTGATATTACCGCCAATCACTGGACTGTAGGACACACACACCATGTGAAAATTTGGCACCATGCATTCCCGGGATAGATTTTCTGATAGGCCTCAGATTTTCAAACTGAATGTAAAATATAAAACCGAGGGAAAGTAGATCACTCTTGCACTTCATAAGGACTTTTTACGCTTTTGCCTGCTTGGTCCCACTTGCTCA
>OX104070.1:22032885-22221398 GCA_944474145.2 Dicrocoelium dendriticum
CCACAGAGGGCAAAGCGAGAGATGAGTTGCAGTGCGGCCGCAGGGTAGGGTGTCACAACATTAGAACCCGTTATACTCTTCTGTTGTCCGAGGTGAGCGAGAATCAACAGGGAGGTAGAACCACCAGTCAGTCTGTCATGTGTTACTATTTCGTCATCATCATTCTCATACACGTTAGCTAGAATTGGGGAACACCTCAGCTACTGTGCCGCAATGTGTTACTATTTATTTCCCCCGACCAATATGGTTTCGCTTTATTCGTTTGACGCTTACGGCTTCCCCAAAATTTATGTTTTATTCATATTGGCTTACCTACTGCAATGTTAATATTGTAAGTCTGATGCTATCCCAGCGAGAGTGTTGGTCGGCGGAACACAAATTGTGTATGCTTTTGCCAGTTCGACAAAACAGCGAATTTTCTAAAACGAATGACGAAAACTGTATCCTCATTGTCACATTTTTCATTCACAACATTTGGGAGTAAACAATGAAATTCCGATTCGTAGTGCTGATTCTATATCTTATACTTCTAGGTTTCTGTAACCAAGATCACCTTGGTACAATAACCATGATGACCACATTGCCGATCAAAACTAGACCTATTAAATGGAACTGATGTAGTGTTTGTAATTAATGCAGATATAACTCACAGTTGTTGGAAGCTTCCTGGTTTATATTTTTTCTAACATTCCCACCTTGCTCGATTAGCTAAATTTGTGGTTGTTCAGTGATTACTGGCGTTGTTACTAGACTTACTCATGTTACTTGTTTGCAAACAGTTCGCAGTTTACTGTCGTGTTATTTGGGTAGGATAAGTTACAAATGTTATTCCAACGCGGTCGTTCTTGCTGTCATACTGATGATGACATCGCGTTTATTTCTACGTAAATCGACTAGCTAGTAATCACTGTCTGTATCACAGTAACCCAAAAGAAAGTTGGTAGGGTTCCAAACCGCATGACCAAAAACATGGAATTACTAGTTACAGGTTGCATGGTGGGGTTTGACATACCCGCTATTTGTGTTGGACTGCGACACCAAATTTCTAATGTAGGTTTGACCGATTATGAAGTCAGCCTCTGCCGTTCAGAGTACTGGGACTGTAACCAAAGTGGAGAGTTTCAACATTGCGCTCACCAATCCTAACTAGTTTTAGTTACCGACACTAGTCATTATATGTAGATTAACGCTTTCCAGATTAGTTGCCGTAAGCTGTACAAACTGATGAACAATTAATAGCTCTATACTTATTGTAATATGGAAAATAAACGAAATAATTAGTTAATTATTGGTGTGGAAATAGAATAACCCCCAGTTGTCAAAATGCTAGACAATTAAATTTACAAAAGCAATCGTGATTACAATAAGTTGAGAAAAATTGAGATGTAAGCGGTTAAACAAGCTGAAACAGCTTTGTAAATTTGTTTATTGGTTAATTTCACGCATCCAGGTGGTGAGGGACTTGTCATTGGACTTTGACCTGACTTGACAGAGCATGCAGACCTATGCGCAAACAAAGTTGCGTCAAGTGAGGAAGTGAAACCACACTGTCGTTAACAGTGTACAGTGTGCATCAATCTCTGATGGGCCACTGCAAAGTAGTGGTTTTCACAAGTAAGTTCCGCTTGCATGGCTCTGGTTGCGCTATTTTTATTACGATGCAATTTGCTCTTTCTGTCCATCGGTGTTTTCCACTTCGGCAGGGCATTTATTTTCAAACAATCAGTTGAAGTCATTTAATGCAACCTGTGGAAAAGATGTGTAAAAATAGAACTGTTGTTATTTCTGACAATGTCTTTTCGCAGAGATCATATGTGGGGCTACGCTATCCTAGATGAGAGTAGCCTGATTATGTCCGCGGTTTTCATCATCTTACTTGCAAATGGCACAATTGGCAGAAAGCGTTCGTTGGCAACTAATTAGCCGTACCTTACAAAGTGAACTATCATCTAAATTAAACCACATGTAGATCACCCTACCATCAGTATTTAGCCACTTATAGTTTAGCCCCACGGATATGCGGATTTGCCTGATGTGTTTGTGCGAGTACAGGTTGCTTGGTATTAAAGGCATTCGCCCAAAAGCGTTGAAAGTAACTGCCGGAAATTTCGCTAAACTTTTAGCACTATGCTTTTAAATGTATATTGTTACTTTCCCTGCTAAATCACAGAGTCGCCAATCTAACTTACAAAATTCGCTGCCATAGAGAAACCAAGCAAACTATCGGCAGATAACAGTACATGGTTTGATGTCAAGGTTTATGAGTCCATGGACCGTGAGGCACTAGTGGGGTGCTGGAGATTAACAATCATCTGGCTCCGGCACAACAAAGATTTCGTGGGAATTAGTCATGCGATACTAACCTACTGACAGTCAATGCATGCTGGGCAGTGTCTGCTGGTGCTGGTCTAGGAATTGATGGTTTCTAGTTGTATTTCATAAAGGCAATCAATATTCTGAATCGCCGAATTCTGCGTCACAAAGGTTAAAAGAACGGAAGATGAAATCCCGTTTTGGTTGGAAAATCAAGTTTCCAGTACAATATCCTCTGACTACGGGGATTAGCAGCAGCCCGTCTGTCCGAATTGAAGTACAGTGCGACACACCTTAAGACGCGATACGTGAACCATGTATGGTACTTGTCTTCAAAAATGACTTCGCAAGAATGCTCTGTTTAATTATTCTTCTATTTGTCAAAGAGCGCAAGATATGGCGTGCTAAAACTACATTAAAGGATCGCACAGAACGAAATATGATAAAGAGAGCTTGTACATAGTCCGATGTGGCACGTTCCATTTTAACGCAACGACTTGTAAGGAAAATGCTCGGCATTAGCCATTAGGGCAATCACGACCACCGTACGATCTAGGCGTGTTATTGCAGAATGCTTTTGGATGTATAAGGCATACCTAAAAGTTATCAACTAAATAAACTCCTCACTTCGGCTCTATGGGTTACGATGGAGGGGGGGAAATGTCGATGTGCCCGTCTGTTTGTAAATGCTCAACGCTTGTGTGAGGCCGCACGCGGAATAAGCTTTCCAAGCATGGCAAACGTTACAGAAGCTCTACTTCACTGTGCTCAATACGGCACAGCGCAGGACTGCAAAAGATTCAAAGGAATTTACAACCTACTCCAGCAACTCAGGCTGAAGGTATTAAGTGTCCAGCGCACTGCATTGGCGTCTATGGGACGATTTGGGAATATTATATCGGATCCTAAGTAGCCCAAACACTATTCACGCAATTTTAAAACTCAGTCAAAAAGCAGCTCCGTGAGGTTATCAGTTTAAGCTGGCCACACAGTACAGCTGACTTGAACGTTGATGAAAAGATTTTTTAACTCTGTGTTATAACACTGGAACTCCGTCCCAGCGCATATAATTATTGCTCCACAGATCCCTAAACGAAAGATGACCTGCCTACATGTAGAGAGATAGCTCAACTGTGAAAAACATGTGACTACCAACTAAGGCATTTGTGCAGAACGAACAGCAGACTGTATTGAACCACTTTAAATCTCCAGGCAGGGGTACTCACAGCTACGCTATTGGCAAACTCTTGAAGAGTTACGTCAATTGCGCCTTCCATTCTTGACATTACGTTTTTACTCTGGATTTGTCACCCTGACAATCCTACAGGAGCTTGCATGTGCATCTTTTACGCTCGTTCTAATCCGTTTCTATATTGCTTTAAAACGCACACGGCAGATTATTTATCTATGATTAGTCGTGGGTTTCTGAGTTTAGGACAAGTTACTTGAATGTGATTTACGGAATACATGCGTTAGTAACAGCCTTCTTATGCATACCATTTTCTCGGCCATCACGTGACTGGGCCAAATGTAAAGAGGTTCACCGAGTTATCGCGAAAAATCCTTTAAACCTTATTTCTGCACCCTATTTAACTTAATTATGGATCATATGAGATAATCCTCCACGCCTTACTGATGGCAAAGGTTGAAATTTAACACTGACAAAATATCATTGTGTGAAAGAACTTTTCTGTTGTGGTGGGACTTGATTTCAGCACCCGCTCAGAAGTACTCATACTTCTAATGAATTCCTTCTTTTAATCTAGGAACTGAAGCCTACTTTGTAAGTGGAAGCTTGCCTTGGATATTGCTCAATACAAATATAACTCAGCTAATATGATGAAGGTTTGCCACCAAATTTTCTATAACTCAAGGTTATCTAAGATGGTAGAAAAGCACATCATCTTTAACCGAGTTATCGTTTGAAAAACATTTCACGGCATGGTCTACTATTCCTCTGGTTTCTGCTGTCCATTCATAAATTTCTGTTTATTTTACTCATTATTAGGACAGCAGCGAGAAAGCACGATAAGAAACTGTAAAATATATTTTCGACTATTTGCTCTCGTGGTTTCTGCCTGACTTTACTAACCCAAGCTAGCGGATAACTGTTTGAACTATTTAAGCTTCACAAAACAGGCCAGGCATATCACAATCAATGCCCAAATAAAATGATTTCTTTTCAAAATCGCTGATAGCATATATGCATGGAAACTGCAGTGTTCAATGCGCTTGTTCGTAGCACTGCAGACGTTGGTACAGGTTACATACAAGCTAGGTTATCGACCACTGCGCTTTCCGTAAGTCTAAGCGACCGGTCGATCTGAATTCCGATCCGTTTGGTGCCGCCTTAAACATTTCAACTCCTGCATTTTTCTCTCTTACTAGTTTGTCGTTTTGGTTTGTTAATGACAGAACTGTGATACTCGCATTCAACTGTACCCATGTCCCGTCGAATACGTATACTCTCAACTCTCCATCTGCTCAACCGATACATTAGTACATTCCAGCTAGGACTGCCAGGAAAGGTTACCCTCATAGGCCGGTCCTTCTTACTTACGTTAAAACCGATTCCAACTCTGTTTTGTGGTGGAAGGGGATTTCAAGTCTTGGTATAGTTGGCTTTCTGTTAAGTTGCAGTGGAGAACGTATATTAGATTCGAGGTTACATTTGTCCTTGAGTTTTCTTTATTTACTAAGCAATCGGACATACATCTGTTGGGTATTCAAATCTAACAGAGTACTATAATATCACGCACTTTGCTTAATTACTGTGGCTCTTCCTAAAACCATGAAATTTTAAAACAATGACTTGTCAGAAAATGGAAGTAGGGTTATGTTGAACTTCGAATGGAATCCTAGTGTGTGTATGTCAGACCAAATTTGCGGACTGCTCATATTTGGATATTCTTGGATTGTAGCTGTGGGTACACACTCCACAACTCTACATTCTGCCTAAAATGTAGGAAGATCTATGTAACTAATTATTTCTCGTAGCATGTTACCCTAACCGGACAATGTTAGATGAATAAACAATATATGTGGACAAAACGGAAACTGTATAACAAGGAATGTTTTATCCAACTACTTACTGCATCTTCACTTTGGATATGTAAATTTGAATTGATTTAACCCATTTATTCCGGAGGATAGAAATCGTGAATTCTGACATACAATTCTTTGTCGCCCTTTTTGAGTAAGCTAAGAATAACAGACATGTGACTGCTGTTCCGATAAGGGTATGGTAGTCATAAATGGGTTAATGTGATTACTTGATTTTCAGTCTCACTCCGCTGTACGACAATACTAACCATTTCCCTACGTTTTCCTCAATGCATATCGTTTCTTTTGACCTTCCAAGTAGTCAGTGAAATACACGCCTTTTTATATATGCTAAACATCACTCTTTGCATTCAGCGGAAAACATATTGACAGACAGTTTGTATGGCGATCAGTAGCATCGTAGATCAATAGCTGTAGACATGTTCCAAGCCTGATTAAGGAGAAGGCGAATGATATAAGACCGGTGATCCAGATTGGCGTCAAGTTGAGGATTTACCCCAAATAATGGATTCCTATATAGAAAAGGCACAAGTAATCGAGACAAACAGCAAGTCGCGTAAGAGCCTTACAGTGAAGCGTGGCAAAGAGAAATGCATCACAAAGTTTTACTTGGAGAACGCACTTTGCTAAACATACTATTCACGCTGTGACGAGACGGATCCATTAGTAGATTTATTTACAAAAGCCTACGTGAACTAGCCAGTTTTTGCATTTCGCTATACTTTTTCCAATACAGCACAAACGTTTTCACTTACGGATATTGTTATATTGAGTCAAGCTAAACTGCACTTCAAACAAACTGAACGTGGACAGAGTCGATGTTTATTGGACTAAAACCTAACGGTTCCCCGTTGTAGTTTATTTAATGCACCATTAAGTAACTAAGCGAGATCACATGTGAAAAATCCAAAAATGTTGGTGCTTAGTGGGCTAGATTTCCTGGTCATCACCGAAAGAAGAAAACGTGCTTCCTCGTAATAAGCATACATTGTGTCCGCTGTGGCTGATAACGGACTAGAAAGTTCTATTTATACGAATAAGACACTGATGATGAGGCAATGTATACATCTCTCCATAGACGATAAGGTTTCAATGGACAGTACTACGTAGAATGCCGTGACCGTAGTTTCGACTTCAATATTATGAGCACATTTCAAGTGCCGCTCAATAGAACGGTTTTCATATAAATACTTGCTTTTTCGGCAGATGAACATCAGATAAACAATGAACAATGATTTATAACGGTTAAAAATGCATGTGTTTGACAAGTCCTGTCCGATTGTTGGAGTAAAAATTAAACTTTTAAGTCACTATTTTAGGCGCCTACCGATTTAAATGCGCGACTGCATAAGGATACTTTGTAGTGGAAATGAGATGTGCACACACAAAATGGTATAGAGAGCTGGTATAGTTCACTAAATGCGTAACAAAAGAAAAAAAGGAACAGATAACGCTCACTCGTGTATTGCTTCATTTGACAGATGTGGAATGTTAATCCAGTTTAACTACATCCAGGCTAATCCCATGGACACCTCTGCATGTACCCTCACAGCCACCTTCTGGAGAGGTACTTTAAGCATATGGTTAGTTTGCGTTATCTTTTCCTCCCAGTAGAAAGGACTATATCAACAAATGCAAATTAGGAAGCATTTCGTCTAGGTGTTTTTGGATAGTGTTAATGTAGGGCCAAGAGTAACGTGAGTCTGAAGGGCGTTCCAGGCACGGGACACATAGATGCAGATTATTGTGCAAAGTATAATCCTGGCTTTTATACTTTCAAAGAAAAGGTTTCATAAACAATCAAGTCGACTGTAGTGCGTAGCCAATTGAAACTGATGGCATTCCATGATGGTATTTTGGCTAAGCTGCAAGATTACAACAAGGTGAGTTGGGTTTGTTAGTATTAAGTAAACCATTGTTAGGTCAACTCGCTGACGTTGATATGCACCACTGTACAAACTCAGGGACTGCAGTCTGCTTTGGTAGGAGAGAGGAAACATTTCACTAACTAGTTTAGTCGCTCTACGTTGTGGAGCTTCAAAAGCAATAATATTGCGCTCGCACCAGGGACGCCAGGCCTGGATCGCATATTCGTCATGAAGCCTCACGTAGGTGTACAGCCTTTGCGGAAAGATTGATAGCTCGAAACTACCAAAAGCCCTCTGTAATAGTCCATGATTTTGACTGGCTCTTTTTGATGTCTTATCAGCCTGTCTCGAGAAACCAACATCGTCCTGCACGACCATCCAGAGGTCGGTTTCTTGAGAAGCCCGTTGCAACTGCTGGTCTCCATGTCGATGTTCATGGATAAGCTGATGGCGCATGCTCCCGACTTTTCACTCCACTACGTTGAACTGGAGTCGGTAGTCGGATGACCACGCATAAACTCTGTCGAGGTCGCTCTGAAATGCCATGTGATCATCCGCTGTCCTGATATTATGCTAAATGTTGACATCATCTGCAAATAGTAATCAATTCGACTGCAGTATGCTAGCAAGATTGGTAATGAATAGGAGGAGTGCATTTGGCTCCAGTACCGATCCTTGTGGCACGCCACACTGGACGTCTGTTGGTTCGGAAATTGAGCTACGGACTCTCCCCTTCAGCTGACGTTGAGTGAGGAAGTTGCTGATCAAACCGAGCACAGAGGCACTGATTCCATAACTTTAAAGCTTGTGAAGGAGAATGCGGTGGTGTAAACGATCGAACGCTTTGGAGAGGTTCTGGCAGACGACGTCGACTCCCACTTTGACATCGGCTGAGTCTGTCCAGCTTGCTCGGGCTAGCAGTAAGTTTGTAGTGGAGGATCGATTTCGGTGGAAACCGTGTTGCCTTGACACTAGGCTGTTTTTGCTCTCAAGATATCCCAAGAGCGCTACTGCAAATATACGTGCTATTAATTTGAATAAAACTGGGAGGTGAGTGATTGGACAGTAGTTCATGGGCTTATCACGATTACCCCGTTTGTAAATAGGAGTGGCTACTCCTTGTTTCCACATTGTGAGAACCTGCGCTTCGTCGAGAAAACATTAACAGAACCGAACTGATGGTTTGGCAAGTTTCATGGCCGCTGCCTTCAAAGCCTTTGATTTGATGTCGTCCACGCCAGGCGAGCTGTGCACACGCAATGACATTAGCGTTTTCATCCCATGGGCTGCCGTCAGCGATACGGTTTAACTCTGGTGGTTATGGAAACTGTGTCAAAAGAGGTTGGAATGATGGTTCACTCCGGAACTTAGGGATGAAGTGCTGGAGAAACATGTTGGCTGAATCTTGTGCACTTTGCGCAAGACTATGCAGCGCAGCTATAACCGGGATCCCGCGCTGCGGAGATTGTTGACGTGTCTGCACAGCTACTTTGGACTTTTACTGAATGTCGGCGCTAGGTTCTTCTAGTACTGGGGTTTGTCTTCGCGAAGTAAACTGACGCAGTGGTTTCGTTGAGTTGTGTAAACACTCCAGATCAGGTCGCTTGAACAGACATTGTAAGCGCACCAGACTGAATAACTTAAGTATTTGCATATTCTAGTCCGGCTCTTTAGGAAAGAATTCACTTGCTTTGGGCTAATGTCCTTACTTCCTTACGCATTTACCACAAGCTAAGTGAATTGGGTAACAAACATCATCTGTTCGACACCGGGCGGCTTCCCGGTCAGGAAGGACTTTTCCGTTTCTTGATGGAGGTTGAAGAGAATATAGTCATTTGTAACGACATAGGTTTCCACTTTGTTCTCGCTGATTTACTCCGAGAAACAGATGTAACGAAAGAGCAAAATCGCATGATCACTTCGGCCACGTGGTGAATCTATGTTCACGGTGTCCACCATTAGTTTCTCGCTGGAGAGCACAAGGTCCAAAACAGAAGTTATGTCACCCGTTCGCAATCGCGTGAGAGAAGTGACATGGTTCATCAGGTTCATCGGGATTCACCTCTTACAAATCAGCTTTGAATTGTTCGCTGTGAATTGCTGGAACTTCGATTGAGTGCAGGTTGAAGTCCCCCACCAGATGGACGTGACTGTGTGGTCGTGCCAGGACTCGTTTTCTCGCAGAAGCTAGGCACTGATCAATTTCCAAGGTGGACATTGGATGGCGGTAAAGTATTGCTGGTAAACCCACATCATCACGTCTTATGTGCATATGAAACCAAAGAGAATCGACGACCTTCGTTGCTGGATTATCAATATATCAACATGCAGGTCGGATCGATAATACTAGAGCACTCCCCCGTCTCTACCAGGTCGATCGTTTCGCAGGGGTCACGTCGGCTAGTGTAATCTCAGCATATGTGATCTCCTTTTTCAGCCATGTTTCGTTGACCATACCTAGATCCCAAGTCGTGGAGTTCTGGCGAATACGAAGGTCAGTTAGCTTGCTGGGATCTTGTGCACTGGTATGCAAGCAGGTGAGGACATCCTTGGTCAGAAGTGCGTTTATGAATACTGGTTTTATGTGAGGGTCTACGCCGACGTTTGGGGATCGGCTGCCGATCGCTTTTTGTAGGACCGTTGACGCAGGCCCCAGGACCAGTTCAGGTAGTTTTATAAAGCTCTCAGCACCAACAATGGGTGGCCATCCTGTCCTCTGTCAGATGCCGGCGTGTTTTGCCATTGTCTCCGTTCTGAGATACACATTGACAGAATTGTATTGGTACACTGCTTGCTCAGTGTTAAATTTTCTATCTATGATCCGATACCTATCGCCTTTATAGGTATTTCGGATAAAAACAATTTACGCTATGTTGCCACATTATGATCACATGTTCTGCCATCAGTTCGTAATGCTATGATACTTTCCTCATTAGAAGACCACACCCTTTGTTGTTAGGTGATAGCGGTAAAGTTGATGTCGAATAAGCGATAACGTTTTCGATTGAGAGCACTTCACGAATAAAACGCTATTCATCCCAGTCATGCGCTTTGTCCTCTAGCTCACCTAATATCTGGAGCTCGGTGACACCGTGAACAAGGACAGATATTGTATCTTGTTGTTTAGGGAAGTCATCCGGATTTTATTTGGGTTTCTGGCTTTCGCTCCAGGGAACAACTAAAAAATTCAAGCGGTGCATTTGGAGGTATAGAGGCGAGGGCTGACAAGAGAACTGCCTTTGCATCATTATCTGACTGAAGTGTTACCTTTAGTAACCATGGTTCACCATATTGTACTTAGTTTGGGTCTCAGACAAGGCATCTGATATTACCTGGTTTAACTTGAACCTCTATTAGTTGACACAGGGAGTCCCACTGTTTCCTGTCGTCTAGTAGCCTATCTTTTATGGAGTTCGCCTTGGATTCAGTCACATTGGAGCTTAGATCAATCAGAAAAGTATGGTATTGCTTCATGTTTTCCTTTTTGAGGGATTAGCCTCAGCATTCTTCGGTTGGACAACTGATGGGGTCTTGGGTCCCATGGTAGTACATAGGCAAGTAACCGTGGGAAGTGTCTCCGTCGTATGGGTAGCAACGCCGGACGCGTATTTGTCGGCCCTTTAACACTTTTCAGTTTGACAGGTGGTTCTGATGAAGAATGTGTGATGAACAAATCTTTATGAGCAGCCGCTAGTGTCGGGGTAGCGAAATCTGGATCGTTAACCTTACACTATTTTGAATTGGAGTTTCAGCTTGAGCATCAGATGGTGCTGCACGTTTCAGGAAGAGTACTAGACGGCCGTTTCGACCTGATGGCTTTCATCATTGCTGCTCTTCCGTTAACTGCTTCAGGATCTGATTAATGAACTCCAGGGGCAATTGCAAGAATACCTGATTTGGGATTTGCGCCGTACTGATGCAAGTTAACAGCTCAAAACATCTGCCTTTTGATATTCCAGGCATATGGAGGTCAATATGATTTGGAAGCTGCCGCAATAAAGATGTATTATGTTGCTAGGTGTGAACGATGAACGTGATATGACAACATCGGGAAATTAAGACATATCGCAACCGGTTGAAAACTAGTCGTGTTATCACGCTTGGCGAGTCATACAACTTTCCAATATATTATCAGCGTCCCGACATTGTCAAGCAGCCAAATGCACTCTTTTCGATCGAGAGCAAGCGGTGCACTGTACTCAATCAACATTTTACTGCGGAGCTTAAATTATTTGGTGACACATAGCGCCGGCTCAGCTACCAGTCCCATATGCCAAAGTTCTGATTGATGTATTACTGTCACAAGTTCGCGATTAACGGAAGCCCGAACTGGGTACCTCATCTCACAAATTACTTCTTAGGCTTCTCCTGTTTGGAATTATATTTGAAGTCTGTTTTTAACATCATTTGTTGACTTTATTATTTACCGGTGACAAATAATTTAAAACTTTTGTGTAAATGCAAAATGATATACTTAAGTTTAACTGAGTGTTGATTGTATTTCCTCCTCCAATAAGTGAATGATAGTCGTATATCAGAATGCTGCTTCATAACTTGTTTCAATATTTTGCCACCGTTTACACAAAACCAACATCAAATCATTCATATTTTTCTTCCTTTACTTCAGTCCCTTGGGCAGCTCGATTACCGTGACGTTTCATGCGTGCTCACTCATAAGTTTACCTTAGTTTCCATGTTAATTTTCTCGGTTACTTATAAGCACGTGACAATGGAGCAGATGGTTTGCATTTGGTCTCGTGATACCTGTTCACGCACCTGCTAATGGACGTCGCCTAGAGTCCACTGAAGAATAAGTGACACACAGTGAGGAAATATTACACAAGCACATGATGGAGGAAATAATTATGTGTCCCTTGGGCCCCAATTGGTAATCCAACATTGATAAAAGGTAGAAAAATACTAATTAAGGTAGAAAGTTCGGCTTAAACTATTACACTCGAATGGTAACACTGGCTTAGATACGGGAATAAACATTGATGTTTGAGAACGCAACTTAGATGCCTGTAAAGTATAATTTCGTGTAGGTGGTGGACGAATTATAATACTCATGAACGTGTTATAACAACTCTTGTTCTTTTGATTTGTATGTAATTAAAATGTGCGTTGATTCAGAAAGCCCACTTGGGCAGAATTATTTGAATGATTTTTCGTTTAAAACTTGGTGAATTTATCCTACGTGTAGCTCGGTAATAAACGGAAGAAATCTTACTATGATTTTATGTATTCCTTATTTTTAATGACGCCTGACAATATGCTGCAAGGTTATCTTGCCTTTTAACGTTGTTTAATATATCATGTCATTTAAATATTTTGTTAGTAGAAGCGTGCATGGTCAAGCGGTTGCGATATGGGCAATTTCTAATTTGGAAGATACATAGATGGTACATTAGGCAAGCTAATAAAAGTTCATCCACGTAACAAAGAAAATGCTATTGAATAATCTTATGCTTTTCCTTTCTTGATAACATCTGCTGTGACACTTCATGCAGGACTTATATTAAACAATGCAAGAAAAAAGAACAGTCTAGCCTCAGTCGTCATGAACTCATTCTCAAACAAATGTAAATTAATTAAGTATCACATAAAAATATTATTATCACGCTTTCTCTGAATGAGTAAGAAGCTTTGAGTACTAGCAGTCCTAAACCGCCAGCGCTTGCGCCACATCAACCGTGGTTTCATAGAAAAAGTCAATGGTCCATATGCGTCCTGCGTGCTGGTAGTGTAGTTCTAGTGCTCTGAACTTAACTGGATTTTTTTGTCACTAGCTAAGTAATCGCTTTTACGCTTGGTCTCCTACAATGCGGACGCATTAGCTCTACCTAACGGACTCTAAATCATTGTCTTATTCTCCATCCATCCAATTTGACATGGATACTGCACTTCTATTACAAGCTCTGTCGAATAGCGAACGCCATAGCACAAGTTTCGTTGCGTGCAAACCTACATATAGCCCGTTGGAGATCACGCTTCAAGGAGTATGCATCCAGCTATAGCTGATAACAATTGGATAGTGTACACGGTAATGGCAATTCATTTTCCAATACTGTCATTCCGTTATTGACCCAGTGGAAACCTAACTTTAAGTCCAATTGATCGATCGTGACTGCACACATTAATAAACCGGCGCTTCCAAACAGGCCTGCTGCACTGTCAGCGTCTCGAAATCATTGGATCTGTAGCGGATGAACCAAGTGACTGGCAAATCAACACTAAGTCAAAGTACTAAACCATGGCGCTGAAATTAAACGGTTGCTACTGATCAATCAATCAAGAGATTTTTATATTTATTTCTTTCTCGCCACCCAAGCTTTATTCCTGCTGTTTAACTTCCTTCATTTAGCCTTATAGCAATACTAGAAAATAATGCGATCCGCCAAACTTCGACATTTACAATGCCGACCGTGTTAATTCAGGCGGTACTGGTCTACAAAGGTTAGTTTACATAATAGTCTAAACAATGTATCACTTCTGTTTTGTTTCTCAAACCTACAAGATCTTAGACTACAACCCACAAATCCCCAATGAATTCTAAGCTAGTGAGCTAACTAAAGCAACAGAAGGAAAATGTTGCGCGGCATCGCAACCGAATCAGCGTATTAAACTACCGTACAGTACCATCTTACCCAGCCTAAGTGTAAAATATCGTCGATCGTCAGCATCCTTTTTGTTCTCAGCGCAACAAAACCTTAATGATGATGCTGCCCACAAGTGCGCTTATCGGATCGATCGAAACAGAATTAGTTGGCAACATGTGATGAACAAACAAAGTGGTAGATTTTTAATGCCCCGCATTATATTCCGCCAGACGCCTAATAGAATATTCCACGTGGGACTGGAAATATGGTTTTACAGAGCGCAGCTGCCTTAGGCATGGTCGGGAATTCCAGTGCCACTTGTGCCTAATCCTATAAAAATTTCATAAAGCATTAACGGCCAGTGAGTTTATAAACGTACTTAAGCGGATTGATGCTAATATTCCTTTCAAGACCCTACAAATACTGACTGATACTACACCGTTACGGAAAATGCATTTACATAAACGGTCGGATTTTATTCTAAGATCGAACCTAAAGCCTTCCAATAATTTTGCCAGTACAGCAGCAAATGGACTCGTTTCCAGCTACACAACTAACACACATACTTTACTGATACCTTGAACGAATTTATCCCTAGCCAAACCAATATATAAATTCTATCTTACTCTCCAACAATAATGATAGGTGCGGAAAATATGCTGAAACATTCCAACTACCAAACGCAAACGCAGTCGCCGCCACCAACTAGGACAACGTTGCTCACATGAGATGATGTTGATCTGGACATGTCTACCACTTTACTATCTACCCAGCACTTACTGTAGGAAAAGTAAAGATCAACTGAAACTAATACTCTGCAGACAAATAGGTCTTTGACTACTGGGTATAATCTGGAATCAGGCGATTCACTTTGATTCCGTATTCCAATGAAAATGCCCCCAATAACTTAAATTGACATATCTTAAGAACTTTTAGTTGCCGCACACAATTGCAGTCAACTTATTGAGACCCGCAGTTGTCTCCGTGATGCCAACCCAAGCAAAACACTACATACGAATACCAGATATCCCACACAGCCCAACAAAACGCAAGGAGTTCATAGTGTCCCTGGTTTCCCCGAACCTGAATCTGCCGATTTCCAAGATACAGCAACTAACTTCGGCGAAACATCCAAAATGAGGTCTCACATGTTTAATGCCATCATGTCACTTAACAGGATATGTGCTTTCTCATAACAGTCATATTGAATTCTACTGATCAACCCAAGCTGGAAACGCTGGGTGAAGTGCTTCGCTCTTTGAAAAATCCCTTACTTATCACACTTATTCTTTCGAGGGTTATCGGCTAGAGCGTGTAATTTCATCCTTTAGAAGGAGTATATTGCTACTCTTCTGAGTGCATCCTGTACACTTGCTGATCTCTCCCGAAATAGCTCACCTACTCACAAAATCGAAACACTGGATGAACTGCACTTTATAGAAGAATTGGGGAGGAAACTAGATGTTATCCCACACTACCAAATTTTTCGCGTTTTCATGAAATGTCTCAAAGTAATTCAAGGTTTAATTTCTCACCTACTTCTTGCCATCAGGTACACTGGTGGTGCTGTGTATTATCATAAAATCAGTCTGAAACTCGCCATTAGTTCGTTTTTCTTTGCCCGTCGACAAGCCTTTACTCTATTGACAACCTGTTTGAAAAGCTGTACTCAAGCAGTTCATAAAAATTAGTTAACTTTTTCCAAAGCTCTACATTCGCAAAGACTTCCATCTTTGCCGTCGAATACCCTAGTGCTTGCCACTCAACTATGAATGCTTCACTCTAGAAATGCATCATAATTTATTCGAAAATTCGGCGCATCTGCCTACTTAGACACCATTCGTGAAATCACTTTCCTCGACACCTATTCTCTTCGTAATAAAATGTACGTTTCTCCTTTTATTGTGGCAGTCTTTGAACCAGCCTTGATATTGGTGATATAGACATAGTTTACCTATGATACACCTAGTTGTAGTTTCAGTGTTGACTGTTACGAAAGTCTTCTCGCCTGTCGGAATTAAGTAGCCCGCAGTAATTACGGTGTGTAAGTATCGGACAGCTTATTACCATCATCGATAAGCACTCCAATTAAAACTGCAAAATTGAGAACATAGTGGTACATGTCGACTGCAAGTAATTCAATGGTTTTGGGTTTTATTTACTCCCACTTCGAATTCCATTTCAGTTGAGATAACAAATCTGGAGCAGTTATTTACTAATTACTAGAACCACCGGTCAAATACAACGCACTTGAAAGAGACTTCCATATGCCCGATATCGAATGGACGTCCTAAATCGCGCCTGATAACTAACTGAGCGTATGTTTTCATACATATATTGTTGAACATAACATGTACATTTCTTCGTCAGGAGTTATCACAACTTTGATGTGTTCTCTACATCAGGTTTATCCAAAGCTTCTTCCGTAATTCAAGACATACTTGGTGACAGCAAACATATGATGGACTAACTCTTCCGTATCGTGGCATGACTAAATATGTAGTCCTATAAAGTCCAAAGAACTCTTTACTACTATAATCGCTTTTCACTCTCGAGCTCTTTGCCTCAGGACAATCTCTTCCTGATAAGTAACTCAGTTTCTGTTGCCGAACTCTACGGAAATATCATACCTTTTCCAAAACTTCTCACACTAACTAGGTCCTGGTTTTCTCTATGTACAATTTAATTCAAATCCACTTTGATAAGTCTACCCATAAATTCACACAGTTACGCGATGGCTATTTAAGGATGAAGGACTTCTCTCTACTGTTACAGGGACAAAAGGTCATCGCTTAACTCAAATGAATTCTGTAAAACCTGAACATGACTGGAAAAAGGTACGCGCCTTCATGAAACCACGAAATAACCAAGGTATTGAAAAGCAGAAACAAAGCCACCGAAACCTCTCCATTTTGGTATGAGACGACCGAATTACAAATGATCAAACTCACCCGAGCAATGTTTTGACAACTACTTTAGTATCATCTTTACACCAACACTAATTATACTTTCACATGTTTCTCGACTTATTGTTGAGAAGCTCTGCACACTACGATTCGAACTTCTGGACATTAGTTGTTTTAGTTTCTCTTTAAATGCTTGAAATGCTGGACCGGACAAACTTGACGAGATCCGGAAGCTCCAAAATCCCCATCCTACTCCTGGATCCTATTCTCTATACATATTTAAGCCGCAATTGTGACGTTGCAGAGAAATTATGTCATGGTTACTCCTCGGTACCAATCGGGATCTATGTACAACACGTGCAAGTTTCGTCCAAAAAACCGTATTGCTGTATAAGATGATGGAACATCAAATAAGGTCCAAGGCTGTTGCAATTTGATGACATAAAATCATACCAACAACTGACAACACAGTTTCCTAAGCTGACGATTTTGCATAACATATCAGAGCTACATACTTAATCATCGGAGTAGTTCGCTGGACTTCAATACATCAGCCAGAGTCGTCTTAATTCTTCGAGCGGTAAATCAGCACGTCTGCTACAAAAATTATGCCGTTTAGCTCGTCAGCGGCTTGACATAATGTCTTCTGAAAATTTTATAAGAGAATGGCAAACGAACTAACAAACGTAGACAACGAAATGTCACCAAGTGTGTAAAGAGCGTCATCAAGGAACTGGTTTCTTCATCTAGGGAAAGGTGACAACAAACTAATGACATATCAACCTTGGTGAGGATATTTGCCTTAGCCAAACGCAGCGCCAGCTTTTCTAACCTTGGCAGTGTATAGTATTTCCTACTTAAAACTTCATGCATTGGATCTGGATTTATATACAAACACAACTTCCAGTTGGATATTTTGGAAAACATTTGCATTTACAAAATCCCATGTAAAGATTGTGCGCAAGTGAATATAGGCCAAACAGCGAGGGAATTACGCATTTGTATCTCAGAACATAGGCGGCAAATATCACGACCTCCGAGGAATGAGCTCGAGTATAGAGATGTGCTCAGAAACTCGGCGGTAGTAATGTACAAAGCACAGCATCGACTTTGAGTATGTCGAGGTAATCAGGAAGGGCTTGCGGTCAGCCCAAAAACGGTTAATTGTTAAGGCTGTAGTAATAACCAAGACCAACAACTGCGTGTATATAATAGACGGCGTAGGAGTGTAAAGCGTCTGGCGTCCAGTCTTACTCCGACCAGTTTGATGAGCATCGGCGTTTGGATCCGAAGTCAGAATGGACAAACAGCACCCATCCATCGAATCCCTAATAATGAAGAAAATTTCCATCGGTGAAAATTCATTATAACGGACGACTTCAGATTACCGACCATGTCTAGAACTACCCTCTGATCAGAATCATTTGTTCCCATTTGACCTCAACTGAGACCTACGGATTTCATATAAACCTAGTAATATTTAACAGCTATAAAGAATTTACCAAATATTTGAATGTTTACCGACCTCTGTGTATGTAGTTTACATGTGCATGTTTTGAAAACGCCGCACTTTACGCTAGTTCACTGCGATTAATGAAACTTTTAAGTCAAAAGCAAAACGTTGTTCGGCATAACAAATAGGTTAGCCGGTCGTTTGTCAAACCTTTTGAAACTGCTACTCACCGTTCCTTTTCGCGACATTTAGAAAAGTATTTTACTGAGTTTAGCACTTTTACATCTTACCCAAACTAACGGCAAAAGGCATAAGCGGACGTCCGTTGTCGCGGTTTGATTCTTACTTCAAGAACAGAACGCAAGTTGTCCAAGATCAAAATAAAAAAGCTGGTCTAAGTGAGTCACTAGTGGTATGACACAAGGCATTGTACTAAGCCCGTATTATTCCTACTATATTAAAGGATAGTTCTCACGTCTTTTTGTAAGTAAACTATTTCATTTTGCCCAAGACATAATGATAAGTTATATATTTAATCCCAATGGTTTATTGATATCCTCTACGCGATCCAATGTTGCTTACGCTTGTTTCCATGTGTATGAAGTGGTAGCTATTCTTCGCTGACAAATGACACCTGGTGAATTTGCACCGGGTTCTTGTGCCATTGGCGGTAAACAACTGCAGCACTGTCATACCAACCTTCAACTAGGGATACACTACTCGAAAAATCTTGACTTCGCAGGAACGCCGGACATACTGCAGTTGAAGGTCAACGGAGGACTGGTTTTCTGTATAAATTATGCACTTTGTAAGAATCAATTAACTCCACGTACGAAATACAAACACGTCCATTATTAGCTTATGGCTCCACATTATACTGCAATGCCACAGTGAGTTATCGTATAGCATTAGCGCGAGTGCAGCATCATTCGGCTGCGCTAAATGAAACTCAACCTTATCGTCTGCTTTGATACCGTTACCAAAAATTGCATACCTCAAATTCCGTATTGTAACGGTAAGGACTGCCAATCTTTTGAACGGAAAACAACAACCACAAATACAAAGTATTATGAGGAATAGCAAGAGAAGTCGGACATTATTTTGGTTAACCGGTACCGTGTTATGGAACTGGCTTATAAGTGTGATACGTGAAATCCAGTCAGGGAGAATGCTTCGAAAATCACTACATTCTGTTTCAACGTTGCAACAGCTATTGGTATACTGAGACTAAATATGAGAGATAATAGTCCTTATAAAAGTGGAGGGAGTTGAATATAATTTAAATGCCAGCTTTCCACATTTTTGCCAGACTCGACTGATTCCCCCGAGGTTAGCAGGGGCATTAGGCTATTGAGTTTACTTACTGGCATTTTCCAGGTAACGCTATATTTAGGCACAACAAGGCGAGAATTTGCTTTGGTTTTCTTCTTTTCATTTCTTTACCTTCGTTGTACACTGCTAATTTATTACACTTTTTCCCCTGGGCACAACGCATGTACAAACTGCAGATTCCCTGCTCCAAGCAATACCCATCAATTTTAATTCCTGTTCACTTTGTTTGATGTCAACCAAGGGAACAACCCGGGTATCTATGCAGAGCTGCACTGATTTTAAATACTTTGATTGCTTGTACAAACAGAAAAAGACAACAGTCGGACTACATACCATTCCAGAGAGGCATTTAATGTTGCATTGTTTTTCGTTTCTTTACATGGTTGGTCACGACTGGGCCGATCTTCTGAGGTGATGGATTGAAACTTCCGAGCGTACTAATAATACCACCACAAGGCGAATTACTACAGACCACCTGGCGAGAAAATCCTTGGTTGACTCAAATGAGTCGGATGCTGGAGCGAGCTGAATTGCTGGATGGTCTGTCACAACAGCCCCAAAGACGAGTTAACAGGTTGTTGGCCTATTTGTTCTTTAACGACCTTGATACAATGGCGGACTACATTATTTAGATCAGCAGCCAAGGAAAATGCTACAACTACCATAAAAAGGTATCTTCATGAGTACCGTCTATTGCATACAACAGTGGCCATAAAAACAGTTAATATTATGTTGGCTTATCTGTTCATCAGCCACATCCGCACAAGGCCAGAGGAGGCGTGATGGTACAGTTGAAACCTCGAGAGTGACTGCTTGCATGGAAGCAAGTCTCCAGGAGGCGGTGCCACGGATACCCGTATTAATTACTTGAACTGTTGGCTATACATGCTTTTATTCCTGCATTCCCATTTCCGTATTTTTATTAAGTTTACTTATTGGAACACCGCAAACTCTTAGCTTGGAACAACTATGTAAAACTCAACTATCTTTCGCTACCATCCCACTATGTTTTACATATTGATCAGGCCAGGTACTTGGTCTATGTCTCCCACCGCCGAGAAAAATAAGGTTTCTTGCTGTATCTATTTATGTAAACGTTAGTGGTTTAAAACGGGAGGCATGTGGACGGTAACCACGGTTTGTTCATGGCCGGCCTCAAATCATTCATACTCTTTTAGGAGAACATGCATACCCCACAAACGCAGGAGTATGTCCTGGCCGCATTTCAGCTCCGCTTAGCCTACTGTCTATTTTTAAAAACGCAGTTGACCAGACAGCAGGCGTTTCAGCATTTTGGATGCACATGTAAGCTGGAGGTGCCCAACCATTCTATGTGTATCTGCTGAGCGGTAGATTACGTATTTGCGCATGTTCCGTTAAACTAGCGAATACGTATAATTCGACGCAAGCATTGAAGGTACACCTGTATTAAACACCGGACCTCCTGTCTAAATGTAGTGCACATTTTAACACGATAGAGAAGGTCCGAGACGATTGGTTTTGTAAAAGAACATTTGGACCCAACTCACTAAAGACTACACTCTAATTAGATCCCCTAGTGTATAGGTTGGAAATTATATTTTGTTGAAATATTGCGGTGAATTTTATAAAACCTCGAGTAAAATCTTGATTTTTTCGTGCAGCGCATCCATTTCCTTATAAGTGAGCGCTAAACGATCTGTTAATAGAGAAAATAAAGTTGGACGTCATGACAACTTATCACAATGCGGCTCATTTAGCCGTGTACAAACAAGACGCAATTTATTTTTGCAAACGACAGTAACTACACTTGAAAGATTTCTAGCTACAGGTCCTCTAGTTTTACTCTAAAAGTGTATTTCTGGAGCCGACGAAAATCTACTTCCTTGTTAACTTCATCAAAGTTAATTCTCACGCAATTGATTATCAGTGAGCCTTATGCTATTTTACTGCATTTCAACGGAAAGCCGCGCTGTCTTTTTGCCACCTTTGGCGCCAAGGCGTGAGCGAAAAGAGATAAATAAACAGGGATCGAGCAATCAGATTCAACCGAAACATAGCATTTTGATCCATTGACAATAGTTTCATTTTGTTCTCTTACTATACCCACATACAGTGGTAGCACATGCGTATCTGTCAATTCCGTGAATATTTGCTTTTTCGCCACCAGCGTCCAAACAGAAAGTGCTGTGAATATATCACTGTGAATCCGTCTATCCCTATGCTCTTCTTGGTACATGTGCACATGTACCATTCCGCAAAAATGCGTGCTTTAGGCGTCATGTGCTTTAAGCGTTCTGGGGTTTACAAAATCTTCCTTTACATTTTGTTGTTGGAGAATGCGCAACGCTTCCGGATCAGCCTCGGAAACGTTGTTGATGATATATCATGATGATTTTACAAAACCTGCCTTATGTTTACATGCTTTTTGCAGCATGTGCCTAACGCATATTTCATCAGCAATTGCAGCAAATGCATGTGCTTCCATCTACTGCTTCCAAGTAGCCAAGTATATCATTCAGCAGACAGCCTTTGTCGAAATATCCCATCAGTTTAACCTTACACATTCAGGTCACTTTCTGATGTATCGCAGCTCCAGCGTTAGGTGGTCATATGTTTTTCGAAATTGCCACCTCATCTACTTATTACAGGCTTCCACCACATGTGCAGCAGCTATGGAATCTGGTACTGACATTTGATGCTTAATATTAAACGGCTTAGTTCACGTCCACTCTGTCACGCCTTTGGAGACAGTGTTCAAATTTCCATTCGGGAATTGCCTAAAGGCCCTAGTTGAATTAGTTTAGTTGATGTTGAGAAACCAATTGGCCACTGTATTTTCCAGTTCTCGGCTCTGGATAACATTACATGAATAGAGAATGTTGGCTTTCGTTGTCTCACTGAAAAGACACTGAAACTTTTATGAAAACCAATAAAAAATGCTTGGGTCAGACGATTACCGATGTGACCCACCTTTCAAAACTTTGGGAAGTTACATGAAGAAGTACATACGTAGTAACTATATTTCGTTTAATCAAACAACTAAACAGAATTCTTCGGTTTTAAAAATAATCCACATTTGTATGTGGGTGCCCAAAACGATTTACGTCTGTCCCTTAGTTTAGCGAATATATAAGGTCAAATGTAAAACTTTAAAATGCCTGGAGTATGGATAAATAAAAAACTGTTGGTAAATTCACATAAAACCTAATTTGAGCGATGTTTATTGTTATTTGGAGGATATTTAAAAGAATCCCAACAACATTTACTGTTACATACTGCAACTTAGTGACAACACGAATTTGAGCACTTATCAGCTCTAGCTGGTCAAACAAAACAGTCGGCTAGAATAGCGGCGGAAGTTCCGCTCTCTTCTTGTGTGTCAGCCATGGAATGCCCACTTAAATTACATCCTTTCTGCTTCCAATTTAACCGTTTTTAAAATACGACGGCGTCTCCCTATCCCACCTTTATTTCGAGATATAGCCTGTGTACTTCGACTGAGGATATAATGCCACAAACACGTTCCACAGCCTGCGCTGACCTACACCATCGAAGTTGGCTTTCTCCTTCGCACCATTATGTGAACAACATAGTAAATCCACCAAAAGGATTTGCACTTTGCCACTTTGTTTGCTTTGCACCATTTGTGGTTGTCACATGGGCCATCCTACTGCACTTGATAAGCATTCCCAATTTTACCCGTAATAAACAATTGCCCCATTGTACACTTGGGTTGGAAATGGCGCTGCAAATGAGTACTTTTGAGCCGATACTTGTGGAACGCCACACTCGACGTGAATCTGTACAGATACTGCATTTTGAACTCTAATGCAGTTGCCGATTCTGTTAAAAATTATTGACCCATCCAAGGAGAGGATTTTCTAATCACCAACTGGAGCCTGTAAAACAGATTACGGTGGTTAAGGCGGTCAAAAGCTTCTAGATTTTGAAGTAATTGACCTCGGCCATCAAGCTCTATCGACCGCCTACGTCCAACTGCTATTTGCCATCAGTGGGTTGGTTGTGAATGAGCTGTGTTGGCGGAAAACATGCTGTTTGGGTACTATGATATCGTGGCTTTCCATGTGGCCGACTAAAGCCTCAACGATGGATACCTGCAGCACCTTTGGGACTGAAGGGAAAAGGACCACGGGTACAATATTTTGCGGTTTCCAAGCGATTGCCACTTTAAAAATTGGTGTGCCTAGACTTTGTTACCACATAGTAGACAAAGTTTACCTTGCAAAGCACGGCCAGCCTTGTTACTGCTATTTTAACTGCCCTCGAATTAATGCCATCGATTCCGGGAGAACGGTAGGTGTGCTGTGACAGCAATTTCTTTAAGACAGATGCGGCAGTAAAGCGACATGAGGTAGGGTTGAAATTGGGGTTATTACAGACACCTCGTTGGAAGGTCTAGGCCTACTGCATCCTTAGAGCTCTGGCTGTTTCTTCAGCTCTTTGTGCCACACCGATTATGGGATTGAGAGGATGAAAACTGTTCGTTACTTTCCAAATGGCTTTAACGTGCATATAACGAAGAATTTCGTTGGCGAATGTTGTTAGTTAGCCAATTTGTCTTCCTGGACAAGCGTGTTACAATGGCTGCGCTGGCTCATGTAGTCACTTAAGAGTGCGGTACTACTAGGGGGCTCTTTGGACGTGCAAGTCTGCATTTCTTATTGACATGTGTCTATGAGTGTTGCTCCTGATGGAAGGTGATGACTGGTGGAAAAACCTGCTATTTTTCTGGTAAAGTTACTATCAGATTGCTGATGCGTCCAACAAACTGGATCCAGGATCTATCAGCAAAAGCACCTCCCAGGAATTCTCAATCAGTCGTCCCAACTAGCTTGTTCATTATGTCATAACGTGTCACGTACTTGTTAGTTCAGTATGTACCTCCGGATATTTAGCGTAACATGCATAGATATATTTAATGTGAGCATGACCACTTAGCCATAACGGGTGTCTATCAATGGACTGTCGACTTTGTGTAACTTATTTGACATTAGAACTACTAACTGTACTTTCAGATCAATATTTTTCGATACCCCCCAGACTACCAAACGGGGGTTGTAAAACATTGTTTCTTGTCCCGTATAAAATCAGTGTTTGTCTTTCATTATTCAAGTACCGTTGGTTTATTATCAGCTCTGTACCTAATAGATGAAGTGAGGTAATTTTAACGTGACATACTTACGTTATGGTCTTACAGCTTTGCCTAAAATATTTCATTGGTTTGGCCAAGGCTTCCAGAAAGTGCACATTCAAATACGCTGGAGATAACATCGTGGCTGTAATGTTGGGGTAAGTTAGTTGTCAACGCTGAAAGTAGGCTGGAATACATCTTTGTAGTGGACGATGGGGAAAATAAACGGCTAACACGAAGCAGTTACCATTGCATCGGAGATGCAAACGACACCATAGGGAGTCTGTGACCCGCGTCCCCGGATTATACGGTGGTTCGCATTCTAAGGGGTTGTGACGGCACAGGATTACACCACCTCTCTTGCTGGAACGATCATATCGGAATACTAGCATTTCTTGGATGGTGATCACGGCCAACAGAAACTTTTGCTGGCAACCAAGTTTCAGTTATAGAGGTGAGACCGCAAGCGTTTTTGCATGACGTAACCGAAGCTCGGCAATATTGCTGAGGCTTTGGGCACTTGTATATATGCCTGAAAGTCCTTTTGTATTCAGCACTGATCCAAAAAGTATGTGACTGGTAAGCGAGGTTGTGCCGGCCGTTGCTAGCTGCTAACGGTACTTTCATGTTATTATTAGCGAGTCTCTTTGTGATGGGAGTATACATTCGAACGAACGTGCGGTGCCAGCCCAGCAAGGAAGCCGTTAGGCTGCCGCAAGGAAAGGCTGCAGCTATTTGGACGTTCACATGTTTCTCGCATGCACGCTGATTGAGTAACAGTTGGACGCATTGGAGTGAGTTTGTTTGACTGAATCAAAGGAAAAATGTCATGCATTCACAAAGGTCGTTAATTATGGATCCAACTAGCTGTATATACCGATATGTTTCACTCACCCTCTGCCTGCGTTTTCGCCTGGTCCTGTTGATTCCTGAATATACGTTTTGTCCCTGACGGACCGACTTTTTACATCTTGGACTTGTGTTCGGTGATATAGTAATTAGCCCATTTGGCAACACAGTTTGCAACTTGCATGCAGATTGGATGTAAGACTGCATAGGATGGTAATCAATTATTTCAGATATGCTACTAGATAGAATTTCGGATGCAATCCCCAATCCATTTACCTGCTTAGGCTACGCGCAACTAAGACGACAGTTTCTCTCGCCGATTTAAACCGGGGCTCATTTGGCACTGTGTTCTAAAGTGACTGCCATCGCTACAGCTGCCTAATTGCCATCTGCCTAGGTTGTAGCACTACCTTAGTTATTTTTGGACCGCACAGATGGTAGCATGCTTTTCTTGTCAGCCTTGAAAAAAAGTGGCCGCTACGTCATTCAAGCGCAGTGTCATACGAATATAGCGTCACCCCTTCTGGTCGTAAATCACTGCTTTGCAAGCATTATGTTCATAAAGCTATGGGACGCCAGGGACAAAAACGCCTCTGGATATTGTGTTAAAGCGGAAATCTAAGTTCTGCTTCGTTCGCTTTCGCTCGCTCCATAAAACGTCCGGAAGGATATTCTCTCTCACAGTACGGATAAGGAATTAACGCAAACTTGACGGTGTAACCATCAAATCTGTCTGTTACATCGCGGTGCGGCATCCTGCAGTCGGGTCCATGTGTATACCGTGATGAGTCACCGAGATCCAGAAGTCATCTATTTTTTGTGTATTTTTACTTTCGATTTTGCAAATGCCATACCGGTTATGCTACGACACTTGTCCAGCAATATTCTTCCACTCGCTATAAGGCATTCTTCACTGAAATCGGATGGCTTTCATGGATAACAGTGATTGAGCATTGGTAATGATATACAAATTGACTGCATGAAGTAAGTCCAGACGGACAAAAATCTAACTAACCCTGCGTACAGCGCTAAGCGGCTTTAGTTGAGAACCCTAATGGTTCTGCTATCTAAGTCTGGGCAACCTGACAGTATCCTGCCTACGCAATACAACTATTAACTTCTCCAAACCATTTCTTGAGGCTCTGGCAGCCGAAGAGGTTAATTAATCGCACCCAATCTACTGCATCCAGCAAAGTGTATGGGGGTTTGGAAGTTACTGCTCAAGACTTCCCGTCTTCTTATACCCTCTGTTACGCTTTTTCGTCCTTATCGTTTAGTTTCAGCTCCACTTTTTCCTCCCGTTTTCCACACCACAATGTTTGGCCCCCCGTGTTGCTTCGATAGGCGTTTCTCCGCTAGTCTAGACTTATGTGTAAACGCGTAGCCTCACTCCTGCCCTGTCAACCAGCCCACGTCCACCCAAGCGGTCAAGCTCAGTTCATCGGCTTCTATTTGGAGCACTCGATCATTTCTCTTATTGGCATGTCTCAAAATACACATATTAATACAGATAGGTTAACAAGCAAACTTTGCCTATAAACTAAAGACAATCTCCATCGAAATCTGTTGATTATTGCAAACCCGCCTGCAGGACTCGAGCTCTTTGCTCGCTCTACGGATCCCCTCTGTGTGATACCAGCATTGATTTGTCATTGCGTCTAACAGGAGGCGATGCAACATCAAGTACTGGCCATGCCGATGTTGGTATTGCCCTGAGTCCTCGGAGTGAAGATGATCTGACTAACTGGATCCCAATCAGTAGCCAGATGTGTGCGATCCGTCTGGCTGGCTCCTACAAAGCTGCGAAGACGCGTAGGGCTAACATGTGTCCTTATGTCATTGTTACGTAGCGATGATTCGTTAAACGTTTTCTAGCATTAAATGAATAAGCTACTTCGCCACAGATAAAGCACAGACACTGTAGAGCTGCCAGGGGATCTGAAAGCTCAAGTTGGAAATTTGTCCACTGATGAGCTTTATCTGGGCGGTCACTATAGCGTACGCTACCGTAATGATAACTAGTGAGCGACTGCTTAAGTTGTGTGCAGATGTAGGCTTATTTCTTGCGAGCACCAACCTCCGACACCGCACCGGCCGGAGGGTGACGGCATCCGCCAGCCTCAGATGATATATGGATGCGGATCGATCACATTGCGCTCAGTTGCCGTTGAAGAGATTTCGTTCAAAAATGTGGCTCGGTTTAGAGCACATGTGTGTGATCGTGCACGTGTATGTGACGATC
This sequence comes from Dicrocoelium dendriticum, assembly GCA_944474145.2. NCBI lineage: Eukaryota > Metazoa > Platyhelminthes > Trematoda > Plagiorchiida > Dicrocoeliidae > Dicrocoelium > Dicrocoelium dendriticum. Next base: position 22,060,645 of record OX104070.1, read on the forward strand.
TGTAGGTGCTTTTTGGTGGGCGTTCTTGACGACCTGTGAGCGCATAGACACCAATCAACTTACGAAGCCTAGCTGTTCTGAATTCATACCGAAATACACTGGCATTCCGATTGAGTGAGCGCTCACTGAATACAATTGAACGTCACTGATCTCATATTCATCAAACCTTGGTAGCAGCAGGCAAATCCTTATGTAGTAAGTCTACTAGCCAACATGGGCACAGGGTCTCTTCGCAGTCTCTGGAACTTATCGATGCTCACCGTCGCATTCCGGCTGGAAGCGAACATAATGAGACTAGCAAAGAGATCCGGGCAAAATTTCGTGTTCGCTTGAGAAGACACAACCAATTCCGGTGGTCCCATCGTGCGTCAGAAATGGAAGTTGCCGCTGCTCCTGGTAACCATCGGAAAGTATTCTGCCCGATAAGGATAATGGCAGCAAGTGGCTTGTTGTCAGGGAAAATATATTGGACGAGAGTGGACAGCATATCCACAGCTTTTCCAAACACTTAAAGCGTTGGGCTGAGCATTTTGTGAGAGGTAATTTAATCGACTGGAGTTGTGAGATTCCGCACCGGCCAATGATTGCCCTGCTCCCTGAGTTATTTTTCTGCATCCGCACTATCGCTTAGAAATCGAAATGTGATCAGATTGCTAAAGTTAGATAAAGCTTCAGACAAGATGATCATCATACAGCCCTCTACAAATTCTAGGACGCTGCTCTTGTTGACGATTTACCCTTGTTACTAGTGACACTATAGGAGCAGGAAACTGTCCCAACCGACTGGAACCTCTTGGTTATTGTCGCGATCTCCAAGGGAGGCTCGTTTCAGAATGAGGCTGCCATAGAAAATCAGCCTGATCTCTATCGCCTCCAGATTGCTAGCCTCTGTCATCCTTCACAGATTAGCACACTTGCAGGCCAGATTATTTAGAAGCAAGCTGGGTTTCATCTTGATCGGGGATACATGGATCAGATATTTACCATGCGTTCTTTGTTAGAAAGCCGTCAGATATACTGCCGGCCCACTGTGAATTTGTTACTCAAAATTAAATGTGCTTTCGATTGCGCCTTCGAATCGATGTACCCTTTGGGACTTTCTGCCAAGGAAAAGCGTACCCGAGAAATATTTTAATATCCTTACGATTTAAGCGCTTAACTTGGGCACAGTGAGGACTTACGGCAATCTGTCTCTGCCCCACAATATTTCTAGCGGTCTAATACAAGAATGGCTCCTGTCTCCTTTCCTCTTCAAGTTCGTTATTGAGGAAGTCATGGGGATTTTCTTTACAGGATACTACTTAGAAAGTATGGAACTAATCCCAGGTGAATGAATCTTGACTTGGAGTATGCTGACGGTTTTGCCCTCATTCTTGAGAGCTCGCAACCGTACAAAACAGCATTAGACAGATTAGCACTGGCTGTCAGCTGTTTTGGGACCCGGCACTGCAGCTTCAAATTGCACAGTCTGTTTTCAAGATTGGCAGGAATCGCCTCCTGCGCTGAATGTTGGTGGGAAGCAGGTAGAAATCGTACAGAAAATCACCTATGTTGGCAATCGTATCAGCGCCGTTGTAATAGAAGACGAGCTCGCAAAGCATATAGAAAACGCTCAAGGCCCTTTTGCTAATTTTCAGCGACCTCACACTCACCCTGAAAGTTCGAGTGCACAACGCATTCGTACTTTCGACCCTGCTGTACGGTTGTAAAATCTGGTCCATTAAATCGGCAGACGTAGAGAAGCTAGTTACGTTCAACAATTGATAACTTCGCAGTTAGGCACACATCTCGTGGGAACATTAGGTGAGCAATGAGCGTGTTCGACGGCGCTTATTTGGTGCAGGAAGAGCGAGTGAGCCACTCAGCACCATCATATCACTAAAAAGCTCCGACGGTTGGGCCACGCGTTGCGTATGCCTACACACCGACTACCGCGAATTGCGTTGTTTGCTCGCCGGGGGGTGTGCATGGAAGATAAGAAGGGGTGGCCAAGCGATCACCTGGTTAAGAAGAATGATAGCCCGTTATTCGAAGTTGGACTCGGTAGGAGCCTCTCAGCTTCCTAGACAGGGTGGGAAGAACGAACACTTTTGGATGGAAACACTTTTTGACAAGGGTAGGAGCTGACCTAGGTGGCGTTCGTGTTTTGTGTTTCTTTTTCCCTGTACTCCCCTCCCCATCGAAACATGATATCAATTTACGGGCATAATTTGTGACAATTTTTTGGGACACAATTGCTCCCCAAAGCTATATCCATCTGTTACTGCTGACTCTGCTGACTCTGCACTCATTGCGATTTTTCTTTCCTTTAATTTACTTCGAAGCAATAGCTGAGGTGCTTTCCACTTTCAACTGGCGTTTTTACTGAAGGTCATGATAAAATTACTACCTACTGCAGTCATCCGATCGATGTCGTAAGATAAGTATACACTGTTAGCACTGCTCCTTTTGCTAAAGGACAGTTAGGAAATATACAACACATTTACTGTAATATTTCTGAAAAGGCACACCATCTACAAAATTTTTTATCTAATCACTAGCTTGTTTCTTTCAAAGGTTCTCAGTTTTATACGCCACGTCTTCCAAATATGAAGGTCACACGTTCTTCGTCCCATTTATACACAGAAAACGGCTGTAAATCTCAATTACCACCTCATTGCCCGCTTGCCATTTCGACAGCATCAGTAGGGAATAATCTGCACCTTATAACACAGAGGGTTAACACATTTGACAGTGAAAGTTTTGTCACTGGTTTCCCTTTTTATCATCATGCATTACATTTAGTTCAGTTAAAGGTTTGTGATTACAGCGATCAGATACAGTGCATCGCGTTCTGATGATGTGTCAAAACTGACAGTGGTAAAAACGATGTTAAATGGTGCGTGTTGCAAACTAATATAAAAATTATTTATCGGTGCGGAAACAGTGTTGATAAATTTACCGAACCGAATGGTTAAGTTCCGAGGCGACAGAATTAGTGCAGCAGCTGACTGCCTCCGTGACTATTACACTTCAGCTGAGTACTAAAACCAAACTATTCGCGACCATGTGGGAGCCATCCATTCACTTAATAGGTACAAACACGGCCAAGTGTCTTGATCAAATCTTCATAATTTGTGTCCATCTTGACTAATAACAACGCCACCAATGCAATACATAAATGAATAGGTAGAAAGAATGCAGCGTTGTTCGAAAACAAAATCAAGTAATCGGTGCTTGCGGTATAAAATGTTTCATATTCAGATCAAGTAAACACTGATGTGGGACTTCGGAGCTTTTCAAAATCCATTAAACTGCTTTTAATGGTGTTCTTTCACCCGACAAGAATGGTAGTAGCGATACGCAGTTTTAACAACCAATGTTTTTGTAGCTCTGTTGCGCCATGAATGAAAAATGCATCAGCAGTTTAGTATGCCAACATTTTGCTCATTACTTCCCACCTGCTTTAATACCTTTTCCCTTCTTTAAGTTAAGTTAATTTTAAGATTACCACCTTACAACGGCGCTCAAGAAAACAAATTCCTGTTATCACAACATTGCTTATGTTAAACCAAGTATATATCTCCTATGTTCCTAGTCATCGAGCATACCTAGTTAAAGATTTATGCTTGGCAATGCTGCGAATAAGTTATATCATCTGGCTAACTAACTGCAATATTGGAATAATAGTGGTGCTATGAGACATGGGTTGGCTTTCTTTTCAAATCATACCCAAAACATATTCCTTATATCAAGAACATCAGTGTGAGGCAAACAATTGCTTTCAATGATTCATCTACAGGCCGGTACAATCATATAAGGTTAAATTACAAAGGGATGGATAGTGATTGGTTCAGGCGTTTGTTCTGAACTGACTCAGTCAATGGTTAGACAGCGAAAGGTCCGCCGCTGTCTCATGCACACAGATCGATTGAGGGTTACGTAATCACAAGGCCTGACCCGACGTCTGGGTGATGGCTAGGCTGATGGTTGTTCGGCCAGGGCAGGTATAGAGATTGAACAAACTTTTTCTGCGAGCACTGCGGGGGTTGGAATATGCGGATCGCAATGGCCTCTGCAGTGGCGAGCATCCTTAACCGCGTACCATTCGATTTGCTCATTGGAACCTGAAAAATCACAGTAAAAGCATTCGGGAGGTTAACCTGGTGACCAGATTCGAAAAGATGAGATAATATACCGCTTGTAAGTACTCCGGTGCCCCCGTTCAACAACCATTTAGGGCTATGTTCCTTAATGCGACGTGACAGTTGACGAGCCGTCCGACCAATGTATGTTGCCCCACAAGTGCACTCGAACCGGTAGATAACGTAAGAAGAGGTCAGCTTCGGCAGTCTGTCTTTGTTGCACACAGAAATTAGCTGATTCGTGGCGAAGATACATCGTAACCCCGCAGCCGGAAAGGTGTTCTCTATCGATTGCGTCAGTTTCCTTGTTAAGAGCTCACTAACTGTATCACCTTTAAAATCAAAGCGGATGAAGAGGGCCTTTTACGCGACTACGTCCTTAACGACCGATGTTATTTTGGGCTGCATATTGCGCTGAATGAATCTTTCTGGATAGCCATTTTCACGCAAGGTGTTCTGGATGGATTTCATCTCATCCTCCCAGCGTCCTCTGAACATATCTTTCTCGCCCTTGAGGTGAGAAAATGTGCTAAGTTACGCTTGTGTTTAAGGGGTACAAAACTACTGAAATTTGCATACTGAACTGTCCACGTCTTCTTTCTGTTTGTCTTCCTTAATATGGAACCGTCAGTTCGTCTACTAAGGCGTACATCCAGAAATGAGAGTTGGCCATCTTGTTCAAGTTCGTAGGTGAACTTAATCGCCGGTTGCGCACCATTAAACTCTGCCAATATATCCTCCAGAGAGATCTTTATGGGTTATGCAGAAAATGTCATCCATATAACGATACTAATGGTCAAAATAATCTATAAGTGATTTAGTTTGTAGTTTGGCAAGAAAAATATCTGCCAGCACTGGTCCGAGTGGGGACCCCATTGCGACCTCATCATTCTGCCGATAATATATGCCGTCGAAAGGAAACTGAATATTGTAGGTGCATCTCAGAAATAATTCTTTCAGGCTTGGTAAGGGTATAGCTAAATGAATGCTGTTATCATGCACATAGTTGCATAGATATTCTATTGTCTCTAGTAGCGGGACATTCGTGAATAAAGGAGCTACATCAAGTGAGAACATATTCCTCTCCTTCAGGTTCCCATCTCTAATGTGCTCTACGAATGTAAAACTATCCCGAACACTACGTTTGGCAATTCGTTTTCTTACAAGCGGTATATTATCTCATCTTTTCGAATCTGGTCACCAGGTTAACCTCCCGAATGCTTTTACTGTGATTTTTCAGGTTCCAATGAGCAAATCGAATGGTACGCGGTTAAGGATGCTCGCCACTGCAGAGGCCATTGCGATCCGCATATTCCAACCCCCGCTGTGCTCGCAGAAAAAGTTTGTTCAATCTCTATACCTGCCCTGGCCGAACAACCATCAGCCTAGCCATCACCCAGACGTCGGGTCAGGCTTTGTGATTACGTAACCCTCAATCGATCTGTGTGCATGAGACAGCGGCGAACTATTCGCTGTCTAACCATTGACTGAGTCAGTTCAGAACAAACGCCTGAACCAATCACTATCCATCCCTTTGTAATTTAACCTTATATGATTGTACCGGCCTGTAGATGAATCATTGAAAGCAATTGTTTGCCTCACACTGATGTTCTTGATGAATCACTGAAAATATTCCTATTTATTGTTGTTTACCCGTAGCTTATTATCGAGTCATTTCCGCATGGGTTATTACTCCAATATGGATTCATAATTAGCAAAAGTTTAAAGGAAAAAACATTCTCAAACTTGTTATGAAACGGGAGGCAAATTGAAACAAACCTTAACAAAAGTTGAAAAAATGAGTACACTGGCTAAAATGAAATACCTCGCAAAAGATTATATTAATTTGGCTCAGGTAAAAGCCTTGCTAATGATTACAAAAAACGGTAAAACCTGGTTGCGATAACAGTAAATTGACTGTTTTGATTGCTTGTGACTAATATAAAATATGTGGTTTTTTGCTTTTCAGCGAGTAGAACCCGCTTCATGGTATGAAAGCGATAGTTTGTTTAGTAATCATATAGCTATATAAATTCAGGAGGTTTTGTTGCCATTGGTTGGTTTATTCAATTGGTAACTTAGCTTCGGACATAAATGCTTCTACAGGCCAGATAAATTGTGCCTTTTTGGTGTGACATTATGTAGCGAGTGATGGAGATAATCGAGAAAAATGTGATATGATTCGAGAGTTACTTAAAGACAGATGGTAAGCGCAACTCAATTGGTCAGTCAGATTGGAGTTATTGTCGGCGTTTCACTGTACATCATTTTGTCAATCAACGTCTTATTGACGATGACGATGTTGTCACTTTCTTATAACCAACCGCACCGGTGTATCGATGCTTGTCAGACTGGTCGGGTTAAGATTTCTCTCCACGCATTCAAGAGTTCTACTTCTTTCATTCTGTTCACACAGCTTATAGCATTAGCGGTTTAGATTGCCTCAGCAAATAACCTTTGGAGATTTGCTCATCAACTCTTCCTAACAATCACGACATTATCCAAATCGCTCTGATGCCCAGTACCAAGCGAATGCACAGCCACCGCAAAGCCACTTACCAACGCTCTGTATTCAAGTTCATTCTTCTGCGGTGGCAAAATGTGTTTTCTATGTTCTAAGATTCGTGTCCGTAGTTCTTTCCAGTTTTGACCAATGTAGACGTGTGCACAGTATTTGCAATGTGTTCTTCATCGTACCTGTGGGAAACGGTCTTCGTTTTTAACGTAGATGGGGGTGTATAAGTTGTACAGATACAGTTCTAATTTTTTATTATCATATTGAGATGAGTAACATAAAACACTAATTTAAACATTTTATACAACCGCATACGTCGATATTTTGGGCTCGTGTTTGTGAACGATATGTTTCCAGCCTAGAGATAATGGGCACAGTTATAATGCGTGCGGCCACAGCTATGGTATCTGATACCTGACTACATTGATATGTATATCTATATCTATATATTATACACGTCACCATTACTGGTGTACACAATGTCAGGTAGGGGGCTGATATCTCATTTAGTCCATGTCCCATAAACGGCCAGATTAATACCATTGCGTTGTGGAGGTAGGTTCTCTGTGGTTTGTTAATAGAAATTGATCCTGTCAATCAACGGTAGCAAGTATTACTTCGCTTTATTGATTAATACTTTGCAAGATGGAAAACCGACAAGGCTTACGCAACAAAAGTAAAAAATTAGTTGTGGTTAATAAGTTCTGGTTTTTAGTAAACATCTAATGTCCAGCAATCTAGTAGTTAATATGCCCGTGCAAAGCTTGATTTACCATTGATTCACCGTTTGGCTTGTAAAGTGTTAGTCTCCGCGCACATACATTTCGGGTGTGCATGGTTAACATAGGAACTACCGCACAGTTTTACGCTTATCTGCTGATTCATAAGGGCCAACCGCTGGTTAAAATGTCTATCACTTATCTTAATCAAACTCCATTTACAAAGACATCGTATTCGATTTACTCGACTGGTGAAAACCCTGATTATTGACCATTTTTGTGTTGTCAGGTTCTAACACCATTTCATTGATATAGCTTTGGACATGAAAACAAACACCTAGTATGAAAAATGGATTAGAAAGATTCGGAAACGTTTCATGCATTGTTACTAACACAAAAATATGTCACAGTTGGCTGCTAACCAATATAAAATAACATAATTCATTGATTATCTGCAGTGCGATTTGTTTGCATCATCACAGTTGTGAATAATTTATGCATCTCAAGTATATTCAATAGACTGCTGTGATGTTTAAGAGCCACGTTTACTAATTTACATTGCAACAATGTCAAGCACTTGAGCAAGCATATACACACGTACTGCTAATGTAAAGACTTGGTTTAAAGAGTAATTACTAGCAACAACCGAGATAATACTTTTGCTGAAGTTATAATTGAAGTGCTCGGAGTATCCTGTCAGAGTGAACCGATAGAGAGAGCGGCGAGCTTGATAGAAAAGGGGAGAAAGGTGTAACGCTTTCGATCGCTGGACACATAGTACTTGTGGGATCCTCGCGTTTGATTGACTGAGTCAGAGGTTGAAATCACCACACCACATGGGTCGTTATTAATAACTAAATAAATAAATAATGGTAGCGGATGGACAATATATATCGGAAATTCCACCCTGTCTCTTCATGCCCTCTGTCCTAGTGTGTTTGATGGCGACACAAACTGCTAATGCTCATTAGTTTGCATCTTCATGGGTCCGATGGATCCGACTTATGATTATAATCTAAAGGCCAAATCTGCAGATTTTACTACATTTTCTATGTGGGGTACCAGCTGCTTTGGCATCTGCTTTGGATAATAGCTAAAAAAGTACATCATAATCCTTCAACTCATGAGTGCCTTCAAATATTCGCCATAACGGACTACAAATGCTATGGCGTACATGACTAATGTCAACGGACGTCGTGTCTTTCAGATTCAACCATATTCTCAGCAACGTTGTTAACTTGCATGATAGAGAGGGAGAAGATGCATTGTATCACACTATGGTTGTAAATTACGACGGTCAGCCGCTTTTACATGTGGCACTCTAGCCATGCTGCTGACTGGAGGTAAACGCCGCTAGCGGTCATGAGTACGAATGCTAACATGACAGATGGATGCGTACAAATATTGTTACCCAGCAGGTTAAAATGCAGCACAGTGCCTTTTCATACATGTGGATGGCTATGCGATTTTGAAGCTGCTGCGACAAACTTCGTTATCGTATCTATTATTCTATCATGCAATTTTATGTACATTTCGTTTTTTGACTTCGCTGTATAACATTTTTCTTGTAATTACGGATACTGTTTGGAACACCAATTTTCCCATGGAACATAAATGAAAGGAAACTTGACAAATATTTTGATTCTACATGGGAGTAAGGGAATGAATCTGTACACACTTTCGCGTTTACTCAACTAAACGATGAAGTGGCTTTGGCCATGTTTCGAAAAACCCGCGCTTGGTGCGCGCCACGTGTTAATAACAGTCCCTGCGAGATAAACAAATACCTCACTGATGTGGACACAGTAATTGAAATACCCAATTAATAATGCGAACACAAAACCAACGATGCTTATCGGCGATAATTTTTCTATTTGCAAATTATATACCCAAATGAAGCTGTCGACGCGTACATCTCTCAGTTGAAGATTTTGGCCCGGTTCCAATATTTTTGTAAACCTATTGACATTCTTAAATGGGACAGATAAGGCCTAGGACTCAGTGACGTGGGTTCAACAAAGTGGCTTTTGTGGCAATGCAAAATACCACTCCACAGCGCATACACATCTACAAAGTTGAATCCTTCACCACGTATCAAGAACAACAGAAAACACTTAAAAGTAATGCAGTACGGAATACCGTTTCCTGTGTCCAAACCATGAACGTCACAAACGTCAGAGAGATCTGCTAATGTTGTGGCAAGCAACACCATAGGGGGGCGCAAACTGGCTCCGACGTAGAGAAGGTATGTGCAAATGTAGAAAAATGAACCACTGCTCATTGCTGTGAATCGGCCAATGTGAGTAGGCTGGAGCTTTACAAGTCAACAGCGCTGTATGGAGGAGGACAATATTCCAACAATAAAAAGCTAAGGATCATCACTCCCATTCTTTGCCTAAAATGTGCTAATTGGAAATATATTAAGTATTCCTTTAAACTATATTAATATAGCACAAAACTAGTGGAGTCTATAAGGAAATGCACATTCATATTCTACTGTTCTCACGGAGTGGATCAAAAATAACTATCCTCCTATTGCCTCGTTGTTCGAATTCAACTGCAACTTACGCCACTATGAATCAGCAGCGCCATTGCTAGACAAACCATCAAACAAACAACTCACATATCTTTTGATCTTTTAGTCTTACCCCAACCATCTAATAGGGCTTGTCAAGCTACTGCTTTTTACCCAGCAGATGCAGTATCTTCATTTGGCAACATGTCTCCGAAGGAAACACAAAATTATGTACACGCAAGTGCTTGCTCGAAGCCAGAGCAGTACAAATTCATTTACACAGGGATGCTACTCATTACATTCTAACAAGGAAGCACTGTCCTAGAGTGTGCGTCCGATCAAATCAAGTTTGCCCGTCCATAATGAGTGGAATCAGACTTCTTCCGAACGGTTCATCAATAATCAAAGTTATTTACCTAAGGGAGGAGCTTCACGCCTACTGAAGATTGTGATTTTGCGAGAAGAGCTTACAAAGATTTCCGCCACTGATTCAATTCAGTCTCTTGTATTGACAATCGTTCTGTGCATACTTGCTAGGGAAAAGCCGATAATCTTGACCAATCTCTGTTTGTGTTAACTTTGGTTTTGGAGAAATTTGTGAGCAACGCTAGTCCTAGCTCTTTAGATAAAACTGTCTGCGCTGCTTGTTAGGATAGTTTCTTTTGCACTACATAACTGTTTCTGCGTAAAATGTAACACCTTTTTGAGGGTGAGCGAGATTGTAACTATCGACAAGCCAGCCGATTATGTTAGACGAGCCGCAATCATTACGATGAAGACAAGCGAATTGCACGTGTAGATTGACCTGAAGTAGTTGAATGTAACACTGAGTAGAGAACATTATGTGCGCATGAATTTAAAATACATTTTCAGCGTTTGTTCAAACCTTGTTATGTTATAGGAACAATCTGGTATTCCGCAATCTGAAACCTGGTTCTAGGGGAGGTATCCAGATTATATACTGACTTTGCCATACCGTTCGGAAGTTAACTTGTGCGTCCCTTACAGCTTGGTTCAAGAGCTTTGAACGAAAATTTTCAACAGTGGTTTTGCAAGTTGTAGAGGATTCAGATGGCATAACGTGTGTCACACGATTTACAGCTACACAAAGTAAGAGCTTGGCGCTAATATCTACTGCTTACTGCAGCATTGTAGACAAAATATCTAAGCTTAAACATACTAAAATTGACTTACTAAAAGACGTGGTGCATCTCTATGAGAAATTGCTAACAACCAAAGAAAATAATGGTCTGTCCAGACAAACTTATTGCGATACGAATGATTCCTACCAAAAAGGAGGTAATTGGATTTTATCAGGTAAACTGCGCAGTATATTATTTAAGCCGTTTTACGCGCACGATAACTGATATCTTGACGCTTAGCAGAAAGCAAACTAAGAAGGGTTTGAGGAAGAAAAACAAATTAAATTTGCCCCCATTAAGCATCTTATCGACAACGCGGCTGCACTCAGGCATATTACGATCCAGCGCAGCCTCTGAAAGCAAATTGTCAGTATTCAGGACGAAATAGATGCTATTCTCCTATATAATTGAAAACGTTTGGATTACCGCGTTCAAGTACTTGCAGTTGCAGAACTGCGCTTTACACGGATTAGGATGAAGAGGCACGCGGTTTTCTATCCCATACCGCATACTAACGATTAAACTTCGGAAGAAAGAAAGCTGTTCAACCAAACATAAAACGTTAGTACGCAACATTCCTTGTCGTATTTATCGTATGTATCTGCGATTTAAAAGGCACTATGCGTATATGGTGTACATAGCAGGTACACAAAATTTTTATCATGGTCCCGCTATCGTGAGCCCATCTGACGATAGCCGAACATCATCCGGATGAAGTAAAACGTCTTACTTAGCACAGCATTTTGCAGCGACAGAAGATCGTCCAAATGCAATAAGAAACCGCAAACTCGTGCGAATTTTTAACTTTGCGAGACGTTATCTAAAGGGTGGCCAGGGGCAAGTAAGCAGCTAATAAAGAAACCAACAGCCCACTTAAGTTTTCGGGATGAACTCTCTGCTTCTGATGATTTTCTGTTCAAGTGAAGTTTATTCTGATCCATTGGTCACTCTGGGGAGAAATGCTGGGGAACCTTCCTGGCTTTCAGTTGGGTACTAACTATGCAACTAAGCAGGAATATTAACTGATGTTCTGGCCAGGAATAAGTAGTTAAGTCTGGGAGCATGTGTCGAATTGTGAGGCCCGCAGTTCCCATGAAATTCCGCAGACGAGGGAACAAATAGTGGTACATGATATCCATGATCCACCTTGGCGAAAGGTGGCAGTAGATTCCTCCTGTAGGAAAGGAAAAGATTACTTAATTTCAATAGGTTCCTATATTAGTTATTTTGAAATTGTTTTACTTAACAGAAATTGTATTCAACAAACATATTTGGCATTCCGTATGATAATAAATAACTGTGTATCTGATCTCCGGCTATAGTAACGAATTACACACGCTGCTTTCTAATAAGAAACAATTAAATGAGAATTCTTGATGCAGTAATCCATCACCTATCACATCGAGACAAATAGAAAGATGAAGCCGGCAATGAAGCAAGCAAAGCGATTGTTGTTGGAGTCTAGATCTAATTTCGCAGAAGTTTATTTCCTGCTAACAAAAGATCACAACCCTTCATCAACCGCTATCAATCTGAGCCCCGCGCACCCTTAGTAAATCTAAAGGACTAGAATTCTGATGCCGGAATTTGTCACGGTTTCTCCCCGGCTTCGCCACAACAGGAAAATCTGAGAGCTTTCTAAAAAGATGAATGAATACTTAGCATGTTACTACGACCTCGGTGCATGGGCACTACCTGGTCAAGAGCGGTGAGGAATTGGTAGTGTGACTAATCAGATTAGTGTATAGCCATCCGAAAGAAACGTTGGCTTGAAGGCGCTCAGAAGAAATCGACACCGGAGACGAGAGTGTAGATTGCGCTTGGGGCGACCTGTAACCTGGTTCAAAGAGACTACTGATGCGGATAGAGTGAAGACGTGGCGTGGCAAGTTGTAGAGAATGTCCAACCATAAGGAGGCTCGATGACACAAACAAATTGCGCAGTATCCTAGTAGATTTAATGGATGATGCAAAGAGGTGAGTTAGACAACCCGTGATACACGTACATTATGGAATAATTATCTGGCCAAGGATTAGCAGAAGTTTCTGCTGGCTTCGCAAAGTTTGTATGTCGGTGTCAGATGAAGTATAAGTAGATCGCAGATGATATTAGCTATGGGAGTGAACGCAGAACGTATATCGAGGCGTTTGGCGTACCGTAGATGCTGTAACTTTGACTGAGTTGACTTTGCCAAATAAAGGCTTGTACTTGAAAGTTAGAGTTTTGCAACCTTTAAGTTTTAGGCTTATCATAACCAGCACATTAGCTTAAAACACCGAGATGTCAGGCGCTTTTAATGAAGCACCATACGTTTGTGAATTTGCGCCTTTAAATTTCTTACTTCCTATATTTTGGACTTGCAATAACTGGTAAACATCCGTTGTAAAAATCTTCACGATGTCTTTTGAAGCAACTCCAATAAGTATCAGTTTCAGCTAAATGATTATTTAGTATTATGTTTCATAATTTCCATCTGAAAACCCATAGCGAAATGTGAGAGTAATATTAACATTATGGGTTGACCTGTAACGGGAATGCAAAGCTATTTTGACGTTATATTGTTTTGAAACGAATAACTATTTGCTACACTATTACACGAATAAAGCGGGAATTCTTCACCAACTGTATAGGGTACAGCCTATTAGTTTAGCTGTACCTAGTAAACAGGAGTTCATGCCTTGATTTAAATTAATATGTGAATTAACAGCTATTATTTATTGTGTGCCGTTAGACATCAAGTAATTAAGTGCACGTATTTAAGTGGAATCACAAGTAAACCTAGGCACAGTGCTCTCCAGACTGATCGTCAATTATTTATCTTACTAGCTAATTCGTTCAGTTCAGTTTAGGAAGTTCGTGCATGTTTACCGAACTACTACTGTATCATTGATACCCAGCAAAAAATAAAGTATAAACAGTTTATGTTTAGGCGCCATTATTAAGACAAGAGTTCGGTTCAAACTTGCTTCAAAAATGCTAAACGAGATAGGCGTCCTCTTATCTGAGCAACCTCCTAATCTATCTCTTCCTCGTCAACCAGCTAAAACTGCATTGTATCTAAACTTGCAAGATGGCATATTGTTTATCAGCTGTTTCCAGTCTAGCTAGATTTTTGTTGATGAAGTTACTAGTATCCAAGAAAGCGATGGGTAACTTTTCAAAGGAAATACTGTCCGTCCTTGTACGTTTCCATTTACAGTTTTACTGTCATTAAGTTGTTGTTTTATCCTGTCTAGAGACAGCCATACCAGTCGCTGTTGTCCGTAAGTGAGTCACATGCCATTGGAAACATTATGATAAGCAGTTTCAACTCATACCTAAAACGATGGAACTCACAGAGTCAAAATCGTTTAACAATACTGTAGGCCAAAACGAATAACCAGATGGGCCTTCCATCAAAGTGTGCCAGGACCACTACATTCGCTGATTTGTATAAACAACATATGCATCCACATCAAACATGGGCGCTGGTTTGTGTTTCCAAACGACGTTAAACTATAACGTACGTGTCTCTGAATGCCTTCGGTACATCACTCATATAAGTGGACATGCTTCAAACATGCCTGCTTTCAATCCTCCAACAAGGGGCGCTTCACCTGGATATTTAGGCATAACACCGACATCTCAGAGCAGGAGACTATCCTGTGCCGATAATAAGCAGGTAACGTACGCATCGATTTCCTCGATAAACACACCGGAAGCGACACATATGGGTTCATCTTCTGTACAGAGCACACCTGGAGCGACGCAGCTTTCAACGTCTAGTTCGGCGGTGCCTTCACAAATCTCAAATTACCACGCAGCGTTATCTCTCCTGTGCACTAAAGTTCCCGAGTCTAAGGTTTGCAAATTCAAAGACAAGTTGTTAGGCAATCGCAGCCAGAGGGGTACTATCTGCGACGCCATTGGTATTCGAATTGAGCGTAATACGCTGAGACACGTAGCGCTTTACTCGAATTCATTTTAACCTGGTGAAACTCGAATTCTTGGCGTAACACTGTGCTCTGTACAAGAAAGAGGCTGCTCCTTTTTCAGCAGTTCATCGAAATAATTCACAGAGTGAGGTGCGCATGTTACCCGATCTTCCTTGGCAAGGCGGCCCAAAATAAGCAGGTGACAAGTGCGACATTCTTAACAACAATAACTTGAAAACCATAGTTATTCATGGTGTTCCCTAGCTTCAGGATTCCTAATCACAAAACTCAAACACATAACCGAGCGCAGTAGTGTTATATCCGCGAAGCACTCTCTGGACAATGTTATTTCGTTCCGCAATCACCTAACTACAGAGGCTTCAGTTCAGGATTAAGGAAAATTGTATTACACTCAAAGGGGATTAAACAACGTCAACTGGATAACTGGTTAAAGTTTCGATCTAGGTTTGCCAACTGAGATCCGGCTAGAGGCACTAGACGCACGGCCTAGATTAGTAAGCCGTTCGATGGAACTTACAATCGCCGTAAATTTTTAGCCTTCATAGTCCTTCGGAGAGACCGTTGAAACTGCACCCACGACGCATAACAAGCCAGAGAAATATTTTCAGGAACACTCTAGAATGTCATGCATGACTGAGATTCATAAACAAAATAACGATTACATACCGGTCACCTAACGGTCGATATAAAAACAAACACTAATTTGACATCAATTAACGCACTCCTAACAATAAAACAATGTCCTATTTGTAGACAAACGCACTTGACCTTTGTAATTTAGCCCAACTTAGAGAACTCCATGCTCCGCAATCGAGTGACCCATCATTATTACAGAGACCTGGTTAAAATGTAAGATAATCAATTTCACGATCAATTTAACCAAGGTGGCACTGCTTCGGAACGATAGAACTGCACAGGATGGTGATGCTGACCAATGTGAAGTCATCGATCTGCGCCCCTGATTCACCTTGGTGCCACCTACGGTTGCGAGACAATAACACATGTCTACTAGCCGCAATTAACTACCCGTCAAACTCTACGAAAGAAACGGACTCTAAATTGAACCACACCTTTCAGTCACCTCTAAAGAAGTCCTACACTCACCTTCTTAGCGCTGGGCAATTAAATGTGCAAGACATGGAAACGAAGACAACCGATTCCGCACAGTTTACAGCCTGTTTTCAAGTGGTACTTGATAGCCACCATTTGTACAATAACCTAACCTTTCTCATCAGGTTTCGAATTGCTAACAAGCTGTCCATATTCTACCATTTGCTCGATAACGAATAACCCATGGTCGACGGGATAGATACAAGCATGCCACTGCGTAGCAGTGAACATATAGCGCTGCACTATGGCTATTTGTGCTGTGCAAAAAGTCTTGAAATTGAGAATGATAAAGTACATAATTTCATACAGTATAACATAATATCCACACTTGTAAACGATACATCTTGGACTTTCTTGACCGAATGCTTCAGGCGTTGACTGAAAAAAGTGCACAATAAACTTTACCTCACTGGTAGCGCACGTATGGAAACAGAAGTCCTTCCAACATGAAATCCAATGTATATCATTTCTGATGAGCAGAACACGTAAATTTATGTCCTCGAGGGATTTGACATTGCGAGACTACTGGGACTGCCCGAATGCCAAATCTTGGACTGAATTCGTAACACCTAGTAAGTTCTGTGTCAAATTGATCCTGGTGGTCAAGTTGACGGATCAGCAGGAGTTAATGAAGCGATTTTGCACGGATCGCAAAATTCTGTACAAGCACGTTAACGGCCTATGTTAGGTGATGCGCGGACTTACAGCACTGATCACTGCTGCTGGATGCATGCGGTCAACAATGGAAGCAGCGGATCACCTACGGCTTCATTGCTAACAACTTTTTCAGCAGATAACCAGCGCACATGTTCTTTTCCTTTCTATTCCGTCGAATTTATACAATATCAACTTCACTGCGGACGTTGTGTTGAAGAAGCTGTCATACATGTGCGTCCACACTGCTCCTAAAGCCGATAACATTCAACCGACGGCTCTGCACGTAGTAACTAGGGATCTAGCAGAACTAATGGCAGTTTTCTACTAGCCACCTCTAGAGAAGAACTATACTTCACCAGTATGGAAGCGAGGGGTCATCGCACCTGTTCATGAGAGAGTTAGACGCAGTAACCTTAACAATTACCGTCCAATAAGGCTAAT
Organism: Dicrocoelium dendriticum; assembly: GCA_944474145.2. NCBI lineage: Eukaryota > Metazoa > Platyhelminthes > Trematoda > Plagiorchiida > Dicrocoeliidae > Dicrocoelium > Dicrocoelium dendriticum. The sequence continues at coordinate 22,077,803 of OX104070.1, forward strand.
TCCTTTAAAATTTAATGTCAAAATGTAGTCATCCCAGATGAGCTGAGGCATACCTGGAAATCCACGATTTAATAGCCACAGAGCAATATGGCTTCCGCCAAATGCGTTCATGTACTACTTACCTATTAATTGCAATTAATGGCTGGACTGAAGCCGTTGATGATGGAGCAGGTGTCGGTGACATCAACTTGGAGCACACAAAATCGGTTGATCGCTTACACCATCCAACTCTCCTTCAAAAGCTTTGGAAATACGCTATTGGCAACCCATTCCAGCAATGGATAAGCAATATTCTGCAGGAACATCTTTTGCTTGATAATCCGGGAATCTCTGTCCGATGCAATTGATGCGAAGTGTGGTGCAACACTAGGCTCGGTGCGTGGTTCTCGTCTGTTTTTGATGTTCATAAATAATTTAGCGATGTCAGTAGCTTCTGATATTTTATTCTTCAGCGAGTAGATCAGGATATGGCGAATAATCAGAAGGCCGAACTACCACGAAAGGATCCAGTGTGATCTTAACAAGTTTTCGGACTGGTCATTCCACAAAGCCGCGCCATTCAACATAGACAAATGTCACATTTTACAACTACGCCATAGACATGAGTACACGTATTCGCTTCGGGCACACGGATTGCAGACCAGCTAAAGGAACGTGACCATGTTGTGCTCATACAAAGTGACAACTTCAAAACAAGCTGAGGTAGCTGCGAAAAGAGGCAACCGACACACTGAATTACTGCGAAGTGAATTTGTGAGATTTGACCCATCAACCTTCCCAAGGATGCACGATTCCTACGTGTGGCCACGTATTAAATACGCTATCCAAGCTCAACAAATTGATTGAAGGATGAGCTAGAGGCGTTAGAGATAACACAACGAAGAGCAGCAAACAAGGTAATGAGCCTGCGTTACCACCCTTACAAAGGAAGCCTGAGCGTTCTCAGTGGTCGCTACAAAAGCTGCGAGGTGATTATATATTGATGACCCATCTATCATGTTGCTGCTTTCTGAAACTTAGCCACAACATGCAGCTCAGTTGTAACTGCTTGGAATTGTGGGAACAACATAATCGTCTATAGTGTCGCCGGAATTGCTTTTTCATTCGGGTTTTTCAACTCTTGTACGCACTCCCAGACTCAGTTGTATCCTCCCCTAGGTTGGACATTTTCAAACAACGATTAGGTGTTGAACTTAGCTCCCAACACTTTGTTACCTAAACTAACCCATTTTTGATTACATTAATCATGCCATTCTACTGCGTAGGTGTGTCACATGGACCCAAAATGTTAGCGCATAGGTCAGTGAGCATATCTTACTTTTCTCATAGCTTACATCAATAATCACTGCAACCCGTGTATTTCTGTATACTACATTCGATATTTTATTTTACGCTGATCTTATTGAGAAACACATCACGGTACATGCTCGGTAAATCCCTCACATATATGTTGATTTCATTATATTCACCAAACCATTCTATGGTACTTGCCAAGTACTTGCTTTTATCCCGTGATAAATTATGGTTGCTTGTTTATTTCACTCATTTTAACCAGACCAGCTACAAGGATGATTGGATACATAGATGAAGAGCTACTCGCAAGAAAACCCCTTAGTAATCGTCTGCTAACGCAATTATCTGCAAGAAATTCCCATGGACTTGGATAAAGTTGTCGCATCCAGAAAGGCTCTATCAATCTTTCTGAAAACCGGATACTAAGCTCTGATTGCAGACTTAAGAATTAAATGTTGCAAAACCTACTATTTTTCTGAATATACTATTTACCGAGTCGCAAAATCCACGAAACTATCCGGCTACACAACTAGAGCCTTCGAACTTCTTTAATCATGACATAAAATTATTAACAATAATCGTGTGCCCTACCCTGGAGTATTGTACTATCATTTACAGTTAATTATGGAGGACAGCCAGAAAAGCTTTGAAAAATATTCAACCATTATTTACCAAGCTAGTCGTCGGACGCTGCTCAACCCAACATTAAAGGGCCGTTGTCACCAATACGAAATAGATCCAATTTGGCTGAGCGTATTAGAGAACAATCTCCTTCTTCTCTTCACATTATAAATAAAGCGAGTTCTCGAGGAGCACAGTCCACGAATTACGGTACACTGCCAATTATCCCAACCTAATGGCTATTGTTTAACCAGTCCTAGAATCCGATCGATTTATCTTTTAGTGAGATATGCAGACTTGTGTAACCGATTACTACTATAAATGCGCACGACTGCTATTTATGACACAAATCATATCCTCCAGAGACTTTCCTATGTTTCCCAAATATTTTAAAGCTATCTGGCTTACAATACTCCCCAGAAACATTGTTGGAAACTGACCGAAACAGCATTTGAGCAGTCAATAACTTGCAGTCAGATTATCCTCTCTTTATCATTACCCATTAAATGAAACATGTGTCTGTGCAGCCTATTCTTGCACACTCTATTTTTGACTGCTCCCAAACTTTGCCACCTAAACAAGTTTAAGTTAGGGGTACAATTATTCCTTCGTTTTGCATTTTAACTTATCAGGTTGGTGATACCAGGGAATATTATTGATCACAAATGTTATGATTTAACTTATGCTTTAATGATTATGTTTGAGCAGCGAAAATCATGACCCTACTTCTGTGTCTAACTGATCGGCCCTGTTTATGGGCCGTATATCGCTTGCCTGCAAATATACGAATATATTTATTCGGGATATGGCTGAACATTCACCGGTCATAGATGCACAAATGCGCATATTTGAAGTTGCATGTATAAGAATTTTGGTAACTGGCTGTTTGGTTGCGTAGCTTCACGTATTACATAAGTCGTACAATTAAATGCGAATGCGACTATGCTTCGTGAGGTAAGTTTTACATATCGTTAGGTTAGGTGCGGGAACAACATTAGTTAGCACGCGTTCCAGGGCTGACACGCTCAAAAGAGAGAAGCGATTTCCGCGGCATTCTAACTCGCTGTCCTTTATGGTTAACATTAAATGTTAAGCTCTCAGGTATACGTTGTGGTTCAGTTCTAGCAACGGGCAAATTTTGGGATCTGAGTTCTGTATAATCTGGTGATTTTCCAAGGTTCCCTCATAAGCGCCAACATTTACTGCTAACGATTTCTATTTTAGCTAATATGTTAGATGAAAGTGGCCCCTATTGTACTTGGCTGCTGTCAGGAATCTCAACGTATCAAAGTGTAAAGATGTTCATTTATCCACTTCCAAGGAAAATGTTATCAGAAGCTCTTAATGCGCATCCCGTATCATATTATTGACAATATCCATCTAAACTACTGTATCTTAGTGAAATATCCCGGGGTTACGCTAAGCCGGGATCTCACATCGTCACATCAAGTGAATGAAACGTTCACCAAAGACAGACTAACGTACTGTCTCCCGACTAAGGCCTACATCCGTGACCCGTCACTTAACTTTATACTTTGTCACAGCTTGCACAATGCCACACTGGACGTATTGCTTACCTGTGATATTTCCCGAACTCTTAAATAGGCAATACAAATGGATCAACAGCTTGTTGTAGCACATTGGCTGATGTTGTGGAATATCCATGCTTGTGTTTATTGACTACATTTTGTCCAATCAGGTTCTCTATTGCAAAACGAGGCGTCAAAATATTCACTGATGCCAGGCATTTTCTCCATTATGCATTGTCCGAAAGCATCTCGACGTCTTCGACTAGACAAACGTACAAAGCCATTTGTGCTCGCATCGGGGTTTCTGGTACGTCAGTTGTTCTCTCTTTGTCACGTTTTCTGTGGGATCAAAGTGCAGTCAAATGAGGGCTAATTGCCAGACTGAATGGATGAGTTCACGGCCGAAACCTTTCAAATTGGTAGTGCACCATATGCCTTTGTCATATTTTCATTGTATCTTATTCATGACCTTAGCGTGTGTGTTGTGGCCAAATATTCACTCTTCGTGGGTGCATAAAGAGTCTTGTTGACTCGACTTGACTTGACTTGAGGGCAGCAAGATAATGCATCCGCCAGTGCCTCACAATGGATGGCAAATTTGATAAGCTGCAACAAGCAAGCGTTAAGGGTTCGTCAGAGGATTGAGATGTTTAGTTGACTAAGTGCCTCGCATGGAAGGCCATGTTTTTGCCATTTTCCGATCACATTCGTGATAGTTTCGGGCGCCCGAGACCTTTCCGAGATCATGAGAAGGATCATGCATGGTGTGTTCTAAAAGCGTGTACAGACTCGCACGCTGCTTTTACAGGTAACTCATCCCACGCTGAACAGCGTTAAAATAAATAATGTTCCTCATTGGACACTCAAGAACGCATTTCACTGCGATCTGCGGGAAATCGTGCCGTCTTTGTTATTTGTTCGCCATGTCATAACATAGCGAACAGCAGGAAATCACAGGGGATAATTCTTACTACCTAGCTAATAAACATGGTGATAATGCGCGGTCCCAGCATTAACTTTTGTGGAACGCCTCACTTGATGCCTTCACCGGTGAGGAAAGTCTGCAACCTACCCAAGGTCGTGATCCCATATCTATAATTCTGTAGCCTTTGAAGCAGCATGTCGTCAGTTGAGCGGCTGAAAGCTTTGGAAACGTTCTGCTACATGCTATCGTAGGCCACCGTTGTCCAAATACGTCCTGCCATGCAGCAAATTGCTGGTGCATGTCAAGTGTCGTTGAAAGTCATGTTGTGCCCCTGCAAAAAATTTGAATATTTTTAGATAGTTCTCTGAAGCCTCAGTGAACATCGTCTATATCATTATCGAGAGCGCAGGAAGGATAGTCACAGGCTAATAGGTTGAAAGATCTGAATGTCTGCTAAGGTTAAAAACATTGGGCAATTGTGACATGCCTCCACACATTGGAAACATTCACATTCATCGAAACATCTTTAGACGCACCGGCGCAGGGATTCGGCTAGATTAATAGGTTGGGACAAACGTTACTGGAATCCACGAATGGCGACGCCCTTAGCACCAATGCTAGGTTGAAGGGTGTATATAAATACCATAGAGTAGGGAAAGCGTATGAGGGAATGTGACAGTGAAAAGCTGCGATTTCCAAAGTCCATACTTAGAGTAGTCGACGGTCATCGGCTGTATCATCGTCGCCTTGTGTCTTTCCATCTGTTGTTAAATGTGTGGGATGCCATGCTGTACTTCAGGTAGGTTGTTGACACGTATTGGTAGTAGTTTGTTGTTTGCTAATAACATCTCTGCCAAGCAATGTTGGTAAGTAACTTTGTCCTTACCGAGATGTGGCAGAACTAATTGCCGTTGGTCAGAAAGATCTCCGGGTCTAGGCGTCGGTGTTTGTGCTGTCGATCTACCGGGTTTCATGATTTTTGCTTTGATTTTCGTGTTCTACTTCTGGAAACAAACGGCACTCTTGCAGATCGAAACGGCTTAGTTTCCCATACCCGGTTGGGCATGAATTCGACTCTTTTAACGTACCCCTTTTAAACTGCCAAAGGCTCTCTTGTTTGCGAATTTTTAAATGGATGTTTTGACTAGCTTTTCACGGCATGATAGCGTGTGATTGTGGTTCAGGCAAATACTCTGCATAACAAACCCAATTGACTGTACACATCAAAATCTTGCTGCGACCTAATCTAGTCAACTTTGAGTTCTGCATTTCGAGCATACGGTCAGATACGGACAATTTTCTTATTAAATGTTATCTTGCGGACGAATTGACGCAGTTGTGAGTGAAATATTCATGCGGGTGGGCTTTAAGTTTTTCATTTCGGATGCCGATACATCCAGATAGTGCATACTGCAAAAACTCTTAGTTTAATACATGGCGATGCCTAAGGATTGTTACTCTGGGTAGGACAAGTATAAAGCGAGAATGCACGTCCCAGTTGAACGCTGGCGTGCGATGAACGAAAGCTGCGAGACGTCTGTGTGACTTAGTACGAACAGGCACCAGAATAATTCGGTTGCATATGTTTGCGGGATATTACCTGTCACACATTGAAGGTCATTACGTTATATAGAACCCCACATAATTTCCAGGGATGATCGTTCCAAGTAAGTGGGATTCCTGGTATCTCAATTTTGGCCTCACGGTCTCCTTGGTGCCATCACGTCTTAGTAATCCAAATGTGCTCTCAAACACACTTGACCAGAATTAGATGGAGTTTGGCAGGCTTACTGAGGAGCCCATTGAGTATCAGTCAAAATAAACGAAATTATCTCAGTTTTCAACAGCCGGCCACAGTATAAGTCACACCCAAGCGTTCGCCTACCAGTACTTGTCCTGTGACTAATCGTTTGTTCGGTGGCACTTGGTCAATGATTTGATGTAAGAATCATCAGCTTCGTATATATCCCAAATCTTTCTTGCCTACACGTAATGAGTCTGGTCACTAATTCAGCTGCAGGTTGCATGGGTTCATCGGACACACGGTTGACACACTGTTCTATTATAATAGCAGTCGCGTTTGGTTCTATGGGTAACATATCATCTCAGGAGGTTACATCGCTTACTGCCATTAGCTGCAACTAGGATGGCATCATGCGAGGAAACTTGCGTAGGCTTTCCAGTAGCCCTGCTACAAGTGGTATTGACTGTAGGACTACCTTCAACACTCTTGGGCTACATTCCTTGTAGTTGAGTGAACTGACTAGATGTAACAGCGATGAAACTGAAGGCTGGTAGCTCAGATTGTTCAACTGCCATGTAACAGCGAGTTCGCCAGCATGTAATTCAATAGAATTTTGACACCATTACTTTTATGGTGAATAGTTATTTCACGCTCATCGCATGCTTCAGTTTAAGGGGTGCCATGGACAAGCATGGTTCTGGCTAAAATTCCTTTCGGTGTCTTTCTAGGCTACGACTAGGCCCAGAATTTGTACTACATGAAATCGACTGAAAAACACCGATTGAACAGTTTTCACTTTTTATACCTGATGTCAAGCTGTCGGCAGCAAAACTGATTCTACTTCCGCGATGGGGTTAATCACAACAAGCAAAACGTTTAGATGCTCGTATTGTTTGTATATGCAATACAGCGCGACAAGTAATATATCTAAAGTTTAACCGCAACATCAACTTTCACTGTATTAGGATTTGATGCTGATTCTGCGAACTGAAACAAAGTACAGTAGAATAAAAGAAAGTTTATAAGCCTTTTGTTAAGTCACTGGGGTTATTGACATAATCAGAACAATACCGCAGCAATCTCGTGGTGCTTGCTCCAGGAGAATTCTGCTTAGATCGTTAGATTCGTATCTCTTAGACGGTGTCCCCAATTATAAATGTTGGGTATTCTTGGTAGAAAACGCAATGCAAAGTTTATTTATACCGGCTTTCTCTCTTGCTATTGGCTTATTCAATAGGCTGGACAAAACGTCGCGTAGAAGTTGTCGGATGTAACTGTAAACCGAATTGGTAAAAAGTAAGACATTTGTCACATTAGAACAGCCGTTGATTTTCTAGCTACTGACGTCGTTTTGCTGGCGGAGTACAAGGTGTCATTCATAGGCCTAGAACATCGAATACCGAGGAAGAATGAACAATAAGCAATGAATTTATACGGGTTTAGAAGCGCTGCTTTACAAGTCCCTTTGGATAGTTGGCGGGGAAATCAACATAACAATAATGATGATAAGGATAGTGAAATAGTTAATGATTTAAATATGAAAATGAGGACTTATCGTTTGCTGCGCCGTAGTCCTGCGATCCTCTTAGATTCACAGCATCCACAGTTACCAACAAATAATTCCATGGTAAACTCCACGTGTAGGATGGAGACGTAGTGTTAAGTGACAAAGTGTAAGTGGATGAGTGCTTCGTCCAACCGTCTTTTAAATACTGTTAGTGTTGGCGCAGAGACGACCTATTCTGGGAGAGCATTCCACGAGTGACGGACACGAATGGAAAAGAAATTTCTGCGGCACTCCAGACGACTGTATTGTTCTGCGAGTTTTAATGAGTGGCCCCTCAGGTTTGTATTGCTGCTGAGTTGCAGTAAGGGGCGACACACATGATGTGGGTCTCGCAGAATCAAGTATGCCATAATCAGGTCGCCACGTAGTCTGCTATAGTTTCCACCGAATAGTCTGCTATACCTACCCATATTTATTTTTTTCTGTGAACATAACTTTGTCAACCTTAACTATTATTTTGTCCTTCCTCCTAGCCAAGCAATGTAAGCATTTAATCAGTGATTTATTTTTGCATCTAACTCAAAATCAGCGAGAAGCTGGTTTACCCTTTTGCAATTGCTATTTTTCTAACTTATTTGTTACGTTGTGACAGTTGGAACACGCAATACTTACTTTGAAAATGCTATGATAGGTGACTCTCAAGTCTAGCCTAAGGCACGCTAGACATCGTGCCAGCTGAGACATGTTACGGCTCGTTAGACTGACACACTTTTGATGATCATCACCTTTTCACGTGTTACTTACACTGAAGACTAGGTTACACGACTCACGTCGCTCTGGCGCGTACGTGATTTAAAATGTATAGGCGTTCGCCTGGCGTCACGGTCGAATGGAATTGTCTCCAAGCGACGCAAATCGCAAGCTAGTTTGATAGACAGAGTTTCATGGCCGGATACGTGGGTACCCCCAGCGTGGACCGGTTGGGAGATTGCCTCACCTTACTGCAAGGAAATGAGCATCACCGTATACCTCCTCAAAATAGCAGATAGTTTGGACGGGTGGGCGCATCTTTGAACGCCTTTGAATTCAATGTACGGTGAGACCAAATATTTGGTTTAAATGAGTAACGCAACGTTGTGCATGTGGAATCGATTAAAAGCTGCCTGGAAGTTCCACTTTTGGATACATACGAGATCTACTGCAAATATCCAAAAAGGATTCCAGCACGTTATGGCACTCCGTTGTTCAAAACGAAGAACTGTAAATTTGGTGATGTATAGTAATTCGCCCAAATGTGCAGGAGGCATATTGACGTACAATTACTCGCTTTTGTCTATCGCTCATTCACTACGGCTCGAAGCAGGTTATATCACTGCTAATATCTAGCTGAGCAATTTAATGTAGGAAGACCATGGTTGGTAAGCCAACGAGAAATTAGATACGGTAATATTCTTAATAGTATATTCGTTCAACAAGTTTCTCTCCTTTATTTTATTCTGGGGCAGCCCAATCACTAAAACATACTGTCATCAAAAACACTGTCCGCAAAACACAAATTTCTCAGCGGAGAAGGACGACTTCAAATAGGAGCCGCCATTCGAACCTCAGGCGGTTTTGATGCCTCCATTACATATCAAGTTAAGTCACAACAAGAATTTGTCATGGCTCTAGACAATGAGTCGGTGGCAATCAACTGACGTCGAGTTTCTTTCCACAGTTATGAGAGGCAAATGTCAAACCTGGTATCTTCGTTGGACCAGCGATACAAAAGTAAATGGAGTGTGCCGAGTTATTAATTAGGCTGAATAGAACAGAGAAAGACGATTGGAACAAGTTTGTTGCAGTGGTTTACAACTTTATAGGCAAATTACTGATTTAAATTTTATAAGCGTTAGTTTAGGATTCTCAATTAGAACCCGACCAAATTGTGATGTACCATGTCCCCGTATTTTCATGTTTTCAAAGATCGGCCCAAATAATTCACGCACCACATGACAGCTTATTCAAAGAACCAAATTTAGCGATTTTGCCTCGTTTCACCATAATTTTAGCACTTTTAAAAACGCCAGTATATCGAAAATATTACAAGAGAATAGGTCCGACATTCGCATCGCACTAAGCGAGTACCTACATGTTTCGTGCTGAAAAATTGATGTTTTGTTGCAAATAAAGTGCGTTGCATAGCCGTTAGAAAGGCGCAAGTCAGAACGACTATTGTCGTAAGTTGGTATTATTCTTATTCACTATGCCATCTTATCACTATAAGAAAAAATACAACGAACTTAATGTGTTTTATAAACTGTATGTGACCTCTATTTCCACCATTTGGGAACAGCCTGGTATTGATAAATGCAACTCGCAGTGCTTGAACTGTGTCCACATCATATTTTGTATTTACTGAATGATTTAGGTGTTTAACTTTCATGCAACAATTGCGCTTTTCTTATGCCGTAAATGATTTATTGCAGCAATCGACTAGAGCGGGGTCCCCTAGTCTACTTACTAAAAACAAAGGGATAAATTGGCGACAACCGAAGGAATATTTTAGGCAAAAGAAATATCACTATCCATTACTAGGCTTTTTAAAACGACAACACAACTTACATACACACTATACAAGTAGGCCAATAAATACACACACAAAATTACATGCTTACTGCTTACGCTGCTTTATTGCTGTTTGTATCGCTATAAAAATATTTGCGAACAGAGCAGTGACAAAGAGAATCGGTATAAAAGCAGCCACGCACCAAGTGAACCTATGCACCGTGACTTTTCTTACCGTTTTGCCATTATCTTAACATACTACTGGTTTCTATGCCAGCCTATCATGTAGGGAAAAAAGCATTGTTAACCTCTAGCATCCACACAAGATCTAATACAATACACGAATAGGAAGATCGTATAGTTTTTTTTCTAAGTATAGACGCATTACATTGGTGCTTTGATCAATGAGTTCAAATCAACATAGAAAAATCAGTTGTTTAAAAGGACATATAGCCAGTTAATAGCGGGTGAATTTTAACCGCTGAGGTTGTGTATTTCTTCTGCCCTCCTCTATCCCCTAAATGCATTGCGCCAATAAAATATATTAAAGTTTCCATACTGCATTTTGCGGTAAATACCTAAGTTGTATTATCCGATATTCAGATTCCTTCATGATATTTTCTGGTACTTATTTAGCCCTCAAGAGATAGACTGGTCTAAATCAATACAGAGTTACGCGAGTTTGTTTAGTTTCTAAATTCGGAAGCTTTCGGGATTAGTACTACTTTTCCCGATAACATAACGCATATTAGCACTGGCTAACATTGTTCAGCGGCTGACAATTAATACCATGGAAGCCAGATCGTAAAATAATTTTCCAAATTTTGGCACCATCTTGATACTTTACCTGTGGAAAATACATAACTTGCATAAATGTTTCCAAGATACGAAACCAGATCGTTGTACATATTTATTTTCTCCATCGGATTGGTTTACTATTTTGTTAACAAAACTGAACGTGTAATGAGTTTGGATTTGCCACGGACATTTGCAAAACGTTACCAAGGTTGACACTTTGCTGGTACTAGCTTCGGAATCATCTTCTCTTGTCATTTTGCTAACTTTCATTAATACCATATTTTTCATTGTCTACAATAAACAACACATGCATACTTTTACAACACATTGTTTCGATTCATCCGAAACTGTCCGATCGCACTATATGAGTAACGGGATTGACCGACAGCATTGCGCAGAAGCGCATAAGGTGAGTAAAATATACGTTTCATTTTCTGGGAAACACGTCCTAAATATCTTTTGTATACTTCCATGACATTAGCAAAGGTGAACAACAGCCGAATCTTGTTGTCTTCAGATCCGAACCAACAACGATATTAGTTTCTTCTTGTCAACCAAAACAATGTTTTCTACTATAACATCTTTACACTCTTTTAACAGTGTAATATCCCACGACTTAAATATGGAGCTGCTTAAGACGTTAAGAACATTTGCAATATGTACCACACCAATGGTATGTATAATAATATAATTGAAATTTTTACCGTTTATCTTGGTGAACCTGCTCATCATCATCAAATCTAAGCACCTTTTTTGCTAGGGCAATCCTACGAAAACTGCCGGACAGACTTTTAAACCACACAAGGGTTGCGACTGCTGCGACTACTGTTCTTAGACATGTAAATGTTTTTGTTAACTGCTTCATTGGAGGTTACTCAACAAAGTATGGGTTATAGGCACAGGGAAGCTGATGTGTTCTTGGCTATCTCCATGGCTAGTAGCTAGACAGCATGTAATGCGTATCCGTGACCATTTACCTAAACCGAGAGCAGCCACTAAGGGAGTAACAAAAGAGAGTGTTCTTGGTCTGCTTTTTCTCTTAAATAAATAATACGTATTTCAGAGAATTAGGCATGATGCTAATTGGCGTTTGCTGATGAATTTAAAGTTTACTACAGAATTGAAGACTAGTAGCTCATGTTGTTCAGATGGCGGTTGAATTGTTCGCTAAGTTTGGCAATTTTGTTGCAAACCTTTCGTCACCAATTGAGGTGACATAATCAGTGCGTAGTTGCATGGCGTGCAGTAGCGTGGATTAGCGTAGCGAGCCTCCGCTATGCTACTCTACGCTACTGCACGTCACACAGCTATGAACTTAAGTTTCCTACCCACAAGGGTGTGCAAATACCCAGGCCGCGGTGCACCACATTCAACATGACTTATATTCTCTGAAGTCCTGGTAGCAACTGTGGCAGATAAAATTGGCCTTGGACAAGTGAAATATTCTGTCGTACAAGTATCAAACACCATCAGTCAGTCTTCCACAGCAACGCACGTACACCTCGCAATGCAAAGCAGTTAATGACTTGGACATGCAATATTATAACGCCCTTAACTTTTCTGAGCACTGTCAATCTCAATTTTCGAAAGCCGTGAGACCAGCGGTTTTACTTGCCATTGATTGCTTTTGCGGCATCTATCACCTGACCTTACACAACATATGTTTTGCCAAGCAAGGGACGCTGTAAGTTATTCCAAGCAAATCTGCAATAGTCTGACCATCATGATCTTGAGAGAACCCAGTGACGCTTCGTGAAATGGCTATGCCGTCACTCCTGAAAGATGGCATGCAAAAGGGGTTGGGATAACAAAAGAGTTGAACTTGTCGGACTTCAGGGACTGAAGCCACATCTTAATATTTTCAGGGTCATATCGCATCAAATTCACATTTTTATGTCGGTTTCACATGTGCAAATAGATTGGATATACAACTCGCAACAAACAGATAAAGGTGTCGAATCCAAAATTTACTGCGAGATTCGTACAACGTTAATTTTCTGTAAAATTATCAAACATTTAGTATCAGCTACTAAGATTTGTAAGAGCATACTCTTCAGTGCGCAATTTAAGCTGCGCTTAGCGGACAGTTGGACTTCCAACACGCGATTGTTGAACAACTACGTCCTTGGGTAATGTATTCGAGGATGGTATAGATGGCAACTGACTAAACCTGAAAAAATATTCATATAACTTTTGGGTCACAGCACCCTTCATTTCTTTTCATTTTTCTTTCCGGCCCAAACATCCGCTAGAAGCAACACTGAATGGTCGCATATTAAACCAGCTTTACCCTGTCACAGAGTTTTACGTGTCCTCCGTCACCCAGCTCAGTAATTCAATACTTCTAATCAGCTTAACTTCCCGTGCTCAGTGAGCATGCTTATTTTCAGCGAATTGTGATTTGTGTTACCCAGGTATTTTGGCGGGCTTCGTGCTTCTATGCAGACGCGCCACTATTTTGCTCTTAACAGTTTTCACTGCTGAGGCAATGTGCTTGATCAAGGATGCACCGGACTGTCTGCTGTTACTAGAATTAATTCCATATGATCAATTCTAGCGAAGCTAGAATTCAACCTGTGCTTTCAATTGCATTCGTTCATCGCCGGCAAGTGCCGCTGACATATATCAACAACAAGGCAATTCCAAAGACTTTGTCATACAGGAAGCAGTGTCGATGAGTAAGCTAGCCAAACTCCGCGTAGGTGTATCCTCGTCTTGACAACTCTGTTACGGTTAGTGAAACAGACCGTGCGAATGAGACAAAGTAAGCGAGGTTCAATGGCCCTTTATCTCACGTAACCAGACAAAAGCAGCGTACGCGCAAAAAAAGGTATCAATTGAATGGGTTTCAGTTTGGCGCAATTGCAGTAAACCAAATTTAGAAACAATCAAAACGCGTTATTCTTGTGTAAAGTATGGTCTTGCGTTTTACCTCCGCTATGCTGGTATAAGTCAATTAGAATGGAAAAGACAAATTAACCTGAATGATGTGCTCTGGTTTTGCCAAACAGGCAGATAAATCTCAATTATCAAGCCTATAATACCGCTCGTGAAAATGTGTGGAAATCTGTTTTCTACAGTCTGGCAGGTGGTAAGCTTCATTACTTTGCCATTAAAATCCAACAACCCCGATCTTGTTCTACAGCAAAACCCTCAGAGCTCCGTCCCTTGGTCAATGAATAAAGTCAGTTTTGCTAACCGCCCCATGGCATCTGCGTCACCTACTCAGACTCTCAACAACCCAGTAATTGGGCAAACCACACCTGGCTTGACTGCTATTAACGCATTCCAAAATACCACACCTGACAAGTTGATCATAGCTCCACAGTCCAGAGGCGGGTAACATACAGATCGATCGCCACGATAAAAAAGACAAATGAGACAACAGTATGTCCAATTTTCTGACTAATCACGATTGATGTGACGCCGTTTTCATAACATTCGTTAATACCAACTACATTTACAAGATACCAGCCACAAAACTCAAACCGACGTTCGCTGAGCAGAGCCACAGTGCGTTAACTAGTTTGTGCACTGAGTTTCCATACTCCAGATCTGGCACAAAAAAGCAAGTTGGTAGATGAACGTAATCAGCAGAACTTCATTTGCAATGCGATTGGTTTTCGGGTTGAGCCAACAGCGTCAACAGGAGTAGTGCGTCAGCCAAATTTGGTGCACTATGACGAACTCCGATTTATTTGAGTAGCGATGGACTTAACTGTGGAGATAGAGACCCTCCTGCTCTCAGCAGTTCCTCTGCGAAACGCAGTTGTGGGGTAACATAGTAACAAACATTTCCTTTATAGGGCAGTCAAAGAAAAAGCAAGACATGTCAGCTCTTCTATGAACGGAAGCAAAGAAATCGCATTTGTTCTTGGTGTCCTTGATCTACCAGATCCTCCTGGTTACGAAACGCAAATAGATGGCCGTAGATGGTAGCGCTACATTCTCGAAACACTCTCTCTGTAAAATGTAATCGCCAAATCGCTAACGAAAATTCCTTCATTTCCGAACTAAAAGTGCTGTAGTCCAAAAATATTAAATTTTGTGCTACACTACAAAGGAATGACAGAAATCCTATTACAAAGCTGGTTGAAGCATCGCTTCAGGATACCAACCTAGATCCGGATAAATGCAGAAGGCGCACGGCCACCAGTGGTCAGCACTTCATTGAAACATGCAAACTCAGCAATATGTTTGCCTCCAAATTCTGCAGAGTGATAGACACATAGCATTCGTGACACCTAACAGGACAAAGAGCAAACGAGAGGACATCTTGATCTGCAATGCTCCATGGAAACCACACAGCCTGCTAGAACTCTATGCGTCAATGACCCACGCAAAATCTATTAGTGGTAGATCGACAAACGTTGGCTTAAAAGTATACAAGGAGTTGCTGTTTACCCAAACACTTCTAACATTAAAAACTTTATCCTGCTTGTACACTAAAGCTCAGTGTCTTCTTAGAAAGTTGGCCGAACTTAGAAAATGCCAGACGTCACAACCGCGAGATCTCAGTGTGAATGCCGAGACCTGCGATAGCAAATTCTGAGGTCATTTTACCTGGTATGTCGCTGATACGGATTGATAGAGCTAAAAGAGGTTGTGGCGTAATTCTTTGTTACTATGCTTACATCTAATGCGAATATTTTGACCACGCCGAAATCTGTGTCCTAGATTACTTTTGGTGTCAGCTATAGTTGCGAAACAAAGACACATGTCTCAAAGCTGTGAATTATCGCCCAACAAACTCTACATGTGAAATGGACTAAAAATGAACCATGAATTTCAGGTTGCTGTGAGTGATGTTCTGATCTCAGGCGATTTTAATGTGCACGGCCTGCAAATAGCAGCTGCCGATATCGTGCTGTGCATAGCCTGTTTACAAGAAGTAATTTCCAGTTACCCACTGAATAACCATTTAACCTAACCCACCAGATTTCGCAATGTCAACAGGCCATCGATTCTTGATCTTATGCTCACCAACGAAGAACTCATGTTCGGCGAGATAGTTACAAACATGCCAAAATTCGCAGTAATCATTTCACTCCACTGTTTAACTAGGTATTTTATGCGAATTATGATGAGAAAGTGGATAATAATCTGTATACGCTCACGCACTACGAAGTGTTATCTGCGCATCTAAAGAGATTAGTTGGACTTTCTCAACTGATCGTCCCGCAGAAATTGCCTGAACCACGTTCACAAAGACATTTAGCACACAGGTAACGCACGCGTCTGAGCAAAACGCTTTCGGCGTCAAAGGAGTGGCAATTTATCACTGGGAAGCAGTACAGGTAAATACATGTCCTTGAGGGACTTGGCATATAGAGCTCCGGGAATTCCGATACCTGGAAGGCAAACGTGGCGCAGCGTAACCGCGACGAAAAGGTGACACATCAGCAGGAATAGATAAAGTGAGTCTGCATAAACCGCAAACACTTACACATGCATGATAATGAACTACGTAAGTTCTAACGTAGAATTCCAGCACTGGTGAAGACTGAAGGGTGCACGCCGCCGGAAACAAAAGCAACCGATCTAGTACGGTTCCGTTACACACACACTTTCCAGAGAGTAACGGGCCTAAGAGTTTCCCTGTTTCTATTGTCCCACCATCAGTTTTATCCAATAATACTTTGACTGCACAAACTGACTTAAAGAAGCTGCTGTCCCTGCGTATCCATTGCTCTCCTGGTGTTCATAACTTTCGACCGAAGGCTTTACAGGCAGCAGTCAGTGACCAAAGGAAACCTTGGCTATATTCTGTCAGTGCCTTAAGGATGAGACCCATAGTTCAACAATATGGGAGCAAGGGATCATCACTTCTATTCATAAGGGAGGTAGTCGCACTGATCTAACCAACTACTGTGTGATAAGGTTGTTCCCTATACTTTTCAATTTTATGGACCCTATCATGGCTGATACACTTATGCAGTGTCTGGAAAATCTAAGCAAAATAGCACTAAGGCAAGGTAGCTTCCGACAAAATTGCTTATACACTACGGACTTGCAAATTGCACACAGTACATAAACTAAAGCAGTTGGTGGTGGAATAGGAGTCAGTGATTATACCTGAACTTCTCAAAAGCGTCTGATTACGTAGACTACCGAATTTTCAACAAGCTACTGTGTACACTAGCTCTATGTAATTTGTGACCCGCTGTTTCTTTGGCCCGGCCACTTCCTGCACGAAC
This sequence comes from Dicrocoelium dendriticum, assembly GCA_944474145.2. Classification (NCBI taxonomy): domain Eukaryota; kingdom Metazoa; phylum Platyhelminthes; class Trematoda; order Plagiorchiida; family Dicrocoeliidae; genus Dicrocoelium; species Dicrocoelium dendriticum. The sequence goes on from OX104070.1 coordinate 22,094,964, forward strand.
ACCTGCTGGAGGTGAGATTAGGAGAATCCCTGTCCAAGGCAATTGTGATGTAGTGCGGTTTACCACAAGACACGTTGCTGGGGCCACGTATATACTTGCTTTTTCTAAACGATCTGGCGAACAAATTACTTACATTTTCCCATTTATCGCGGATGATATTAAGTTGTGGCAAGCGATCAGGAAACTGAACGATCACGATAGGCTTCAGCGTGACCGCAGCACGTATTCAAACTGGTAAGTTCAGTATATAAAACCGTTAAATGTGGAAAAATGTCCCCCAGTTTTATTGCGTTATAGTCATTATTATATATAGGCTTGGGTCACATGTATTGCAAACCACTTCGCAAGAACGCTGCCGTGGTGGGATCATTCAACTTTATCATAACTGTTCAAAGCCGTCATAGGCACCTGTGAACAAATCCAACCAGCATGTTGGCTTGCTGCGGGGATCATTCGAAGTTTCACCCCATCCATCTTTGCACTGATACAAAACTCTTACATGCGCCCTCACGTTGAATGCGCCTTCCAAGCATTTCAAGCGTTGTTGCAGCGCGATTCAGAATTGTTAAGGAAACTACAAAGCTGTGTCACAAAATATGTCAAGGGCCTACGAAATCTGTCCTAGCAGCAAAGGCTGAAATAATTGAGTGTTTTCAGCGGACGTTATCCAAGGCTACTCATCGACCTCACATTAGTCTACCAAATATTTCGTGACACCGATCACTTATGCATCACTAGCTGAAACTAAGCCATGACACCTATCTCGGAGGTAACACACTGCAATTGTGTGAACTATATAGCCACTTAGAATACGCTGGTAAACCCTCAGGGAACATGGAATTAATGCCCCACATTATCCATCTTCAAAAAAGCCTTGATGATATTCTTCCAGATTTACACTAAGTGCCATAGCCCATAATCCTAATTTAAGGACATTAAGGCACAACAAATAATGGACGGTGTCTTAATCCTACTATCAAATGAGTTAATCCCAAACCCCTGAGTGAGCCCTGTATTTCACATATACTTTTACTCGCACTGTATTGTTATTTTTGTGTAATTATCACCTTAACTATTTTATGGGACATGTCAGGCTTTCGCTTTTATACTCGTCATAAGCCATTGCTCTATTGCTCCCTAAACTGTAGGGAGCTAGCTAGGAATATACAGCTATGCTCCGTTATTTTATACACAACGTCTGGTAGGATTTAGCATTCAATGAGCTACATTGTGGTGAAATTCACTCCCACTAAGTTACACAAAATTGCAACGAACGGTAGATAGCAATTTTCTAAATGGCAGCCCCTCGGGCGACACTGAAGTAAAGATTAAATTTCCAACGATTCGCAGGATCCAGCAAAAACGTATACATGTCCGTAATTTCAAAAAGTAGCTCACGGGAAAATAGCTGGGATGTGCAATGTTGAAGGAAACAAACGCTTGTTAACGTGAGAAATGATACTGTGTAGATCACTGTAATTTCTGTTCTCCTAGTATATGTAAGCTACGTTAATACGCTCCCTTAATCTTTAATTTAATCCAAATGCATTTTGTTAATTCCGGCTTGCTGTATTTGTTGAGTGCTTCGTTTGCTCGTTCCTTTGCAGTTATTTAATTTAAATGGTTCAGAAATGAAGTCTACCGTTGTGTGTGCAAGCATTGTCAATCCCGTCTAATAGTTATTGCGGTATTAGAAACTAAGCCACTTGTTGTTGCATCAAATTACCAAATCTGGCGTCCGCACAACGCTGTAGATTTATCCATATATTCAATGACGTTGGCGCCAAACACGACGCCTGCAGCATTAGCTGAACCAGCCCACCAAGGATCTTTATGTGAACATTGTTAAAAATTCCAACCATCGCCACATTTCTAAACTTAAATTTTGCCATAACTACAATAAAGCAATACACTGTCTTGTACAGTGATCTGAATGCAGCTTAGGTCTGGTCCACTGAGAACATAATTCAGTTCAATATGACGAAGTGCCATGTTTGGAGCACTCATTACTGCTTTCTGAGTTAGGTTCTATAACGGGCTTCTCATCAGTCCTATCTTGGCGCGTCCGCGCAAAAGGACCGTGATTGCTTTCGAGAGACCGAAAAGAGGTTAAGGAAATCGAATCAGTAGTTAAGCGTCCTTAGGAAGGTGCTCCAAAATTTTCAATTGTCTTGCTTGCTCTAACTATTTGGCGCAAGCGCGAGGTCGCATTTGCAATACGTTGGCTAGCGTTAACATTTGAGTTTGAGGCGCAATCTCACTGCGAACAAAACTTCACAGCGCAGAGGGGAAAGATGGTTTTACCCCCTCTTTTTCTGCACACTCATTCTGACAACTACAAATGTGTACAGCGCGGATGGCACTGGGTTCAATAGGACTATCTCATAATGTTGCATCATATTCTGTAATTCGTCAAACGATTTTGTCGAAAAAACCTTTAAGTCTGACTTAAAACATATACCTTGGGGTTCATCAATTTTGACTGGTCACGCAGTACAGCGGACTGGAATGTGGACGCAAATATTCCTTCCTTCGAATTTCGAATCACTGAAGCTTTTTCTCAGTGCAAGTGCTTAATACATTTAAATTAAAAATGTTCAACAGACGAATTGGCAACACGCTGACACATTTACACTACAAGATATAGTCGGTGATTTTCGTATGACGAGATTAGCATGGAAGAATTAGCAGACTGCAAAAACTTTCCTTAAAATTTAGACAGGTATACTCATAACTTTGCTATTGCAACCCTCTTGTGGGGCCCGTAATTAACGACTGCTTTTTGAACGCCTTATTTTCTTGTAATCCTCACTCTCATTACTCTATTTTACTTTTCAGACAGTTGTCTTATATTCGGTATAAAACATTGCTCTGTATGTTATCCTGTTATCACTTGCGGAATAAATTCATTGGAGTGAGGTAGCTGCAAATGGACCTGCCGATCAAAAGAACAATGGCTGTAGCTCTTTCGTTCAAGTGCAATGCTCATGACAGACATTTAACGTGAACTAACGCGTCAGGTTACATGTTAAGTAGGACATAACTCTAGATAGACAGCGAGGTTTTTAACCAAATTGGTGAAATAGTCATATAAGCATGAACACCATTAGTGCAAAAGTAATAGTTGAACCACCATTGAAATATCAATAGGTTTTAAATAGCAACTTATTTCTTCGGTTTACCAGACGACATTATATAGTAATTACGAAAGCCTCAAAACTAACATAAGCTCAAATCCTGATGATAGGTACGGCGCAAAACTGAGAAAACATGCCTGTATATTGCAATGGCTGAATACGAATTTGTCCATGTTTAATAATATGCATCTGTTCCATACTTTCATCAGTTTTAATAAACTTAACAAAAATGAATATTTTGCTATCCATATAAACGAATTGGTATTAGGACTCGCGATCTTTTGGGTGTCATCCAGACCTCTCTCTCTAGGTCAGCATGTCGCTGTAAACAAATCTATTTACAGTTGCCAATAACACTGCGTTTGCAAGTTTGACGCACTCATGTTTATAAGCTAATATAAGGAATCGCGACCAAGTCTTTATCGTGAACTTCGCTCAGGTGACTAATGCCACTACATTTGAATGGGGTAAATATTCGCTACTGCTCGCTCAGAGGCTAAACAAATTAACCGACCCCAGCAAAGGACCAATGTAGTTTATTTTGCAAACACGGTACGGCATTAAGGTGTCGAGACAGAGTTGTTGGGAAGATATACGAGGGTTTTATTGCGTTATTAGCAATTAACGAGACCTGCTTACTTCCAAATAGATTCAGGCTCATTTGCATCACCCATAATTCTGTTTGTCTAATTCTCTTAGTCATCGTCCTTGCAATGCAAATAGCGTCAGTTTTATTCTCACGATTTTTATGGAACGTTAGTAAATATGAAATCTCAACTCATCTTTGAACTTTTTCTGAAGTTATTTAGTAGGCTTTGCGTAGTTGTCATACGAAATACGCTTAAGTTATCACGTGATATATTACCGTTAAAGTAACGCAAGGAAGCCATTTCGATCCCTGTCTAATATGCATGCAATCGCTTAATAACTTTTATACAACGTAGCAAACCACTTTTGCAGATGATTTAAAAGTTTCCTATAAGTTAAATCATCTCAACTTGTAACCGAATTAACCATTATCAGAAGCAAACAGCATGCGTTGGTTAATTAGTCTATAACGTGTTAGATGCGGCTATGTACAACGAAATGTTTGACTGAATCACGGGGAATGCTGGTCTTCAGCAATTCAAAAATTCCCATTTATTAGAATGAAACAAGGGACGTCGAATCTGAGTAAAGAATTCTTTTCGGCAATTCTCATCAGACTCAAACATTACATGATGAAGTAAAGTGCTAAATGTGCCGGATTGGGCTGCGTATTGAACATAATGTTTAATTCCACGGGTACAAATCAGTGAATCACGGGGTCATTGGGAGTGGCAATTATGTACAGCGGAAATCATAGCCGAAGTTGTAGGCCACGGTAGAAGCAAAGGACGTACAAACTATTTCTGTACGCACAGTTCTGGCTTGAGGTGGCGGATGTAGCTAGCTTCCGCAATAGACAGAAGATGCATCCGGAATCCGCGCGTGAAACGTTCAGGAACAGCATAAATGACTCTAAAATCATTTTCCGTCCCTGCATGACTACACTCTAGTAGGTGAGATAAGATGGAACTGTTGCCGGACCTCGCTTCGCCTTTGTAAAACCACTTTGGGAGGTGTTCGCGAATCCTATGAGATAGGCGCCTCGTGGTACGACCCACGTATCGTGTCCCACAGGAGCACGAGTAAAGATAAACAAGCATTGCTCGAGTCACCGAAGGCAGCCTGTCTTTCAAAGGTTTTGCGAATAAAGACTTGTTGTAAAATACTATATGTAGGCGAGCCGCGAAGTAGGTCTTTTCATCAGCTTCTTTCAAACGTTTGGACAGGGCATCAGCCGCACTGTCGCCTTTGAAAGGAATATGCACATTTAGTTCTTTTTTGGGTACGTTTATCCTCGGTGGTTTTATCTTGCGTTCTTTCAAATGCTTGAGGATGAATTTATCTGGATACCCATTCTCTCTTAGCGCGTCGCCAATTCCATTCAATTCCTTGGTGATTGTGTCCGGGGTGCAAATTCTATGTGCCCGGAACGAAAGAGTGCTTACTAGGTTCCGTTTGTACTGTATGGGTACCGCACTATAGAAGTTGATGTAATGTCCAGTCCAAGTTGGTTTTCTATACCCCCTCTGCTGCATGATCCATCGGCGTTTCTGATGATATCAACATCCAGAAACGGTAGTTGGTTTCTGGATTCGCGCTCACATGTGAAATGTAGCTTCTGATGCGCATCATTAAAAGCTTCCAACGGTTTCACAGTCTGCGCCTTCGATTTGCAGAGTATAAATGTATCGTCTACATAACGTATATACATCTCGACCTCGTTGATGTGCGTTCTTAATACGTTATGCTCCACTTTTGCCATAAAGACATCTGCTAGAAAGGGTCCCAATGGTGAGCCCATGGCAACTCCATCAATTTGACGATACATCTCCCCGTTGAAGGTGAATTGCACTTTTAAAGTGCATCTGAGTAACAATTCCTTCAGGAGGTTTTCCGGGATATTTACAGGTACATTCAGTTGCAGTACTAGTTCGCAGACATATTCTATTGTTTCCAACAACGGAATATTAGTCAACAACGACTGCGCATCAAATGGCGACGACGTATAGTATTTTACAACAAGTCTTTATTCGCAAATCCTTTGAAAGACAGGCTGCCTTCGGTGACTCGAGCAATGCTTGTTTATCTTTACTCGTGCTCCTGTGGGACACGATACGTGGGTCGTACCACGAGGCGCCTATCTCATAGGCTTCGCGAACACCTCCCAAAGTGGTTTTACAAAGGCGAAGCGAGGTCCGGCAACAGTTCCATCTTATCTCACCTACTAGAGTGTAGTCATGCAGGGACGGAAAATGATTTTAGAGTCATTTATGCTGTTCCTGAACGTTTCACGCGCGGATTCCGGATGCATCTTCTGTCTATTGCGGAAGCTAGCTACATCCGCCACCTCAAGCCAGAATTGTGCGTACAGAAATAGTTTGTACGTCCTCTGCTTCTACCGTGGCCTACAACTTCGGCTATGATTTCCGCTGTACATAATTACCACTCCCAATGACCCCGTGATTCACTGATTTGTACCCGTGGAATTAAACATTATATTTAATACGCAGCCCAATCCGGCACATTTAGCACTTTTCCTCATCATGTCATGTTTGAGTCTGATGAGAATTGCCGAAAAGAATTCTTTACTCAGATTCGACGTCCCTTGTTTTATTCTAACAACGAAATGTCTTGATTGATATGTGTTATAAAGCAGCTTTACATATATGATTACCGGAAACACCATCCCTTTTAATAATCTGGCCGAGATTAATAATCGCGATCATACATCTTCCTAAATTTTTAAATGCAGTCGATGTTTACTGGAAAAATTCTAGGTAACCCCACTTCTGCACCCGTTATATTAAAAAACATGACTAGGGTCTAATGATAAATAAAAAGAAGAAAGGTTAAAGTACTCTTTTAAATACCTATGTGCCATATCTTGGTACTGTTGTGTAGATGAGTTGAACGCGATCAAACACTAGAGGATTGTCCTGTTCTGCGAGCCGAACATTTCTGTTTTAGACGTTTCGTTAATAAACTCGGCAGCATCTTCAGTACGGCTAATCATTCCTGAATCGCGGAGTCTCGCAAACTACTGTCATTCGGATCTGGCAGTAAGTTGAGAGACTCCGCGAATCAGGACTAAGTAGCCTCACCGACGATGTTGCCTAATTGGATAATGAAACGTCTGTACCAGAATTTTCCGCCTCGGAGAACAGGACGTTCCTCTCATCCACACCCCGAGCTAAATGTATCCGCAATAACTTCCAAACAATCAAACATGTTCACCGTGAATTAGCCATGGTTATGTACGATTAATCTATACTAAGCTATTATTGTCTGGTTGTAAGGATTCCTGACTCTCAACCGGGCGGCCTGGGTATTACTGCTGGCGAGCGAATGCTGACGGCAACTTCTCATCCACCGGCAATTTCTCATTGCATTTTACGGAGATGCCGCAGTTCTGAATGCCTTTCAAGTCGGTGTGGACATCGCTCTCTGCGCCTGGGCTGACGCTGCCTTGATAGACTGGAGTCAAGTTAATAGCCAGGTGTGAGTCATCATATTGGCCGGCTTGTTCAGAGAATCGATGTCGAGGGGAACAAAAGAGGCTGTGTGTCACTTTTGCCACCGACTGAACTAGCCCCATTGTAATGCAAAAGTACAGACGTTGTCGTACTTACTGGTGTTCTGGAAGCCCACTGATGAGCTGCATATAAATAGCCAAATGAGGGAGGCTCCCATAATAACATTGATGAGCGGTTGCTATGCTTGTGTAAGCATATATGTATATTTCAAGAGAACTATCTTTCGACACGGCACCCGCAGAAGAGTGATATCGCAACACACAGCCATGTACGCAAACCGATCACAGTACGACCAGTTTTCGCTGGAAAGATTGTGGCCGAAACTGTCACTCGATTTGGAGCACCACCGTAAATCCGATCACACACTAGTATGTGCCATCTGTGAGTAGGTTTTGGGCGGACGTCTGCAACGCAGCCGTGAGTGCATGGGTAATTGTCAACGAACAAAGCCAGATGTTCTGGATTCGTATCGCACTACGTTTGCATCCGGGCTGAGTATGTAATCAGTGAACAAATTTGATGATCACTGGCCATAAAGTTATCAAACTTTTTTAGCAGCAGGCAACTAGTCAGTGGGTCCCTACAAGTCTTTATAACATCGATGCTCGCCGACTTGTTCCGGTTAAGAGCAGACACACTAAAGCTCGCACAAATAGCAAAGAGAAACTAAGTGCCAGCTTGAAGTGAGACCGCGTAGCCTGGTAGTATCATTGTGCGTTGAAAATGGAAACAGCCGTTGCCGTTGACACCAACTTATATTATACCGCAAGATTTGCGCACTGAATAGCAGAAGACAGTGTTAACTGAACGATATGTGATTAGATTGGACAACCAAACTACAAATTGTCAAAACACTTGTACCTTTTAGAAAACGCTTTGAGTAGCTAATTAATAAAAAATGTCATCAGTTTTTCGGATATTGAACGATTTTATCCTTCGGTCACCCCCTAGATCCGCCCTCAAACACAGTACTTGAAGGTGAGATCAGACTTCTGAGATCGAATAAAATCATGGGAAGTAAAACTTCCTAAGTCTTCACTAAATCCGGAGGAATGCTCGAGCGGATGATCTGCACAAATAAATTTTAAAGACGTGAGACCACAAGGCTGTGCCGACCGACTGGAGTTTCTCTGTCATACTCGCAATATTTAAGAATTTTAAGTCAGGAATGCGGCAGTCAGAGTGGCATCTGCCTCTGTTGGTGGTTGTTGTGTTCTGCATAGATTGACTGGAATCCGTGAAAGGCACGTTTGCGAAAAGTAAACCGGTTTCCGCCTAATTCAGGACACGAATAACAACATTTTCACGTTAAATCAGTTGTTGGAACAACGCCACATTGATTAGCAATCCACCGTAGTCGTGTTGTTTGACATCAAGTTTATCTTCTATTCGATGGATCGATGTGAACTTAGGGATTGCTTGATCGGGTGAGGTGCGCTCTATATGTAACGGTCCTAAGAGCGATTTACGCATGTAGTTCGGGCTTATAGCAAGCAGTCGCTGGCCTTTGATCACGCCGGCTTTGTAAGACAACGTTGAACGCAGTAAACATTCTCCTTTGAGTTCGCCCTTGATAAAGTGCTGGAAAAAGCTTAAAGTGTATACCAAATGCAAAGTTTGGAGCTTCTCCCAGATGACTGGGTTCTTAATTTTGAGTATACTGAGGACATTGCCGTCATATGTGCCATCTCTTAAACTTGCCAAGTAGCACTGACCAGGTTATCATTGGCTGTTAGTCGTTTTGTCTGTACTTTGCACTATCAAAATGAGAAGTCTCTCCCAATATTGACACAAACCCACTGCTACGCTGAGGATGGCTGATGAGCAGCTAGAAGTCGTTCAGAAGGTCAAGTATTTAGGCTGCTTTATCAGCACCCGTAGGAGCAAAACTTAGGCCAAGAACCGTATAGCGAACCCTCAGGACGCTTTTGCCAAATTCCCGCCACCTGTGGCGCCATCGTGACATAACTCTCACTTTGAAGAGCAGAGTTTACAATGCAATCATCTGTACAACCTTCATATATGATGGTGAAACTTGGCACATCAGGTCGGCAGTCTTAAATAAGCAACCAAATTTCGACAGTCTTTACCTTTGAAGATTGGCTTGTGTCTGGCGGAAACACTGTCTGAGCGATGAGCAATTTAGACATCGTGTATTTGGTGCAGGTAAAGTGAGTGAATCGTTCAGCACCAGTACATCACTTTGTGCAGGCCAGCATGCCGACCCCGGCGACGTGCGTAGTATGCGCGCCACTAGTATGGATGAAATAATAGGATTGGATGCTAAGAGGTGAATTCAGTAGGGGTAAGGAAAATACTTACTTCTTATTCGGCGTAGTTTGTTGACTTCCAACTCTCGGGCTGTTCGAAGGGAGATGAAAATGATTGGTAGATACACTTGTTCATATGGCAAAGGGTCGAGCATATTGGCGTTTGAGTTTTGCGTTTCTTAGTCATCGCCCATCCAGCTGCTTCTCTTCCCGTATGAAATCTCACACTCCTTAAGTATTATGTTATACTGCAACTATTACTTGTATTTTTTAGATTTTGTATGTCTAAGTGGCAGGTATGTACGGCAAATGTCAAACTTTACACCTTTGAATAGAAAACAGATATTCAGTACGTGTTGAAGAATGTAATGTTATAGTGTATATACGGAATCAAGCTAAAAGTTTACTTCAGGTAGTTCCGCTTGCTATTGCTTAGGCCGCATGAACGCATCCCATTTTAAAAATGTATTATAAAAGAAACAAAATGGCCTGCTAACATTGAAACAGAAACAAACGCTGAATTTTTAAAGGAATCGCAGTCGAATTTTGCGGAGGTGCTGGAGCACATCTGAAGCAAAACCAGCCCAAATCTACATTTAGATAAGCAAACACATTCCAGCAAGGTAAGCAATAAAATAAAATAAATCATGGCGACACAAAAAATACCATATTGAACTCAGGAATTCCGAAGCTAAGCAAGGATTCTGCTCGCAATTAGTTTAGCAGAAAGCCAATAATTATAAGCTCATTATCTGCTGATGCGCCTGATATAGTTCTTGTTACGAGCAAGCATGTTAGCGGATGCAATTTTGTTGCCGTCTTCACTAGTCATTTGTTGATGAACTTTCACAAATGTTTCCATTTATATGCCTCGTTTCCATACATCTTGATTTATCCGACTTCAGCAACTGAGTGTCGAGAATCGCGAACCCTTTATTTTAGACATATGTGCTGGTATTACCAGTTGCTTGTGACTAGTGAAAGCCACATGTACACACACGGATGACAATATTATAACGTTCCTAGTTAATTTTGCTCTAATTGCCTACCAACACCACGCCCTAAATGCAATACCTCTCTATCTACTAATAAATTTACATTTCTCTTTAGTGCCTACTTACGTCACATATCAGACTATTTCCCTAGCCCTTTTCTATAGCAGCACCAATGTGTATGACATACGATATACGTCTGCATATGTGGTTGCCCTAGTCGAAACAGTATTTCCGTCCATATTTTGTTCAAACAGTACATGCTACCTGAATAAATGTTTATTTTGTGTATAGAGATGGGCTGTTTTTCCATACTTTTACTTATTGTCACTTCCTATATAGGTCTGTTTGCTCAACACTGTGTCATTCTGGACGCAAAGTTGCCGCAATCTAGATTAAATTAAAACTCTATATGACATTTTTGCAAGTCTGCTCGTTGCAATAAATGCTGTTTATCCCAAAAGAAAATGCATGGAAGTGTAATTTGATAATTGGCTACAGATAGCTCCTATTACTAAGCAGAAAATTCGATGTGTCTCGTACTACGATAATTTGGTGTTAAACGTTTAGTAATTATTTAAGTTTTACCTTATTATTCTACATGGAGGATTCCATCTGAGTTGTTTTATTTCCATTACAAATCAAAACTACGGCCTTAGGTTTTTGCATTTTCAACAAAATGAATAATTCTTTATGCACACATCAAAGCGTAATGCACCGACACGTAGTGACAATGATAAATCTATCGTTTGTGGTAGAGTAGTTTGGAGGGTCGAAATTCAATCATCGGTTTAACTCGAAGTATAGGCTGTTGCGGAATCGGTGAAGAAGCGTCTAGTATGATTTATCTCAGTCACACAACCGGCTGAAAGCCGAAGTTAATTTTTACGTTTGTAACTGCAGTCTGAGGAAAAAACGTTTTTAAAAGTTCCGGTGCCAAATGATTATTTTCAATAATATTAGACCTATTCGCGATCCGTCTGTTGCCAGTACATGTAATCTATTGAGCTTTCATTCAGGGGGTGTTCCATGAAAAATTGAGGACAATCCTTTTTATTGTTAATTCTACTGGTAATTCAATCTGGTTAATTGATACTATATTAAGAAAGTTATGTTGTTCTCAATTGATTATGTCCATTGTTCACTTATAACCTGTTCTAGGTACCGTGTTGCATAAAATATTGTCTATATAATTCGACATTATATATGGATTTACGAGCCATTTGTAACTAAGCACTTTGTTCTCTAAACTTTGGAAAAATCCTAGTTGGGATAAGGATACTCGTTAAGGAGATCACAGATATCAGCCAGCCAGACAGCGCGTAAAGATCGATCGAATTTCCGCGACTGTTTGTATGTTAGCTTTAAAATTTTAGCCAACCACAGGCCGTGAGAATCGATTAGTTTCGAGCAAGTGTGTAATAATCGTGAGGATCTGGACCGTCTTTTCCTTGCTGTTGTTTATAACCGTTTGTGCGGGTAAACTTTTTCAAGCAGTGCCATTGTTGTCTCGTTATTACTCCGTGTGAGTTATAGCAGTCTGGCTACGATCATGGATCAAACTTTTATTATGAAAACGTTAAAAAATCAGCACCACCAATTGAATCAACAGCAGATATGATTTGAAATTCTCGCAAGGAACTTTTCACTACACAAATGAGAGGTTCCAGAGGGCAGAAGTGATACCTAACTCAAAGTTATATTAGCCAAAGAAATGCAACCATTCAATTGCGATCCGGACAGTGGCAGTACCATTTTAGCTGGGTGTAAGAGATTTGAGTCTAATTTTGATGTCGACGGTCAGCAATCGAATGAATCAGAAAAACTTCGGCTGTTGATTCAAAAACTTGGGGGTTCTGAACACACAACATACGGCAGTTATATTTTGAAAGGATATCCGCGAGAATATGAATAAATACAGTTTTTTTCTCGGCAATACGCGCAGTACCAGTACAAGTGTGATCAATTCTTTGACAGAGCCGCAGAAACTTAATAAACGTATGTGCACCAAACGAAATATGTAAGTTGGCAAAATACATGTCTCGGAAAACTGTAAATATATGTTGCCTATGAATGTTGCTAGGATGATGGACAAGTTAATTTGTGTCAACAAAATATGTTACACAAACACAGTTAAATCTAGGTGTTTCTCTTTTAAAAACATTGGGTGGGGTAGGTTTGAATTGTTCCATAACGTAGATCTCCATTTTTCACTGGGAGAAAGAAATTGTCTAAATGTTTGACACAGAAATTCAGATGTTGAGAACCATGCCGGTGTTAAGCAGAAGGCAGTGACCTTATTTTATCGGCGACTCACATCTGCCAACTCGCAGTGTTTTAAAACAGGCACTTAGTGATATTCCATAGGGAGAATGCTTGCCATAACTTCCTGGAACATTATCTTTAAAAACAATTTGGCTACCAATTAGCCACTGGCAACACTGCTTTAAGACCGACTTCCGCACGACTAATCGCAGTTATGGTGCAGCAAATTTTCCGTTAGCTGAAAGGAAAGCTTAGTCAGGATTCACCAGTAACGTTTTTAATCATCGATATTAAACAAAGATGGGGTTATGGAGAATTAGATGGAGAGTGGCGCAGGTGAGCAAGAATCAAACGGTATTGAATGTCGGATATTCCATATACATAGCAGATACCCCACGGTCCAGTTGGGTTTCGCAAGTAGGTCCATAAGGAATAACCATCACAGAAAAGTAGAACACTTGTAAGGAGATAAAGTATTTTAAGATGGTTCAAAGGTAAAACGCATTTGAATCGATTGTTCAAGTCGGTAGAAAACACCAATCAAGAGCTTGCTGTGGTATTCGGAATACAGGTATGACCGAAAGCAACAGTACAGACCACAGTCGACATTCATCCAAAATGCATGAGCTTGTCAGCAGAACGCATTGCCAAGCTAGGTAAGGTATCCATGGCATAATGGCTCCAAATAAATGAAGCTATTGATATTACATGGGAAGTAATCCACTATCGCTTTGGACGAGACATGTCGCCGTGGTATCGCAAGTAATGGAAATCTGGCAGGTAGATAAAGCGCATTTTTGATCTAACAATCCGGAGGTGAGAAGGATTTAAATCCAATATTTCAAATCAGCATTAGATATGGATCATATGTTTGCTGTATTCTCTACAACACAGGTATGGCTGAAGGAATAGTACAGACCATAACAGATAAAAATACCAAAGGCATATAATTGATGGCAGGCCACAATGGCGGTGTGAGTGACGTATCCATGGGATAATGAGGCCAATCAAATGAATATACTGATTGCAAGAGGAATACTCCACTGGCGAAATGAACAGAGCAAAACACCTTGTAAGGTGATGTTTCGAATGTGAGAGTTATTTCAACCAAAGTATTCAAACCACTGGAAGATGAGATCAAGGGAACAGAATGCCTGACGGGGTGGTCCGGGCTGTCCAAAAATGTCTTTGGAATTAAGCGAAATAATTTACAGAAATATGCCAAGTTACTACGATTCAGGTAAGTTTATTTAACCCTTCTAGGTAGGTCTCGCGGAAGGGCAAGGAGGATAAGGTCAGATAAAGGAAGGACTTTAAACGTAACGGAGGGAATGAGATGAGCTAGCGAGCTGTAAGCTTTCTTATACTGAAGTTGTGAAAGGAATACCAGTGTACCAAAATTAGCTGTTGCTGGAAACAAGAGTAAGCTGACCACAAATTTTGGACAGCGGTCGTCTATGCCTAACGTTTGTTATACTTCCTTAAATCTTTCTACGGCAGAAGACGAGGACAATGCGGCATATGCAAGTAGAGTGAACATGGCATATGAAAGTTCTACTATAAAGGAAAATAAACAGAGAAATGAGATATAATCGAAAAATGACATAAGCCGATCAATTCAAGGCGTTGATTTTTGTAGCTGGCTTAACATGGTCTACAGATTTGGATGTCAAAATAATTTACTATCAAAAGTGGACTCTGGCTGTGATATTTCCCCCCGCGCTTTTCGATCCCATAAATGTCAAGATTGTTGCGTAGTAGGTTACAAGACACGACACTGTTTCCGTTTGCTCAAACAGCACCAATCCACCTGATTCACTAGGCAGTCAAATCTAGCCTCCACTACATGTGATCTCCGTGGATGCCATGGCAGAAAATTTATCACCTTTTTAAATCACAATTTGCAACTCGACACTGCTTCCGACATAAGCATCATTTCACTTTAAACTTAAAAATGCATTGGAGAACTGGGAATGTTGTTACAAAACTTACTGATCGAAACGCTTCTATCAAGTTAAGCTACTTTTTGGGACAACTGAAATCTGATTTCACATTTTGAAATAATAAATGCAATGGAATATGTTACGTTGCAGCATAAAATGAACATAATGTACTAGGCACTTATTGGATAGATGAGTTACAATTATCGGATGTTTCAATCAGTTAAGTTTGCGACTAAAAGCTCAGAGCACGCGAAATGTGTCTTCAAGTGATATCGCAAAGGTTGATATCAAATGGAAAATAACATTTTGGCAAAATTGCGAGAAAATGATGCAAGGGTTTTCAATTTAGCACTTAGATTGTTCACCAATTTTTAGCTACTTTGTAAGTCGCATCCTAAGCAAAGCCAGTATTCCATCCTAAATGGTCAGTAGCCTACTCAGCCGTCCCATTGGTTAGTGCACAATTGTATCGTTTGCAGAAAGTGGATGTGCTAACCAAGGTTAATTATTCAACCTAGGCTACTCCTATTGGGGTAATTAAGAAGTCCAATGTCACGGTAGATAGTGGTGGTGATTTCTCAACTGGACTAAATGATGCACTTTAGACTCACCAATACCCATTGCTTATTTCGAAGGATTAGTTTGCGCAGTTTAAATTTGGCAAAATTTTTTCAAACATTTAACTATCTGGTGCCGACTTACAAGTCGAAGTTGATGAGGAATCTTGACACATTCTCACCACTAATACTCATAAGTGTCTATACGAATACAACCTACTTTCGTGGGAATGAAGTTCGCCCCGGCAATTTTTCTACAGGTAATGGACACAATGCTAAACGGGTTGCCTTTTGCTATTGCTTACATTGATGACACAATAATCGTAAGCGCTTCAGTTGAGCTACATCAGGAACACTTAATGAAGTGTTTGGCAGGATTAGGTGTTTCGGATTTACGCTGCAAATGGACAAATGTGCGTTTTCCATGTCCCGAATTTCGTATCTTGGTTCAATAATTGAGGCCAGTGGTAGTCGTCTTGATCCAACAAAAATTATGGTAATCCAGTAACCACAAGTCCCAAAGGACAGGAAAATGCTCCCGTCGTTTTTAGGACCAGTAAGCTATTACAATAACTCTGTCCCTTATAAGCACTCGCTACGGATCCTACTAACTTAACTCTTGAAAAGTAATAAAAAATGAGCATGATTACAAGCTCCTCAGTTGGCATTTAATAAAATAAAATTCGGATCTTATACTTACACACTATGACCACAAACTACACCACATTTTTGCTACCAAAGCTTCTGGGTATGGGAATGGAGCTCAATCCTGCATCAGTTTCCGGATGGCAAGTAAAGTGCGATCGGTTAGGTTTCAAGCACGCTAACAACAACGGAATTGAATTACAGTCAAATTAAAAGAAGGTTTACCAATGGTGTAGCAATTAAAACTTTGCATAAGATATTGCGTGGTAGAAAATTCACGTTATACACTGATCAAATGGACCTGCTCTCAAAATCGAATAAGGAGAACAGAATTATTATTCACAAGGCAAAGCGCTTGCAACTTTGGGCAGAAGTATTTCTCGACCACGACTTATCATTAAACATATCCGTTCGGAATGCTGTAGATATGTTGGCGTCCTATCGCAACTGATTATAACAGAACAAATCCGCAGCCACAAGAAGACAGTCATTTCATCAGTTGAAGTTGATGCTGATATAAAATCCATCTTTGAAGAATCTATACGAAACTTACCTGTTACGTACATAGACATTTGTGTCCACGCGATCTGATAGCTTTTTACATCGAGTCATCTTTTATATTTGCAATGCTTGGACGATAATTCCGACGCAGGCATATAACCATATTTTTTGCATAAAGCTGCCTCAATAACAGCAAAAGATTATTTGATGATGTCAGATCTCATTTCGTTCCGTACAAATCGCAGAGCAACAGTGATTCAAATGATTCACGCCGGACGCCAGGGAATTACACGAATAAAGGCACTTGCCTGAAATTACGCTTATTGGCCTAAATTGGTAACGATATTGAGGGCGTTGTTCGTAATTGATCCAAATGTGCACAGGCTGCAATTGCTCCCATCAAATTAAACCTTTACTCCTGACCATAGTCAACCGCGTCCCATATGCGGATGCATGTGGATTATGCATGCCAACAGAACAATCAATAATTGCTTGTTATTGTTGATTTCTACTCAAAATGGCCAGCGATATTTTGTGTCACTCAGCCAACGACAGCTACAACAATTGCAATTCTTCGTCGTTATTTCGCACAGTTTGGTTCTCCAGCCAAACTCGGAGCTGATAATAGACCACAATTCACATCGAACGAGTTCGACCGATGTTGTCAAGCCATGGGTGTATAACATATACGCAGTCCCATTTAGCATCCGCAGTTAAATATACAGGCTAAGAGGTTTGTGGGCACTTCCAAACGTGCATTATTTAAACTTAAAGGAATGAGAGATATTGATGCAACATTGTATGTATTAGGACGCATGTATTGTTCAACCAAATCCGGTTCTCCCAAATCAACCATCGCTTATTTATCGACGCTTACGCATACATTTATATGCCATGGTTTCAGCAAAGGAAACTAATGAGCGTAAAAAGAAAATGGCAGATCAGTTCAATAGTATAAACGGTACACGCAAAAGACATTTTTATCCCGGGACCCAGTCTTTGTGTACAACTTCAGGGATGCACATAAGCATGTGCTTCCAGGACTTGTCAAAGCAAGAAATGAAAAGGTCCTGTTTGAAGCGGAATGTCAAAACGGATTGACCACACGTCATGTGAACAACATCAAACTTCGTTGTACACCGCAAAAGTTCAAAAAATGGCACTGGAGTGATTCCATTATATATTCTTGCAGATATATTTGATATGATTAAGACAATGGAACCACAACCAGAGCAACGCGTTGGCGTGAGACAGAACTGGAACTTTAACGAAGACATTCCATACATACACACCCCCCAATTTAGCGAAACAGTGTCATGCCGAACAAAAGACTTTGTGCATAACATTTCACGTTTCATTGATAGTGTTAACCTATGTCAGCCAGACTAACAGCAGGTGAAAGTCGATCGATTTTCCGCAAGCATGTTTAATGTTGGCTTGGAAGTCAACCAAACACGAGGCATGTGCGGATCGATTGGTTTCGAGTTAAATTGTAGTAAGCCTATGGAATTGGACTGTCTTTTCCTGGCAGGTTTTGCGACTTCCTTTGTGCAGGTAAAAGTTTGCATGTAGTGTCCTTTCTGTCTTTTTGCTACTCAGTGAGTGCTATGACAATACTTACGTCTTGCTATTAACTAAATTTGTTTAATACTTTTAAATGGTCTATCTCAGTAACGTAAAAGCACCGATTCAGCATCCAAATAACAAATATACCCTTCGCCTGTTGGATCTGTACTATAATTTTAGGGTATAACTCTGAGTTAATGTTTTAACTCATGCCCGATTTTTGGATGAGCGAGGTGGATGCAAGATAATCACTGTCAATATTTGTCTAACTTGAGGTAACAAATTGCAGTTCCCTAGTAGTTACAACTGGTTATGAAATGAATTATGCTTTGAAACCGAAAAGTGATATTTCTGTTCGGAATGAGATTTAAATTAAGATTTGTTTTATTCCAGGTTTTTGATGACTAAAGGACTTATTTAAGAGTACATGAGCTCTTCTGATAATAGCAATATTTATCCAAACGGAACAAGAGTCTACCTTCCAAGTCATTTTTGGTCGGTAGAATAAGCTAATATTCACCGTGAGTGCATAAACCAAATTCCAGAGCATTTATTACATTTTTCGGTCTGATTTCATGTTCGCTTATTTTCTTCTGCTCCCTGTATTCTTTCTTTCGTGACTTCATGAAACAACATTAGCTAGCTGCTGAATGGCAGGGATTGATTTTCGTTTCACAAAGCAAAACGGCTACAAAATGCTATTCTTCAATAAACCATTTGGCTTATCAAAGAAGCGGTGATTTCATAAATAAGTGTGTCGCTGATAATTAACTGTACGGGAGTAGAGCAATATATTTCCGGACGCGCAACGCACATACTAAGTGCAGATGATCTTGAAATAAAAACGTGGACTGAAAATCCGTTTTGTACATTTCATTATTTCAACGCAGATATTGTCTATGTCAGGAGCTCAGCACAGCCTACAAGTTATAAACGTCGCTATACGCCGACTCTAAGTATTGATCTCACTAGCTGTCACTGATTGGCGGTGATTTGATTTGAAAACAAACGCGTTTAAAAGTAGAACCAGAGTGCTGAGCGATTGCGTGCTAAATTTGTGATTATGTGCCTTCATAGCCAACGTGGTTGAGGGGTTTACGAAATTCCAGCGTGGCGATTGTCTCTGGATGATGAGGCACATTGCGGTTGACCAGTAGAGCTACCATCTCAGATATAGTTACTGCTGCGCAAGCGAAGCTGTAGGACGACGCGCGCGCAACCATTTTACCGCTGGGGAAAGACCACGGGATTTCATCAGGATTAAGTCGCTTGCTCCTACATGCGAATCTCGGCCCCAGAAACGTATGTGCACATTGGGTACCCTATGAACTGATTGAGTACCAGAAAGCAGCTCTTGTGAAATGTTGCCGCACCATGCGTGCCAGCTTTGTTGCTAGAGGTTCCAGTGCTGTTTGAGTGATCCTCATTATGGCCCAGACCAGGGCATACAGTTTTAACAAATAGACCAAGCAACAGTCGGCTCAGTAGACAGCAGTCAATGGGGTACCGCCCCAGCAATTCCGGCTTGAGCTCATTGTGCATGCTTACCTATCATGATGTATTGTATGTGTTAATATAAATTTTTAAAAAGGGAACTAAACTTAGATTGTGGTCATTTGTGCTATCAGAAATTAAGGTTTAATTGTTAAACAGCATGATTTGGACAAGTGTTCGCTTAGATTCTATAAAACAAGTAAATTAGAATGCTCATCGACGCATGGTTTGCATTTAGGTGCAAGTATATTCTGTCTTAGTTTCGAGCAAGCGCCCACCAAGAATAGTCATGCTTTCTGATGTTTACTCCAGAATATGTTAATAAACGCTATATTCTGGAAAATATTTATAGTGCAAAATAGCATTTTTCTTTAGGGATACTGCGTGACTAAAGAAGAGAGACAAATATAAGTTGTTTCTCCACGACTGGGAAGTAGCGACCCGCAACTGCAGCCAACCGAAAGCAATATTTTACGCTTTACCGCACTTAGGCCTATTAAATAGAAATTGCAAAGCAAACATTTATAACGGAGTTGCATTTGACGCATTCGGAAAAACTGTTAACTGTGCATCGAAACAGTATGGCCAACCAGAAAACAGTAATCAATTAAATAACATATAAAAGTTTGTAGCTGTTTTGTATTAGCGAAGCACACTTTCATGTCTAACTCCGAATCAGAAGTTGACCCAAGTGAATGATGCACTTACTATATACGAATGTATTCCTTTCCAGCTCTTTGTCCTTTTAGGATGTAGCTACTTACTAAGTAAAGATCACGTGCGCTAAAACTATAAAAGAAATTAAAAGTTAAAAGTTAAAGATAGTCGATGATAAAATGCTCGGTTTTTTCTCATATTAGAAAGATTTTAGTTGTAAAAAGCGATAGTGCTCATTTATATATTGAAAATATGGGATTTAGCGCATTATATAGAATATTGGAAAGCGCAAAATATACTAGAACCGATAGATGTTTAACGAATGACTATACGTTGAATTCAGCTGGCAAGTAGTAAAATATAATCTATTGTTTGCAAACATAACTATAAGTTAACATTGATTTATGTTGCTTTTAGGATACAGAAGTTTCCTCCTAAATGTTTTATGTCGTGTTAAGTACTTGCACGTTGCACGTAGATGGATTGGTTTGATAGCAACATGAAATCTACTATTTTTACAAGTAAATATACGGAGATGACTAACACAGAAATAGTACGCTATTATAAGTTAAATCTTCTACATCATGCAATGAAACAAAATGAAAACAGAAATTAATGGCTATATGTTGATGTTTATAGTAAAACAGCTTATTACAAATATTTGGAGTGGGAGCGAAGGAGTAGAATGCATAAAAAGCGACAGCAAGCAAATTTTCAAAATGGAATCATAAAAATAATGGAACTAGAATTTTATACTCCCGACAAACCATTGGGCATCATAAGTCATAAGTCGACTGGATGAAGTTAGGACAAGGGCAAACGAAGCTGAACTTGAAGTTACCCGCCATATGTTTTTACTGTACAACACTATCTCAATTAGAAATCGCTTACTTTTATAACACGTTTTGATCTTTCTATTAAGTAAGACCACATCTAAATGGGATCCATGCCTTCACTTTGGCCGCCAATCAGCTTAGCAAAGACCTAAATTCTCTTTAAACTAATTCAACCGAAACTGCGCGTCATAATCCAGGCGTACGGCGAGTAATCTAAAGCGCAATCTTTTGCTCCTAAGCGCTTTGCTGAGCGATGCAATAAACCCAATAGCCCAGGGATACTTGCATTAGCCGACAACCTGTGTCATGAGATAAGCAAATGTTGGTTTGATATAGAGTGAACTACTAAAAGAACCCAGTTTTGAATCTATATTTTTATCTGTGTTCTCCATATGTGACCAGTAACAGTCTCTAAACGAGAACTTAATGAGTTGGACAATGAGTCAGATGTTGTGAAAACGGTTGCATGCTTGTCTTGCAACTAATTCGGTTCTTAGGCAACGTAGCGCTTCGATCATAAACTCTCGTTAAAATAGTTTAACTGCATTCGACAGCAAGGGTAAGTTGGTTCATTTTTGTATTAAGCGATAGGTTGGTTTTCTTACCCTGGGTTTGTGGTTGAGGTCAGTTACATGTTTAACTCACCCATCTGCTATGTAAAATATTGCGAATGAGAAATTAAATGACTGTTCCCCATGTTTCATTCGCTGTCCTTCCTTAACCGCTATTTTGTGTTCATCTGAATCATTGCTTGCTAATGTGACGGTATTTCCTTAATTGGTTGCTTACACCCCATTTTTGTTGCAGAATGCTAAATGGAATTCTTCACCGGATGGTAACTCGGTTTTAGCCTACTGTAACAAGGCATGTTAATGAAAAGAGAGGAAAAGGATTTTCACGTGTGCCTGAGCGGAAGTTCTAACTGTACATGCCTGTGAAATTATTCTCAGTGTACAAAGCCTTCTATCCACTGAGTTAGAGAATTTTCGTTTTTATTTGAGATAAGCTGTTAATATGAAAATTAGTAATGTTTTGATGCATTATAAAGCTTTCTTGAATTATAGCGAGAGTAACGCTTCTTCTTCCCATGTAACATATTAATTATTAATATACTGAGCATGCTGGAAATCTAAAACTTACAGCATAACCTCCGTAATCATTCACCTGAGGGACTGGACAAAGGGCATCATAAGTACGATGGCTTTTGTTGTCTTTTTGGCAGGAACAATAATTTATTGTACTACTGCATCTATGCCTTGATGAATGAACGCTAAATTGCAATGCCGTCCAACAAACACCCTTCACTGCTGCTCATCATTCACTGTCATGCATGTTATAAACGGGCAGAGTACAAGAATGGCAACTATACCTACTACTTACTTTTGGAGTCGCAAATAAGCCACTACAGCGCTTACTCACAATTATTGTGTAGTAGCGGCTTTATCTGATTTTGGTGAATCTTCTTCGTTGCTACACTCAGGCAGACAGACAATACACATCCAAAATTGTGCATTCCTGTATGCGTGATAGCTGTCTACCTGAGTCTAGCAATGACAAATATTCACCAAATCTTTCCTTATCTCTAGCATCATGTATCGCAAACTGAAACAGGCAAGTTGATCGACTATTTCAATGAAACACCAAAAAATTCCGTAAAATAGTTTGCGCCCAGTTTATCTATTAAATTCCTTAAAAAACCGTATTGTAACCATTGTGCTGAATTACCAGCATGTTTTAAGTTGCATGCTGTACAAATAGCTTTCAGTCGGGTCTAACCAAATGTTCTGAAAAACTGTGACCTTGACAACATAATTCTTTAAATCTGTTGTTTTCTCAAACACTGAGTGGAAAAACCTTCAAACTAGTGACAGCTTGACAGAGTATGCCAGGGATTATCGTAAGAAATGACTAAAACTGTTTAAACAGTAATCATTCCATATATATATATCATTCATTTGTTTGTTCACGTAAAATTAATTCGGTTTGTCATATTCGTTAAATAACCTGCGTTGTCCAGGTTAGGTAACCGATATGTTACTTAGTAATGTGCACTGATGCTGACAAATATAATTCATCTTGCTATGTTTGTACTACTTCTCTTGTTTATCTCACTATATACAACAGTGCAGCAACAAGTAAACATTAAAGTAAGATTGAAATGAAATATTGGAGTAAAAAAGAAATTGTATTACTTTATATAGGAAAACAAAAATGAGTGTAAGGATTCTCAGTCGATCCTGTTCCATTTGTACATAAGGCTACATCTTGTATGCTACCTAATGTGAAACAAACGTCCAGAAGTTGTGATTACGTTTGCACTGTATTTCATACAGGCGTCATATGTAAACCAAGTTTTAAAGTTACATTATAATGCAAAGCATTAAGAACTACGTCATAAAAAGTTAAAACCCCGTCTGTTACGTCACGGCAAACGAATCGGATTTGTTCGTGTTTATTTGTTTGCTAAAATTACCACACCCATATGGGTTTGAATATAAAACTACGCATTGTAAAATAAAAAATAGGCGACTAACTGCATTTCAAAGGCTCTAGAACATGAAAAAATCATAGTCACTACCAAATCAAAATGTCGAGCAAAAATCACTGGTGCAGTAGAAATCATGTTCAATTTGTATTTGGCGCTTATCAAAACTAGGAAGAATGTTGTTTCTATGTAAGGCTATATAAATAAACAGATAACTATCCCTAAATGTTAGATGTAAGTTTATCTTTACTTTTTGGATGCCACTTTCCTCCCAGTAGTCATTAACCCTCGGCAATAGTAGCAACCCGAAGACATGTAGCAAAATTTATAAATATTGCTTCAATAACTCCACATTTACGACATTAGATCAGCCTTCAACCGCATGAATAGTCTGTTGGGGTCAACCACATTTCCGCAGGTATCTTTTCTTTCATGTGCTAATGGGATAACAAAGGTCCGCATAGTTGAGAGTATCGAGATTTCTTCTGGTTGAAATATAAGCCGTGGAATCACCAGTACATAATTACGGTTACAATATCCCAACCATCCCATAGATTTTCTTAGAATTTTAGTAACGGACAATCTATAGATGAAACATACACGCGTCGGCTGCAAGGAAAACATTATCTGTTTTGCCTCGTCGTAAGCTTCCCCAGATACTATCTCGTATTGTGCTTATATATGTTGTTTATTATCCAGGGGCTACAGCTCCGGACACAAAGATGGACACAAATTAAAATACTTTCATTAATATACATTCTTCTTTGGTATATCCGGCATTTGTTTTCTTTGTTTTCCTGTAATGTATGCGAATGCATCTATCTGGTAACGTAGGCTGCATATGAAACCTTACGGTGTTTAAGTAAGATGGTCACCTTCTGAAACATATTTTCTGTTTCGTTGAGAAATAATTCGTTTCTCTACCTTAATTAAAATTTACACCGCTTATATAAGTATAAGCCCAGAATGTCAACGGAACGTCAGTCTATTATTAGACTGCGTTTACAGAGGCTTTTCATTCATGCAATAGGTGTGCGTATTTGTGAAAATACGAGTATGTTCCGTTGCAAGTACTACATTCCCTGAAGTCGCTTGTCTGCATCAACCATTGCCTAGGCCAACGCGCGCACTTGCGTTCTCTGCACGCTCAAATGCGTCGCATTGTTTTTTGCGCATTAACTCAGAGATGTTTTATAGTAGCAGTACAGATGTGAGGCAGTGTTCTCTCGTAGTATGTGTTGTCATCAATTCCCTGCATCCATTGCACGATTTATATCACTTGTCTTATGATATTTGAGATCCAAGGATACACCTTGATGTTAGGATGCAGAATAATTAATGTAATGGGAACCGATGACATTCTCGCAAATATTTTGAATAGGCAGGAATTGCTGTCCACACTTCGTTTTTGTATATGCAAGAAAAATATTTTGAAAAGATCGCACATCATACAGCCCCTAAAAATGTAAATCACTTTTGATTGTGCAGCGAAATCAGAATGGAAAAACGTTGTTTGGATGTTGCGATTGAAGAATTCGTTTTTGTCACTTGGATCAGCTTATCCACGCACATTTACCTGGTGGTACTTACAAAATATTCTACTCTTTTTCCTATGATATCTTTAGTCTAAAGCGGTAGGATATTTTGATTTCTTCACGACAGAAGAAACACACCAATATTAAATGCTTTATACAGTAAGTAATAGGAACGCGGATGAATGGGCTTGTAATGTCAAGTTAGTTCATTGAAATTATACTGTCAGTTAGCTCGTTCGTCAATTGTATGCAGAGCGCATGACATAAACTTATATAAATTTTACCAGTGATGTGTTTTCTGACTAAGTAAATGCTGTCTTCCACTGAACTAAAAAGGATTAGACACATTACATAATAAATTTAATTTATTCAAGCATTATACCATTTATCTTTCATTGTGATTCATACGCTGGAACAGCATTGTTCTCTTCCAACACTAGCCTATAAAGACAGCTGCACAACCAGATATAGAGTAAATAAATAAGAATTTTACATAGTTACATAAACTTTAACTACTTGGACATTACTGCTGTTCAACCCAGCAATGTCTGCAGGAATCTGTTTGTTGGTGTCATCGTCGTCGTCGGCCAGTCCAAATCAGTATATATACCGATAAAGCTTTGTTTATTTCTAGTTTATCGCAATTTATTATAAGTATGAATTCCGAATTTGGTTGTCAAAAATACGGGTCTTAGTTTAGTCTAGTTTTCCTGAATATAAATTATCCTGAACCAATTATCTTGGTTACTTTTTGCAATGGCGAATGGTTGTTCTAAAAGTTTGGTCATCGTGCAACTGCTATTACATGCACTCGGTACGGTGTGAATTTAGATATTTCATAGGCTATACCCATAGACCAATTTCGTGCATTTTGGAGATTCAGCACCAGTTTTAGATCGTTTTTTAAAGGTTGCTAGGATAATGATTCGCCAAAGGCAGCCGAAAAGTCTGGGAAGTGTTCTGAAACATACGGTTTTTGTTTTTTCTCCATTACAGGCGGAGGAACGGCTATCTTGTACGCCAGAATACTTCACACACAGCGAAATCCTGGCACTCAGGAAAGATCGGCTACATAGTCCGCATTTTATTCGACAGGTACTAAAGCTCTGCTGTGCGATAACCCGAGTAGTGATGACCAATGGAAATTGAAAATAAGAAGAAACACCATAACAATGTCCAGTAACATGAGGCACAGCAACCTCGTGGTCATTTACGTAGCTAGGTACCCCAGTTACACTCCCCATGTACTCAACAAACACGACGTCAATTATTTGCAAAGTCTGATTGATAGATTCCTCGGCGTGCGTATGGGTGGAACAAACGTGAAACAAAACGATTGTCTCATAAGCAGAACCGGACAAATGTCGGACTGTGTGGGTGGTTTTTGCGGAAGAGAGTAAACTAAATTCATATTATCCTGCCTGAGTAGACTAACTGAGGTTGAAATCTAGTGCGCGTACTTGAATCCAGAAATCAGAAAGAAACCCAAGTCTGTCAACATTAGAGTAAATCCACTCACGCACAATGTAGAAACCAATCTCCGCGTAGTACATTTTCGGGTAGTTACCCGGATTCCTCCACAAATCTTGATCAATAGATTGCTACTGCTTCATACAAGCCCGGTGGTTCCAAGCACGGACTGCGTTTATCGCACACCAACGTTGAATTCTAGTGAGCTACTTCAACCTGTGATACTTCGTAGGATTTCGATAATTAGGAGTATTAGGAGTTCATGAAAAACGTTTGACTTATTATGTACCCGCCTAGGAAATAGAAAGCAACGACTATTCATTTCTCGTTGTGGAAGACCATCAGACGATTGCGATGGCGTGCCGCTATACATACGATTTTTCTTGTGCGGAGGCCTCTGATAACCCAACGAAGGGCTGATTGCTATATCAGCGGTTATTTTGTTCGATTATCTCAGAAGAAGCAAGCTGGTCGTGAGAGTGGATTATGACAGTCTACTAAGCCGCTGAGTAGGCTGGATGCCGCATGTCCGCAACCAAATGAGTCGTTCATAGTTCCTACGTATGTGCGGTTTCAAAATACTTCGACTGAAGCGGCTTGAGATAAGACTACTTTGTGCCCACTGTGCAGTCGAGTAGAAGTCCTCGGAGATGAGAGTAGAAACTGGGGTTACAAAGTACACCAGCCAGCCGACGTGTAAAATTGCGCGCAACTCCATCGTACTTAGAACTGCTATTGGTCAGCTGCAAGCGACATGTGCATGACATGCATTTCTTAGGACTCCTAACATCAAGTGAGCACTCGGTAATCATGGTCAGATTGGTGCTCAGACTCTCGTATTTTTCTTCATCGGAGTCAGTTTTAACTACTACAAGGCAAACCACGAAGGGCGTTCTGGACATGCGAGCCAGATAAGTTGTTCGTTAGTGAAGAATTTAACTGTTAAAACCGGTTAGTATATTAGAAAGAGAGTATAGTGTGTGCACAATTGGTGCGACTCAAGTACCGGAATGTTCGACCAGTCGAATCACATTGGCTCCACAAACAGTGTAACAAACTGGCCCAAAAGTGATGGAGACTATGGAATAAGTTTGGGCTATCTGGTTATAACGAAGACTACGACGTTCATAAGAAAGCGAAATCTCTGCAACCACGCGTAAGCATATAAGCGTCGTAACTTCGGAGAGCAGCTAACAGCTGTAGCAAAAACGGATCCCAAGTGGTTCGCTGCCTACGTAAAGCGAAACCTGAGGCTTGCAGACATAATGAATGTGTTTAGAGGGCCCAGCTTGGCAGCCAATAACCTCAAGCACTGATCACGAGTCCGCATTGGTGGCACATTTCTCCTTCTTGTTTGTAAATGATTAGGTGAATGTGCCGAGTTTGAGTGGTACCACCTCTACCTAAATAGAAAGTCTAGATAGGAGCATTATGATTACACGCAAAGAGATGGCCAGTCTTCGATGAACCATGCATACTATGACTGATGGAATCTACCCACTAATCATCAAATCATTATCCACCAGCAGTTCGCTTTCATTGACTGGGCCTTTTAACAGACCGCTGTCCACTGCGAAAAATACTCAGTACTAAAACGAATACTAACCGGTCGTGACACAAGCAATGTGGGAAAATACGGGCCCATCTGCCTTATTGCCCTGTTGGTCAAAACACGTGAGGAGATCGTGAAGAAGAGTCCCCTGCATCTTCTTGAGATGAAAAGCACTCTGAGACCCACACAGCATGGTTATGTGAAATATCGCTCAAAGTAATCAACCTTCTGCAAACGTAAGCCAGTCACCATCGTTTAAAATGACTTCAGTAATGGGTTTGGAAAAACGACACTATTGTTCCGTCTCCGCTGGCTGATGCTTGGCGAGTTTGGCGGTTCGTTGCACCAAGGGTGCATAAATTTCCTTGGTCACAATCGGAGGGTAAAGGTCGACAACCAAATGACAGACTGGCGTCCTTTGACAAGAGGCATGTCATGAGACATTGTACTAAGGCTGATTTTGTTCCTGATCCGTTTACACCATGCGCATCGACTTCGTCGTTTGCGTTCTGTGTTGTGTGCGGAAGACTTGGAGTTATGAAATCAATGCGCCTGATAAATATAAGCTGCTTCAGTGTGAAATCGACAGTTTTTTACGTAGTCGTTAGATGTGAATCTCTTGAATAACCCTGTCAGGTCTCAATTCACAAACTCGGATAAGGGTAGACGTGGTTGAAATTACACTGTGTCCGGTCAGCTGTTGCATACTGGAGCTTTGGCGAATGCTTTCACCTACAGCCAAGCTGAAACATTATTTCCAATGGCAGCTATATAGGCTTTACTAAAACTCTATTCTTATGCCTTCAGGAACTCAAATAGATCTTCGACACTTATTCAGAAGAGACTGTCACTAGTCTCTTTTTTAATGCTAGAAAGAATGCTTGAGAACTGCTCACTTGCGCACTGCCATATCACCCGAGGAAATGTACAACTGAATGAGTTTGGACAGCATGTATCAAACAGACTTACCTCAACCTTACTAGGCGTGCAATACGAAGTCCGCTGAAGTTGGCTACGACTTTAGACGCTACCTTATTGTCTAGTGCGGGCTGACCTCATCATGAAGTACCGGGTATTACATATTGGAGACTCCTCTATATTGAGACCGCACAACATGAAATGCACTAAGGCACCGGCACAAGCATGAATAACCGGAACTGACGCGGGTCTGTCACTAACTCTGCGTCAAACGGAGAGCAGCGAATTTAAGAAACCACTTGCAGCTGCACACAGTCAAAGCAAAATCGGTATCGGAATTCAAAATTCATGGAAAAACACTAACGACATGAAATATTTGGACAGCTCTTTAACATAATCGCTAATTCTACCTAATAATTTTAGACGCTACCACAAGGAGAAATGTCTTCTTGTTTTTTCCTTACCTTGTTCAGTGTTCATTTAAAGTATGTAAAACTCGGCATGTGCGTTAACGTTTTGTTACCTAGCATCTTATTTTTGCAAACTTTGCATAAGTTTGGAGCATTTCTAGATAATAAATGACACATCATTGTTGCATAAACCCATATGGATAAGTAAAAGTTTATGTGATGCACTAAGGATGTACAAGAAAAACTTAACCCAAAATTCAAAATGTCATTAGATGTAAGAGCAACAACACTTAGATAGCTTCTGTGCACAATGGTTCTTTAACCTACATCTTGGGATTTCACACAAGATGCATTCAGTACTGGCACAGTAGCTGCTATTTATTTGTTTTCGCATTCCCTGATGCATTGAAGTTTCGAATTATTTAAGCAAAAAGCTGAATCTTGTAAATTTGCCACTCGGAAACTTGGAGCCTTCTCTTAAATGAAATTCAAATACGAGATTGTGAAGTAAATCAATATATGGACCATGCCGACTAATGATAGCTTAATATATTGCCAAAGTTTACCTAGTTGAACTGGCGGACATTAATAATAGGACAAATAATAGATTAGAATATAGTTTTATGTTTCATCCTCTACTAAATAACATCGACATTAAGTCTGCATGGATTTAAGTAAATATAAACATGTTCTATGTTACCAAAATATATTAACAAAGTTTTGGTAGCCATTTAAATAAGCACGCATATTTAATGTAAGCACACAGCACAAAATGAAGTGTTGTGTCGCCAGTGACACCTTCATCCCACGACTGCAAGAATAAGTGCAAAGACGATCCGGAAAGAGACTTGTATACATGAAATCACATTTTCTTATATAGTTTTGAAGGCAAAATGAAGGGTAGCTACTACATTACACTTGAATCAACGAACAGAAGGAAAACATCAAATGCTAATGGAGAACACGCAAACGTTTACTCATGTGCGAATTGCACATGTCCTTAAAAAGAGCATCATGAGACCCCAAGCGTAAAACAAACATCCATTTACGGTGTTGGGCACTAGCCATTCAGAATAACGAAGGCTAGCGTTTAAACAAATGTCCCGAAACAAAAGAGAATAAGTGCAGACCCAAAAATTAAAACGAATACAATAATTGTGTGACAACGAAATATTCCTTTAAGAAAACCAAGTAGCAAAGTGATGCGGAGAAAAACCGATGGAACGTGTTCTTGCAAATAACATTGCTGACGTTGACAAGAAGAAAAGCATGCAGTAATAATGACATGTGTTTATTAATCAGGCTTGCACAGCGGGGCGCTTAAACAACTGTCACAAAGGGGAAAATAGGAAGAATAAAGAATGGCTGTTAATGTTTTTCATAAAATAGTAATATTAATTAACTGTTATTATAACATAAATTGTATGTAAAAATCCGATATGCTTCTATCAGTAATCTATTGTTAGTATTGCAAAAGCCTTATGTATCTGCTCGAAAATCTATAACTTGCACCTCAATTTCAAAATCTATATCAGACAATAGCGACTTTTTGCCTAATGGTGCACATGGCCAATTTTTCTCCTGTAAATTATTCAGGTTATTTTTGTTGTTTTTTCGGACGAACTACATAACCGCTTCAAATGTTTCTTCAAGCACTGATTGTCTGATGTACGTTCCAATCAACCGCAGCCACAAATTTTCCATAACGAATAGGTAAAGGAAGAAAACATCTGTATTAAGTGCGAAGATTACTTAGAATCATTAGACAGACGTCAGAATGAGTGTTATTATGTGTAGTTCGTTTGCAGTCATATTTCAACACAGTATATTGGGTCTGAGTCACGGGTTCTCAGACAATGGTGGTGCGACTAGATAATTTGTCTATTGACAACTGTACGCAGGGATTAACGTGTATAGTGCTCTAAAATACTGTTTATACCAGAGAGTATTTATTAGAATTTAGCTGGTGTTCCTAAGCGAACTTTGTCTACTTTGCAAAGAAAAGGTCCGATTTGAGGTTGAAGTAATTGCGAACAAGAGAATAGACGTTGTCGCCGCGGATAGTCTTATGGAACCTGAAACTGAACTGAAAGAAAGGCACAAATGACATGAACGCATGGTTATATGTCATGTAAATTGAATATTAGTCTTCACAAGTGGCAATCATTTTATCATCTTTCCAATCTTTGGAATTTGATCCCTTATAATCATTCTGTATGCCTAGAGGTGAAACGACCTGGGTAGCTTTCCTTTTCGGGACGCAGCTATCAAGAGATTATCAAGAGACCAAGATCAGTGCACTATTCACTGTAAAGCTGCATGTGGTGGGCAATACCTTCATTAATATGGCTTTGCTCCATTTGCAAACAAATGCGACCTTAGGACTAAATAATTAAATAACTAAATGGTATATCTCTTAACAAGCTCTTAACGGGCAGAATGCAAACCTAATCGATTGGTTCAACGAAATTGGTTAGTGGTTTTTTACACTGCTGTGTTCTCGAAAGAGTATTTGGGATGTTAATCAATTAAAAATAGTAAAATATAGCGAATTTGGAAGCAGGAATAGAAGTAGACGTAGCCGTCATTTCAAGAAAATTTATACAACAATTCGTGGAACCATCTCTCAGAGGCCTACATCTACCTTTCAGTTACACATTTCATCTGCTCGGATGCTGTTGTGGCTTAGACCAAGTAGGCAATGATTGTTTGACGCGATTTTTAGCTTCCATTTCCGCTGTCTTTATGTACAGGTTTGACATCATCATAGTGACGCATTATACTTATAAATGCATTTATTTATGTGGCGGCTATGATAGTTGTTAAGTTCTCCCCATTATACAGAAATAATTTAGCAGTTTCCAGTCCAGCACTTTTAATATTCTCCAGTGACTTCGTGACAACCCGCATTGATGGAGTGCATTACCTTTTGGGAAGCTTTTATGCATCCCTTTGAAGATCGGCCCAGTCGTGGCCAACAGTGGCATTGGAGAAAAAATAAATAGAAAAACGGATGAAGGGACATTAACCAGAAATTGTGAGCGCTTTTCCGACGTTATCCTATTGAGATAGTACAGATTAACACCGGAAACTTAAAGCATCAGAAAGTCCATGTTCTTTTTAAAAATAATTTTCAGGGAAATATTGTGCTTATTCCGATAATTGTAGGAGATCAAGAAGAAGCGATAAGTGATGCAAGACCATGTTGTCGGTACGCAAGATATTATCTTCAGGGAAGAAGAGAAAATACGTGTGCCGCGTAAAGCAAGTTCCCTGCCGTTCCAACAGTTTTTACACGTTCGGTAAGAAAAGAACTTGATTTTGAAAAGTGCACGTTCAGAGTTATTGTAAGCATGCATGATTCTGGTAGCATTTTGGATGGTGCTATTAAGTGAATCCAGTCAAAAACAGAGATATCACTTCTACAATTATTTCACGGAGCACGAAAAATTGCAAAACGTACCTAAGGGTGGGCTCCAGGAAAAAGGTAGTAAATGATTAGTATTGTCAAACACTGTTCTGTATATCCAAGCGCATTTGCAGCTCTGAGGCACTAAAGGCTATAGAAGTTCTTACATATAACTATATTGTCTAATAGGTATCCGAAAACTTTTAGGCTAATTCATAGGCTCTCACCAAAATTAATGATACCGGTGCAGATAGCAGAGAAGATTAGTGTTCCTCCACCATCCAAGTAGTCTGTCGGAGAGTCTTGCTTCTCAAGATATCTGTCATTCACCTGCAGGTTGATAACGTATAGATTCTTAGAACTAACAATAGATTGGTTCAACAGGTGGTCGAATGTCCAAAATATTTGTAAAAACAAGGCGAAGTGGATCAGGTATCCAAGCAGAACCCTTCCTCATCCATCCCAACGCATTTCGCAACCACGTATCATTAAGTGGACAAATCGAATTCCTTCCTATACACTATCGGTAGAGCAACAAAAAACGGTTGGCAGCTAGCAAACTGCTGCGGATGACGGGCAGCAGTCCAACACGTCGTGTAAACAAGGAATTGGGCAATTAGTGAAATTCCCATGGTACTGATTATCTCAACGGCTGCTCATGTAGGTTTGTTTATCATGAGTAAAATTGTGTTTACTTCCTCTACGTATTTACTTCTGCGACTGAGGAGAGTAATCCAAATGCCAATATATCACGATAGACATATTCTTTCAGCGTTGCGAAAGGGGTAAAAGATGGCACAAGGTTATCTATGCCCTTCTTGATAATTGATACAATTGTTAATTAACATGGTGAACTCGAAATCCGATAGCGTCGAGTCGGTTTATAACCATAGTTAAGCATCAATCCATCGTATCTGGTTAGTTACTTAGATAATGTGAGCTGGAGGAACCAATTTCTAGACAAAACATTTATTGCACGTGCCATTTATAATTGTATATTTGCCATCAATAATATTACCTCGTCACCATAAAAACTATTATGTCCCTGCTGATGAGGAAACAATCCATTCATAATTGCATCCGTCGATTTTTATACAGAACCAAAAGATCGTTATTTACTAAGGTCTTACTAGTTGATAAATAATCGGGTAACAATCCTGAAAAATGTGGTAAAATGAATTTTGTGTAGTTCTAAATATCCCCATTCAATAACGTTTATTAATATAAAAATATATATATTCCCAACATCTGTATAAAGTGCAAGCGCTTCCAGTCCGGTTAACTTCAGTAGTCTGACTAAACTGAAAGTATGGCTTGTTCCTTCTGTCAAAGAATGCTTGGAAGTCGCTTAATAAAAGAGTGCTTTGCTCTATGGTTTTGTGCCAAGATCTATCAAGTCGCCTGTAACTGAAGTGTATACGCTACATTTACCCAACGTCTTATTCTAGGCAATATCCGCATGCCATATCAGGAGGTATATATTTCTATCTGCTAGGGATGTATCTTAAGCTGTCATCGATAGGGATGTAGACAATTAAACGATGAGAACAAAAGAAATATATACTTATTAAAGCCTAAGTATCCAATACTTTTATTTATGACCTTTTACCTAGCAAGATAGCCAATGTCAATTACCTTACGAATCGGTTTGCTTGCAATGAATTTGGGCTCATGGTTGCGGGGTACAGCTGCGAGGCCCTCAGAAATATGCTCCTCAGCGACGATAGTTCCAAAAGTCTCGAACGGATTATAACACCCAGACCCAATAAGCCTAGAATAGTGATACGGAGTTGCAAGATTTGTTGCGATACAACGTATTTAAACATCATAAAGCGAGCAGACAACACGCGCTTTATTTTATCTTTAGAAAACTGAAAAGCATGCAAGCAGGAAACGAGGAAAGCAAGGAAGGGAAAACTGGAGAAAGCTTTGGAGCAATTTATGTAAAATCGGGACATGCGTTAACGTGGTGGCCATGGATGATGCAATGAGCACAAAAGTAAACTGCCGTATAATTTTAAGCATTTCATCGCTGCACAATCTCAGTTGTGGCATAAGAAACACCACGGTGCTGCCAATAATCAACTATTTTCCACCACGGTTCTCGTGTATATTTGAGGGCATTATTCAAACATAATTCACAAGTTAATGTTTCACCACTCACCGTGAATGGATCACAATTAACTACACAAATCTTTGTTTCTGGCTTGCATGGAAAGGCCCAGTAATAAACTGAAAATGTGTGTGCAATATTCGCTGCAAAAGCTTTAAACGTTATTCCTCACATCACTGATAACCTCATAAATTCCGGACGGTAAACGGTCGTGGAAGCTAAATTAGGAGGGGAAACAAAACCAGTCACAGTTGATCCTTAGTTCAGAAGCAGCAAATAGAAAATTTGCCACAACCGCCTGTAAATCATCAATGTAACACTATCATAGCCAAGAAAAAGGCATACGCAAATATCCGTTTCATTTGGCAAGCACAGCTTTAATTGAAAGTAATAAGGTGAAATTTCAAATGCAGTGCGCTAGAAGATTTCGCGTTTTTCGTTCCGGGAACTACTAGAAGAACGTATTACCATTTCATAACAAAAGATTGCGCCATGTATAAACCAATATTTGAAGCTGAGATTGCCGTTAAGACCGCGCCATTATTCTATAGTGTAGAGTACAAACAGACGGAATAGTCATACTCTATAAGAACGTCACCACTGTAGTGAGAACGAAAGCATTGACAAATTGTTGGTATTCATATGCTGCACACATACGCGCATTGTCAAGCGCAGGAATTAGATTCGGCTAATTGGCGATTCATTGTTACATATGAGTTGTAGCCAATTGCAGTGTCGGGCAATATCAGTCGGAGTATCCTCGGTACAAACTACTTACTGAAAACAGCAATTTTCTAGTGCAACGAAAGATAGCAGCAGTATTTCTGTGCACACAGGTGCACTGGTTTGTAATATTCTTCTGATTATACTTTTTTAATTAAACCGTTAGCATCCTTCGAAGGTTAATTTCAAACAACTGACAAATTAATTAATAGCGCAAGGATTCTACTTCCTAGCATTTTATTGATCATCAGAAGAGCACCACTGCTAACTTAGGATCAATTACAACGGCAAATTCAGATTCCACAGTCATTAGAGCACACGTGGTTTAAGCTTCAAATACAGTGGTAAAACAACTCGATTTGAAAAGCCATCGGTGGAATGGAATTATTGCATACGTTTGACATAAAAAAGAAATTGCTGAAAACGAACAACGCTCACTTATTTACACTGTCCAATATACCCTTACTCAATCGTGGAAAAATTACATAAATTTCCTTGTTTTGAAATGGCGGCTTTAGCACGAGTGAAGTGCATTTAATAACCGCAGCTTCGATACAACGTCGTGGATTAAAATTTTATTAACAAAGTAAACTACGCGAGTGATTTATCATATTCGTCACAGGAAAGGTCTGTTCGCATCTTCGGCTCTTTCAAGCTGACGTCGTGTACGCATTACGAACTATGATTCTAGCGGTGCAACATTTTCCAAATTTCTTTGCATGTAAGCTGCCCCATATGATGGAAAGTTGTCACACTTTACGTTGAGCACATATAGTCTTTATTCCTTTCAGCCAAGACGCAGTGAGAAGAGTTTCGAGCACGACACTATGTTAGGTAAGTAATTGTTAGCCTGTTTCATTGTTCCACTAAAAGTTCAAAACTTTACTGCTTTTCCCAGCCGTTTTTCAAATTCCAATTGTTCAGATCTAGGCAGTGTGAGCGTTTCCTGAGATATTAAATTCCTGTTCGATTGCCTTTGCAGCATATATATGAGTGCTTCTCATTATTCTATAATTAGGAACCTTTCCGCTCAGTTTATGAAAAAGCGCGAATTAGCAACAGACCACCGTGATTCCGTTACAAAAGCAAGAAGCGCCTCAGCTTAATAAAGAAAAATATTAAGTAACTTACTCTAAAACTAATTGTAATTTCTTGCATGAAGTGGCAATGACATTATCGCTCATGAGACAAAACGAAAAAGTTAATCCGTTTTAGCAACATACTACCAAGTTCTACTTTCCTGAAAATTTCTTGAAGGTTAAAATAACGTAAAATCAGGCATACTATGAACAGTTAGCTCCTCTTTTCCGTCAACTTGTCTGAGGCTTAAGAGCAACAAGGTAGGTCGGTTGTTTCATTTATGCCTAATGCTTCCGATACACTGAGTATATAAAAGGTCATAAGTTTCGACTAGTAGCATGAAATGCAAATGCCAAAGGTTGACAATCTCCTGCATTTAGAAAAAGGACAACGATAGGCTCCCACAACCTACTATTTATCTGCAAATGTATAGAAAGTTGTACAAAAATTGTCTCATTGTTGCACCAAATAACTTCATGAACATTTGTTTTATCAAGATTAAACATTTTTAATAGGGCTACTCGCACATACGTCAAACTAAGCAGCTGTTCAGGCTTCTCACATTTACACGGTCGTATTTATATCCATATTGACTTTGAATAATCCCTGGCACCGACCGCATTCATAGGCAATTGGCAGCTCTGATTATACTAAGCTACCGATAAGGTTTTATCGAACGAAAATGGGGAACGACTTTCTGTTAAAAATACCTGCTCACCATTACAACTCCAACAGATATTGCAGCTCTCATATGTTCAGCTGCCATCAGAAACTAACCCATAATATGTTAGGCCAAATTATTTTTGCACTGCGAATTATAACGCTGCCAATGAATCATTTACCAATGTGGATTGCAAAAGATATCTTGTCTTCCAATTAGCAATAAATTGATTGGCGTAGCTTAATATTATTAGAAAATTACAGAGCAATTGTTATCAGCTGAAATATCGAAACAACCTTCATCACAATATTAGCCATCCATTCAGTCTGATAAAGAAAACTAGGCACTATCCCGTTGAAGCTTATGCTGTCGAAACCGAGCAATTAGCAAGTACGTGGAATTCTCTACACCAGCTAATGACAGCACAAATGATCTTGGCCCCTGCCTCTCAGAATCAGAGCTAGCGGCAAAATACTTTATTTAATATGACATCTTATGACAGACATGGAAGGTTCTTGAAGCGTATGCCCTTCGAATATCTTGGCGGATGGTGGATGCCATCAGCTTCCAGAATTGAGCACGGGTGAATAGAATGTGTTGCTCGGTGGATATTGCAGAGAGCAATAGCACTTCAGATGGAGCCTTATTGTAATTATTGCCTAAGTGTCAAGGGTAAAATTACGTGACGGAAGAGCCAAATGCGCCTGAATATCGTCCACCAGTTCAGTGACCAATGCAAAGCGTTTGTCGGTTTTTCGAAGGAGAAACCTGACCAGCTATTATGTTTTATATTTGTTGTTCGTATGGTTGCTTGATGTTTATGTATTCTCTCTATCAAGTGTAGTTTTTGATTTCTGAGATGTCGGTGCATCTATTTAATCATTGTAGTGTCCTAACCTCCTTTAGCGCGCGATCGGTTTTCTTATTTTATGGGTCATGGAAATAACTATTGCAGTCGATTTACCATAAAATTGAAGCACAGTTACACGTGAGACCTAGATAACAAAGACTTTACCCTGAGTATACCCAAAAAAAGAAAAGGTTACTGTCTAACTTTAATCTCACCATATACGCTTCTTTTTGGCATCATTTGCAATTCACTATCAGGTCGCGTGAGACAGTGCAATTTTTTCGCCGTAAATTGGGAAGCTACCTCTGCCTCGAGACCATTGTCATTTTTTCGTGGGGAAGATCATTTGCACAACGATCCTATGAAGGCCCAGATAATGTCTAATGGGTATTATATAACTAAGTTACTTGATGTACTTAGTCCTCAACGTCTAAAACCGACTCAAACTGCAACTTTGTTTCCTACCATCGCATAAGACAAACGTATTAGAAAAATACCTCGTCAGGAATGCAGACAAACATAAGAAGATTAATTGTTATTCATTGTGAAACAACCAGACATCACATGTGCGTGTAAAGCCTGTGCCAAACATTGTCACAGCCTTGCACCTGATGATAAAATTGCCCATGATTATGATTATAATTACTATTATTATTATTTTAATGCGGAATATCTTTACGAAAAGAGGCACCACTAACCTAATGCCTAAATGTGCCACAGGTACTGTGTACCTTGGACCGATCACTTATCCTGCGCTTGGTGCGTTACGGAATGCGCAGAAAAGCGCTGGAAATTTGCACAGGGACACCGGTTATCGGCCGGGTCATAATACGAAACAATGGTATATCTTAACGATAATAAAACTGTTAAGTGGGTGCTGAGGGAAAGCACTTAATCCCCCCATCCTAGTTTGACAAGCTAATGTCAGACGTACCGTTGGGGACTTCTAGCACTGACACTCTCATCGTTGTTTGTCTCGTATTAACTCCAATGTGTTAACCAAAACTGGAGCCTACGTGTCCTCTACAGAGGCTTGCATGTAGCCCTGTGCTTGCTTCTAGGGATTCCCAAAAGTTATTGTCTCAGGACCAATGAGATTGACACTGGTAGTGCCTGCATGTAACCCCTGAGGGAGAGAATGAATTGATGCCCGCGTGAACTTGAATGCACAACAAGTTATTTTTGTTTTATAACAACCTAACTTCTTAGCACTATGAGTGCGGTTGCCTGTAAAATGTTATAAATTTCAGGCAGTGTTTTGCTAAAATCTGAGCGCCAAATTTGCGTCACTTGAACCAGCGGAAACATCGTTTGGTTTCATTCGATAGACCAATACAACGCTTTTCGAACGAACTCTCACTCGTTCAAATCCAACAGGGCTTAGATCAGCTACAAGTCTTAAGACAAATTTACCCGGCTCGATCCCTATTCTTCATCACGAAAATTTCCAATCACACCCACGTGTAAGCTGCCGCAAGTTCACGCTGATATATTTGGCTAGCACGTCAGAGAGGACAGTCTGCGGGCACACAACTGCAGCGTGAACATTGTGGTCTTGCCGACAACGTCAGTAAAAGAACAATGTTTTACCATAGAGGGTGAGTCACTCAAATGGTTGGTAACATTTACTTACCAAGCGTGACGCTCAGTGGGTCACAGTCTAAAGACTTATGTGGATCATGTTCCAAACTCCTTAATGGGGTATTCTGTGCCGTAACCGTTGCAAGTTTTCCTATGCGAGATGTCTCCGATTTAAACCTAGTCAGACAAAGTTATTAAACAAACCAGATTCTCTATGGGTTTGAGTGAAATTCACATCTATCCTACTGATAAATATCCTGCGCCTATTATCTCAGATATAGGAGTAGCAAACAGCCAAATTTGAGGAAATAATGAACACAGAAGTAACTAAGGTTGGGGTAAGCATAGCGGACTGTGCAACCCAATCATTAGGCGTAACTGCTGCTCATATCCCGAGAAGAACAGCTAGTAACACCGTAAGCAACACGACGCCAAGAGCCTAGAACATCAACGGCTGTCCCAATATCGCACGTAACTCACATTTGACCAATGCGGTTCCAATTTCGATCGGAGTAGCGACACATAAGACTATTTCCAATCTCCCGACAATAGGTAGAAAAATTGCAAGCCGATAGTAACGGAAGCCGGGTTATGTTTGCATCTAAGAGAAGCCGTCATTTAAAATTTACAACACCTCCAACTGGATCGAAAACTGAGGAGTGTAGCGTAGTTTTTCTGTCGCAAGAATCACCGGTTTCCGGCGGTACATCTTTGAGTACTTCAATCACTAACCGCAACAGGTCAAAAGGTGTAAAGAAACAACTAACTATACCGAGCGTACTGTGGTCAAATACCCTAGAATCAAAGTAGACGACAATAAGAGGCAGGCAGGTTGATGACCTCAACCAGTGGGACATTAGTATTGGTAACGTATCTGAGTTTTACTGAAACCTGTACACTTAGTGTGTAGTACACGACACCCAACCCTAAGCATTTTGGAGAGGCAAGACTGCGTGTTGTGCTGAACTTCCGAACTGAAGTAGAATCAGTAATACCATCGACAGGTAGCCTCAGAAATGAGGACTGTTCCATCAGTATCTTTCCAGACATCTCATGGGGCTGGCGTTATTCAGTTAACCGCAGCTTAGAGGACTAACGGAAAGGAACTTCAACCAGAACCATATTTCTTCACGGGGTTCCTGAAACTGAGGCCTGTGATGAGCATAAAATAATAACCTATGATAAGGAACAGTGGGGGGTATGTTCTTGGAAAACTCGGCTTGGATGATGTGTTGGCAAAATCCGAGTTACAGCTGCGTTCCTTGCCGAATTACAAAGGAAGTAGACCGAGAGTGTTGAAGGTGGTCCTTCAGTCGAATCATTTGGCAGCACGGCAGCTAAAAAGCTGGTATAAGTTTCGTTGCAGGCTGCAATCTGCACATCGGCTAAAGACACTTAGCGATATGACTCCTACCGATGATATGGTACTCCAAGTACCATGCGCAATGGTATCTATAAAAGAACGTTACACCAATAGTGTGTTCAATAAGCCCATACAACCTGTAGAAGATGTTATTGCCTAGACACCTTACACTCTACATGGAAGAGACCAATTACGCAGACGATAAATAAGACGTTAAAACATTCTCCAAATACACACCGAAAAAGCGGTTATTCTCCGGCCAATCATTGGTCGGCGAAACCTCATGTATGAATTGCACAACTTCCCAAACATTGCTTAAATCTGAGAAACTTTCATGTATGTACACTAACGCCCAAGTGCTTCTTAGTAAGCATACCGAACTTCGGCTACATCAGGTTGCGAATGCTTGGAACCTGAATTCTATTACCATGCTTTTTACGCCAAGAAGTGACCGAGGCTGTTGTTGAGATAGCCGGAATGTCACTAACCCGGAACGACCGGCCCAAGCAGAGGAGGTGGGGTCCTACTCTGCTACCACAGCGTCCTGC
This sequence comes from Dicrocoelium dendriticum, assembly GCA_944474145.2. Classification (NCBI taxonomy): domain Eukaryota; kingdom Metazoa; phylum Platyhelminthes; class Trematoda; order Plagiorchiida; family Dicrocoeliidae; genus Dicrocoelium; species Dicrocoelium dendriticum. The sequence goes on from OX104070.1 coordinate 22,136,646, forward strand.
AATTTGCTATAGTTGTTCATATAAAAATTCACATTACCGACTCACTCTGTTATCGTCTCCGACTAAGACACAACGACGCATGTTTCGTAGTTGTCTTTTACCGCCGCCTAACGTCCACACCGAAAACGGAGTCCCGCTTGAAATGTGGCCTTAACAGAGTAACACGCACTAAGTACAGCCATATTTTCATTTCGGGGACTACAATCTACACGATCTGGAGGAATCCGTTTCACCCAGTGAACAGTTTAAAGCAGACTTGCATGAACTGATCGTTAATATCCCTTTGTAAAATCATGTTGCCAAGCCCATGAGATTCAGGAGAGCAAACAAACCATCCATGTTGGAAGTTGTGCTCACGAATGAAGAGCTCATTGTTGACAAGTTATTGGTGCATAGTTTATTAAGTCTCAGTGACCAGGAAGTGAGAACGTTCAACTGTGTGTGTTATGTAGAGTATCCAACTAAAGACTCGGAACGAACTCATACAATCACATGCTGCCAAGTACCGAAAGTACTCGTCGACGCGTCTGCTTGGGAATCGTCAAACAACAGTCCCCTTGACAACGTTAGGACAGCGTTCGTTGATAGACTCAGCGACATCCTTAACTGAGTATCCGAGACCAAGCCCCTTCGTCCCGCAGTGCCTTCAGTTCTAAGGAGCAGGACAAGAAAATGCCTGACGATAAGAGATGCAGCTTGGCGTGCCTACAACGTCAACCCCGATTAAGAGACTAGGGGCAATTTCCCGACCCATCGCAACAATTAAACTGAACTTGTTCGTGAGGACGAAGTAACATGTCAACAATGCCTACCCAAAAATTCCTGTAAAACAACAAACAGCGCTATAGGCATGTTAACAATCTTTGTAAAATGAAGCATGGCATCTCTCCACTTTTCACGACGGGCGGTAGAGAGCACAGCGCCGAAGAAGCAGCTAATACCCTCCGGCTACAATGCAACCTAATTTTCGAACTCGCCGTAACTACCTGTCCCACAATGTCATGCACACTACTGTATCGAAATTATGTCGTTCAAATTCTACACATTTGCCAGAGCATAACTTGCATTTACAAGGAAACAAATATATTTCACAGTTGTTCTTTGTTGCCATTACTTAATTGCATAGATAAGTATGCGAAAGTCACGGTTGCGAAATAAGAATTTAGTATAAGATGTCATATTAAATAAAGTATTTTGCCGCTAGCTCTGATTCTGAGAGGCAGGGGCCAAGATCATGTGTGCTGTCATTAGCTGGTGTAGAGAATTCCACGTACTTGCTAATTGCTCGGTTTCGACAGCATAAGCTTCAACGGGATAGTGCCTAGTATTCTTTATCAGACTGAATGGATGGCTAATATTGTGATGAAGGTTGTTTCGATATTTCAGCTGATAACAATTGCTTTGTAATTTTCTAATAATATTAAGCTACGCCAATCAATTTATTGCTAATTGGAAGACAAGATGTCTTTTGCAATCCACATTGGTAAATGATTCATTGGCAGCGTTATAATTCGCTGTGCAAAAATAATTTGGCCTAACATATTATGGGTTAGTTTCTGATGGCAGCTGAACATATAAGAGCTGCAATATCTGTTGGAGTTGTAATGGTGAGCAGGTATTTTTAACAGAAAGTCGTTCCCCATTTTCGTTCGATAAAACCTTATCGGTAGCTTAGTATAATCAGAGCTGCCAATTGCCTATGAATGCGGTCGGTGCCAGGGATTATTCAAAGTCAATGTGGATATAAATACGACCGTGTAAATGTGAGAAGACTGAACAGCTGCTTAGTTTGACGTATGTGCGAGTAGCCATATTAAAAATGTTTACTCTTGATAAAACAAATGTTCATGAAGTTATTTGGTGCAACAATGAGACAAATTTTGTTCAACTTTCTATACATTTGCAGATAAATAGTAGGTTGTGGGAGCCTATTTGTCCTTTTTCTAAATGCAGGAGATAGTCAAACTTTGGCATTTGCATTTCATGCTACTAGTCGAAACTTATGACCTTTTATATACTCAGTGTATCGGAGGCATTAGGCATAAATGAAACAACCGACCTACCTTGTCGCTCTTAAGCCTCAGACAAGTTGACGGAAAAGTGGAGCTAACTGTTCATAGTATGTCTGATTTTACGTTATTTTTACCTTCAAGAAATTTTCAGGAAAGTAGAACTTGGTAGTATGTTGCTAAAACGGATTAACTTTCTCGTTTTGTCTCATGAGCGATAATGTCATTGCCACTTCATGCAAGAAATTGCAATTAGTTTTAGAGTAAGTTACTTAATATTTTTCCTTATTAAGCTGAGGCGCTTCTTGCTTTTGTAACGGAATCACGGTGGTCTGTTGCTAATTCGCGCTTTTTCATAAACTGAGCGGAAAGGTTCCTAATTATATAATAATGAGAAGCACTCATATATATGCTGCAAAGTTAATCGAACAGGAATGTAAAATCTCAGGAAACGCTCACACTGCCTAGATCTGAACAATTGGAATTTGAAAAACGGCTGGGAAAAGCAGTAAAGTTTTGAACTTTTAGTAGAACAATGAAATAGGCTAACAATTACTTAGCTAACATGGTGTCGTGCTCGAAACTCTTCTCACTGCGTCTTGGCTGAAAGGAATAAAGACTATATGTGCTCAACGTAAATTGTGACAACTTTCCATCCTATGGGGCAGCTTACATGCAAAGAAATTTGGAAAACGTTGCACCGCTAGTATCATAGTTCGTAATGCGTACACGACGTCAGCTTGAAAGAGCCGAAGATGCGAACAGACACAAGTGGCTTGAAAATAAATAGCTTTTCGGACGGGCTTTGGAAGTGAGTACCGATCAACAAATGACTTCAATTAATCGGATCCGTGTAAAAATATTCTTGATCTTATTACCGACAAAGCAGCAATTCATGTAACCGTTTTAAAACCGTTGTGGGGGATTGAAACGTGAAAAGTATTTGATAAGTTAGCGTCGAAAAATCGCATGAAATTCAAAAATACTGTTGATTTGAGGTATTGTTTGCTCCTCTTCTGCGCTAATAAAAGCGACCAGCTTCTCCATGGGATTGTGACGCAATATATAGTGAAAGCTTTATAACAATTGGCAACGAAGCTCTCAATCGTTTGGCCACGGGCAAGCTCAAGTACACTCCTGAAAGCTGAAAATACACCCAAAATGTTATGATGACTTTTTGGTGGTCTGCAGCTGATCTGCTATGTTACAACTTTCTGAATCCAGGGAAACCATAGCAGCGAAGTGTTGTCAAACAATTGGCGAAATATGTCGAAACTTTTAACAAGGTCCCCGGCTCGGTTTAACAGAGAAGTTCTAATTCCTTCTGGAAAGTTCTGTCTTTTGTTTCATAAAGAAACCGGCTGTAGCTCTATGAATTGAGCTGCGTAACTTTGCCTCATTCTCTATAACCCTGACCTCTCCCCAACAGATTACCATTTTCTAAGGCATCTGGATATGTTCTACCGAGAAAAAGCTTTTAAAACCCAAGGTGATGCTGAAACCGCCTGTGGCGATTTCACGGCCAGCAAAACTCCAGCAATTTATTTATCCGAGATGAATAAACTTGGTCCTAGTTGGCAAATCTGTGTCAATTTAAACGGTTTTTCTTTCGAATAAAGAGGTTGCGTTCGTACGTTATGTGCGTTTAAATTTTAACTTTTAATGCTGTAATACATTATCAATATTACTGGTCTGTATTTGCTTAATCTACGGCAGTGAAGGGAACACATGGAACTTGTTGGTTTGGGCATATCAGCCGAAATAACCAGATGGATTTATCCAGTATCCTTACACTTCTTGTTCCGAGACATCGTAACTAGCGTTTATCACCTCTAGAAAACGTTAACAATACAATTTGGGACTTGAAAGCCGGAGGTGAAAAGCAAAGGGCGCATAATTCTTTGAAAATCAACAAGGGCGCATTCCAGTTTATAAGAGAACGTAAACATAGTAAAGTCGAAGTTTCCTCCGTAGAATCTGTGTTTGTCATTGGATGTGCCAAGGCTATGTACTACTAAATTTAACTCAATAGAGCCTCCGAAGTTAAGAACACCAACATACCGACTATCTCTCTGTTGACAGACATTTTCGTGGCTTGAACCTTCATCATTGCTTCCTTGCTCCATGTAAAGATTACGGAACCAGACGTCTGTTTGTTGACCACTACTGTATGTTGTATATTGGCTACTTAGACCAATAAAGTACAAAGTCCTGCCGCGTTAACATCTCAATTGGCCCGCGGCCTCATCACGCAATAATAAATCAAGGCTTGGACTATTTTGTACATGTGTAATTTTTGTTATTTCCTAATGTAAGACTGAATGCGGCCCGACACATCTTTACCTCAATAAATGTGGTGCTACTTGCAAAACGTTTGGACACCCCTGATTTAGACCATATAAGATGTGATTAATTTAACCTCTATAAGTCGAGTATGTGAAGCGTTACTGTAAGCTGGTGGTCGAGAGGTCGTTTGTTTTTACCTTGCGGTTCCGCAAACTTTTAAGTATACAGCATGTTTTCTGTCTGTGAATTTGCGTGTGTAATTTTGTCCCACCCCGCAGTGTTCAAGCGCATCGGGATTCGAGGCTGTGCATAGGGAGTGTTAGCATCGTCCACAAGGATACCGTTCCACTGAACGACCTTGACCGTTTTTGTGTGAAAGCTTTTCTCACACAAGTACCCATCACGCCTACCCTTGGGAAAGTGGACCACGCATGGCACAGATTGCAATCTGAAATTTTAATGCATGTCTAACTGCCGATTAACCAGATATAAGCTAGACTGTTCGACACCTGTTTATTAGCAACTTAGATTGCGGCCAGATTGACGTCCGCATGGTTTCCTAGAAAAGCAACCACTTGAAGACGGCAAAGCATTTTTGTTTTAACATGAAGAAAGTTAAAAACATCTAACAGCATAAGCAAGAGTACCTTTACAGATGTAGTCATGCATTTCAACCACTGCGTCAACTAATGCCTTAGATACTGTGCATTGTAGAAATTACGCTCGGCAGGAACTTCAAACACAAATAAGAAAGTGGTATTCAAGGAAGCTGTATTTCTACAAGCTATAGATCTGGATGTTGTCACTTATGAGACATTTCACCTGTCATGGCAGAAATTGAGGCAATTACTTTTCAAGGGTTTGTTGAATTGGATAGTGAATCGACAACTTATTATGAACCAGACCCAGATACGATTTTCAATAGACACTAATTGCTGTACATTTCTAATAGAACAAAGAAGAATCGCCTGAGAATATGGAAGAACTAAGCAAAGATGGAAACAACAGAAACGTTAAAACAGCATGACTTTAGGCGTTCTTGAAATACAACTGAACGCATTTGCTGCGGAAAATGTTCAAGCATGCTGTTGCATATCTCGGGATGACAGCGCATTTTACTTGCGTTTGTAACAACAGAAAAAAACGACAAGGGCTGACTTTGTTCAATTTGAGGAAAACACTGCCTTCTGATTTATTAAAACATTATGTTATTTGATTAAGTGCTCAAGTAATACATTCCAAACAGTTTGTACTTGTAATTCTTTTCATAGCATACCACTCGCAACGGAAAAGTAATCTACGCTGGTCTCTTACACAGGACATCCTTATATTGACCACCACTATGTGTTGACCACTTTGGTCCAGTCCCTTGGAAGGTCACATTACAGATTGTACTTTCAAGTAAGAAGAGTGCACAAAATCATCAAATACGATTCCGCTACATTCTTAAAATGCACTATAATTTCTGTACGGCACCCCAACAATATTGCACTTTTGGACTCCATGATCGGTGGTTCATTACTTGTGACTCAATCACTGGCTACTTCTAGAACTGCATTCTGAATGCTGAATTAACTGTCAAATGTTTATAACGCAGCTTTGGCCATCTCACTTAACGGTGCGCTACTTCTGGTGATCGGTGTTGTGTTGCTCCTTGTGCTGAAGGCTAGTTGTGTGAGCAGTGTAAACAATTTACCAACGTTAAACACCAGAAATGACTTACTGGAAACATCAGGTTTATCACACATGAAAAAGCAGTTTCCAGTTTAAATGACAGTATCAGTTCTGAGCAGATGGTATGTTGAAGTGCTGATACAACAAAGATTCGTTTTTGACCTTATGATTGTTATGCATGCAAATGAGTTTAGGTACTTTGCGGTTGCGAGTCAGATGCATGGTAGTACATTTTGTATGTTACAGTGAGGCAACCGGATGTTATCATTAGAATTTTCTCGGGTAGTTAGTTAGGATTAACTTTCCTAGTTGGTAGGGTTTATATCAAGTGAATCTGAATTAAAGAAAATTACTAGTAATATATTTATTAATTTATGGTTAACCAATCAGCTTTTAATATGGGAAAATGCTGCCGATTAATATCGACAATGAAAGGTGTTAAAGAGTTGAATGTAAGCTAACTATTATTCGTTTGATATTATTAATGGTAAAGACAGTGACAGCAAACAGAGGAGGTGTTACCTTAAGTAATTCATATACCACATTTGAAGAAATGGATGCTATATATTTTAAACACAGTGAACAAGAATATCTTTGTCTGCGAATGAATCCTAAGATTCGATGATCGACAATAAATAAAAATAACGGGAACAATTGTGGCATCTAGACGCTGTATCTGGTTTTGAGATTTTTGTCTGTGTTCGTTTCAGTTGACAAAAATATGCTGCAATCCACCATCGTAACTTCTTATCTTGCATTTGGTTAACCTCGTTGGATTTTGTAATGGAGACCTGCTTTGCATAATATATAGCACTAAATTTTGACCATTAAAAATGACTTGATGGAAGAAAGAAATTTTCTTCATACTCGTTAAAAACAGTGTCAAGAATCCCTATTTGTGGGATCTCCCTATCAGCTCGTGCATCTTCCGTGCTCGTATACATGCAACTAGGGATAGGCACATGACGGATCAAATCAGGTGAGACTAATTGGTGACCAGCTTGTAGCTGATCAGTGCCCATCGCAATGCCAAGGTTAGTTTCGTGCAAATATCAGCTAGTTTTACACGCAGAGTGGCAAGTGTTCCATTTTAATAACAATCCATTCAAAGAGCCTGAGGGCGCAAGAATTTGGTTGCACATGAGGACCGTACACGATGCACCAAATTTACCTTGATCCCGATGTTTTATAAACATGTCTCGGCTGATGAGTATATAGGGTCTGTCGTATTTAATTAGCTCAGTAGTCACGGGTTTCAGCTAATTTTGATTTCTTGTCCACCCAAACCTAGATCACTGTACTCAAGAAAGCATTCTACTCCGTCAATAATGTTAATAGTCTACTTGCGGCAACATGCCACTGATAGGTGGCTAGAATTCGGGATCGCCGAAATATGTCAATTAAAATCTAATCATGGGTTTGAACTGTCGTTTCCTAGTAGGAAATTAAAAACATTATATCAGGAGAGGATGTGGTAAATCGTTCACCTATTTTACACCGACAAAACGTGGCAAATGCATGTCGGCCATGACTGTAAACATGCAACAAAAACACCACGCTCGCGTACAGCATCATGTGCAAAAAATTTGAAGGAAATTATCTGTCTATGGACACGAAATATCAACTTTCACTTCAGAAGAGCGCGTAGTGATACCAAAAGACCAAGATGAAGAGGGCACTTTTTGACCCGTTGCTAGCTAACTTATTCATGGGCACAATATACTTATGTTAACTAATTGATTAACTGTCGCTAATGATTTCAGATAAAGAAAATGAGCCGGTATCATGGGTACCAGGCGTCGTGCACCAGCATCGCACCCTGATTTTTCGGAACCAACGAGATAGTCACCCTACAACCTTAGTCATTTTTCTCTCTAGATTACCTAGTGTGGGTTCTAAACAAGCTGAAAAGGCATTGGTGAGAGCCAGTGAGCCCATTGGACATTTGCAGAAGGCTTTCTGCGATTTTGAGCCATGTAGCCTTCCGTAACCACCATAAGCCCACATAAGGCCACTTGTGAAGTATACCTTCCAAGCCTATTGTCCTTGACACAAAACAATGACGCTGGGCTCTTTAGAGCGACGAAATTCCTTGGGGGTTTCTCCATGTCGCCTACCAACTTAGGCTAAAATCCTCAGAGCTCTAAACAACAGCATGGTATACCTAGTAGGCACGAATCCAATTCTAGCCTGACGATACCTGCTGCAACCCAGTCACCGTCCTAAACAAACATGCAACCATCTCAATATCGCTATGCACTTCAGTCGACTTGCTTGTTGACAAACCTTTCTCTGACTTTGCAGTTCACAAGTATAGAATGCTCTCCTATGTCGCATCAATTACTCCCCCATACTAACGCTTTGTAAATGACAAATTAAAGACACTGCATCTCAATTACGTTACAAATCACGTTTCATTTTTAATAAAGCACTTTAAAGGAATGCAAATGAGAAGGGTCAGTGCCTGGATTGTAACATTTTGTTACCATTGTACCACAAAACAAGTTACTTATGGATGGTTCCAGCAAATCCAGTTAAGGATGTTGAAGAACATCAAAGGAGGTATAGATTAAACGCTTTCGTATACAATTTACTTGCGGCTTCAGGGACATTCATAAGTGAACGAACGGGGAACAGTAAGAACCTTGTCCGTGATTAGTTGTCTACCACCCCAATTTTTCCAAAGAATGAATGTTTTTCGAAAATAAGAGAGCGTCGTAGATTAAGTTTCCCATTACAACCAAGCTGTTTACCCTTTATGCGTGTCGAGGAGACTATTGCTTACGTTTGGTGAGATAAAGCCAGTTAACCGCAGTTGTTAAAAAATATCCAATCTATTACTCAATGATGTACCGCAGCAGGTTTGTTGGTTAATTGTGATGTGGTTGGCCTTCAGTAGTTATCAAATATTTTTCTACACTTATGCGGTTTAAATTGCAACAGTGTTTTTCTATTCGTAAAACACAGTGCAATTATATAAATATCCTGTGCAATTTTACACTGCGTATCTGTAGTCTGTCTGGCATACCTGATGACCAGAATACTGGACATCTTTGAAATCCTTGATCAGGTTAGGTATTTACTATCACTAAATATTCCAGCATTATTTGATTTAATCGTAAAATGACATTCTTCAAAACATCCAGTTGTTTTATTGGCGGCGCTCAGTTTGTATTCGTAAGTAACTGAAACTTCGTGCTTGCAACTTTTTGAACATTTGCTTGGTAACTATACAAAAGTAGAAAAAATGCTGCCCTTACCAGTTCATGTTTTACCAACAACCCTCCCACATTAGCAGATAAAGTGGATTTGTCGCAAGCATGAAATCTCGGCAAATCTGTACATTAAGAAGGTGGCTGCATGAGCAAATTAAAATAATACTACAATAGGCCAAGCACCACAGTCATGGCTGATTTACGGAGGTCATCCTACAGAACGGTGTGTTGCTATTCCTAATTGTAGGTTTCTGACTTACTAATGGTGGAGAATTCACAACTGCAATAATGCAACCGGAAATTTCTAATAAAAGATCGTGCAGTTCTTTAAATTAAGTGTATTGTAGGCTAGTCGTGTGTTATGCAATGTAAACCGACGACAATGATGCAACAGTATTTTGGCAGTAAACATCTGACTATTAAAGCCAAGCACCCTGGGATAAAAGGCGTAATCAAATCATGCAAAGGCGAATCACAATTAAAATGTGTTTATATTACTGGTGATTAACAGGATTTTTGTTGCAATTTTTAAAGGCTTCATCGCAGTAGGTCACAAGTTACATAGCGCAGCCTAGTCCGGAAAAGCAACAGACGCCTAACACTACCTGCTGCAACCCAGTCACCGTCCTAAACAAACATGCAACCATCTCAATATCGCTATGCACTTCAGTCGACTTGCTTGTTGACAAACCTTTCTCTGACTTTGCAGTTCACAAGTATAGTATGCTCTCCTATGTCGCATCAATTACTCCCCCATACTAACGCTTTGTAAATGGCAAATTAAAGACACTGCATCTCAATTACGTTACAAATCACGTTTCATTTTTAATAAAGCACTTTAAGGGAATGCAAATGAGAAGGGTCAGTGCCTGGATTGTAACATTTTGTTACCATTGTACCACAAAACAAGTTACTTATGGATGGTTCCAGCAAATCCAGTTAAGGATGTTGAAGAACATCAAAGGAGGTATAGATTAAACGCTTTCGTATACAATTTACTTGCGGCTTCAGGGACATTCATAAGTGAACGAACGGGGAACAGTAAGAACCTTGTCCGTGTTTATTTGTCTACCACCCCAATTTTTGCAAAGAACGAATGTTTTTCGAAAATAAGAGAGCGTCGTAGATTAAGTTTCCCATTACAACCAAGCTTTTTACCCTTTATGCGTGTCGAGGAGACTATTGCTTACGTTTGGTGAGATAAAGCCAGTTAACCGCAGTTGTTAAAAAATATCCAATCTATTACTCAATGATGTACCGCAGCAGGTTTGTTGGTTAATTGTGATGTGGTTGGCCTTCAGTAGTTATCAAATATTTTTCTACACTTATGCGGTTTAAATTGCAACAGTGTTTTTCTATTCGTAAAACACAGTGCAATTATATAAATATCCTGTGCAATTTTACACTGCGTATCTGTAGTCTGTCTGGCATACCTGATGACCAGAATACTGGACATCTTTGAAATCCTTGATCAGGTTAGGTATTTACTATCACTAAATATTCCAGCATTATTTGATTTAATCGTAAAATGACATTCTTCAAAACATCCAGTTGTTTTATTGGCGGCGCTCAGTTTGTATTCGTAAGAAACTTAAACTTCGTGCTTGCAACTTTTTGAACATTTGCATGGTAACTATATAAAAGTAGCTGAAATGCTGCCCTTACCAGTTCACGTTTTACCAACAACCCTACCACATAAACAGATAAAGTGGATTTGTCGCAAGCATGAACACCCGGCAAATCTGTACATTAAGAATGTGGCTGCATGAGCAAATTAAAATAATACTACAATAAGCCAAGCACCACAATCATGGCTGATTTACGGAGGTCATCCCACAGAACGGTGTTTTGCTATTCCTAATTGTAGGTTTCTGACTTACTAATGGTGGAGAATTCACAACTGCAATCATGTAACCGGAAATTTCTAATAAAAGATCGTGCAGTTCTTTAAATTAAGTGTATTGTAGGCTAGTCGTGTGTTAGGCAATGTAAACCGATGACAATGATGTAACAATATTTTGGCAGTAAACATATGGCTATTAAAGTCAAGCACCCTGGGATAAAAGGCGTAATCAAATCATGCAAAGGCGAATCACAATTAAACTGTGTTTATATTACTGATGATTAACAGGATTTTTGTTGCAATTTTTAAAGGCTTCATCGCAGTAGGTCACAAGTTACATAGCGCAGCCTAGTCCGGAAAAGCAGCAGACGCCTAACACTACCTGCTGCAACCCAGTCACCGTCCTAAACAAACATGCAACCATCTCAATATCGCTATGCACTTCAGTCGACTTGCTTGTTGACAAACCTTTCTCTGACTTTGCAGTTCACAAGTATAGTATGCTCTCCTATGTCGCATCAATTACTCCCCCATACTAACGCTTTGTAAATGGCAAATTAAAGACACTGCATCTCAATTACGTTACAAATCACGTTTCATTTTTAATAAAGCACTTTAAAGGAATGCAAATGAGAAGGGTCAGTGCCTGGATGGCAACATTTTGTTACCCATGTACCACAAAACAAGTTACTTAGGGCTGGTTTTAGCAAATTTACTTGATTGTTAATCGAAGTAACGCACAGAAAGAACAGATTAAATATTTTCGGGTACAGTTCACTTATGGCTTCAGTGACCGTCAAAAGTCATCGAATGAGAACAGTAAACATTTTTTGCTATTTGCTTGTCTACCACTCCAAGTTTCCCAACGGATTACGCTAGTGAGCTTTGGGGACGGAGGCTGGGCTGCATTAGGTGCAAGCATCTGGGATATAGCACCACCTTACCTCCACTGCCATTGACAGTGTCTAGTCTTCGACTTGTTGAGATCTGCTTGCTAGACACTAAATCCCTAGCGTCTCCTTGTTTCAAATGACAATATTACAGGGCGTACAAGCCGATTTACTCGATTCAGTCTTCATACGCCAAACTGGGTATGCTCACGGTAACATCTTTTTGAACCTGTTCGAGCTTGATCGCCAACGTTTGTTGGTCGTACAACTGGTGGGTAAGTCGCAGCCTAGCATTGGTAGTAAGCAAAACGAAAAGAGGTGAATCGTAACTGCTTCAAACTAAATGCAGAAGCTGCGTTCGAATGCCGAGAACATAGACAGTTTTTTCAACATAAACGTCTGACCACTCACCAACTTTAAACTTTTGCGTAACAACGAGTAAAGCCCCTTTACCGAAGTTGTGTTATATTGTGATTAGTGTACGATGTTGTAGGTTCGCATGACAACAGATTATGAAGCTGATAAAAACCCACGTGACTGGGCTGTCTGGAACGAAAGCTTTTGCAAACAACCTGGAGAGGTAGCGACATTTCTGCTAACGCAAGTAGCAGTCATCCATTTACCACCATATCTTTAGAACCACCGTAAACGGAACACACTGAGTCCGGAGAATCTGAAATTGTTCATTAACGTAGCACAAGAGCAAAATAGATCCCATAACTGTGCGTAGCGGTAGGTATTAATAGAAGCACTAGTCAGCTAGATATCCGTAAACTATTACAAATAAGTTTAGTTCAAACAATCAAATGGCGGATAAACGGGCACAACGAACAACCCGTAGTACCTTTGTCGGCTTGTGAAATAAGACCTCAGGAATCGCCTTCTCTGAAGCTTTTATTATATCTCTGTGAAAAAGGTGAACTGTGTTTTGCTTGTGTATTTTCTGTAACCACTCAAATATCGTAAATTGTGGATTAAATAATTATGAATAACGGCACGTAACCCAGTTATTCGAGTTTTAAAGTTGGCGCAGCTGTGGCAATCTTTTTTTCATAATACTATCGGCAGCATTGCTCAAATGGGGTGCAAAATAGAGGTAGGTAATCTTCGTTTTGATAATGTCACTGCCTTCCGGATAGTCTCTAAAAACCAGTACTGTTATTCTCTCATCAATAATCACGTGGACAACACCAAGTTTAACAAATTAATCACAACAGACGAGAAAATAACTTCTCACGACTTTAGAGTCCGTGAAGTTTGGCATAGTCATAGAAAAACTATGATTATCTGTGGTCACATGAGAGCGAATCTGTTCATAATGGAAGCTCATATCGCATACTGACAAGCATGCAGCTTCGTCAAACGTACGTATTAAAGCATATGCTGGATATAGTGAACTTGTGTTTGTATGCAGAAGCTCATTTTAAAGTGAAATAAATATATTTTAAACCCTTTGCAGATCGCAAAAGAAATAGTCAGGTTATCCGAAAAGTTTAGCATATTTATTAGACTATACATAGTAATGCAGCCTATTAAGCCATATTTATAACATACTAAAACGCTAAATCAACCATTTAAGCTTACTTAGGGCTTGCTTTACATCTCAATTTATTGGACAGTAATTGCTTGTCGCATTTTATATCTAGAAAACGTAATAATCAACGGTTACATGTTGAGGAAGCTTTGGCGATGGCATCCATGTTGCTACAGCTGATGACAGGCTGCTACCTGTTCTATGTATTGGATTATTTTGCTTTTTAAAAGATAACATTATTTAGGGTTTTATTTGCAGGCCGTCACTCATTTATCGCGCCTTAAAAATTCAGCATGAATTGGTACTTCATTACAAAATGCAATGAAAGATTTTGGAAAGTAATGTGGAAATAGGTTCACATAATACACTACGCTTATTTGAGTAATTAGTTATATGTTGAAGTTCAAATTAAATCTATGTATTAGTAGCAGAAACTAGCTGGTTTAGTGAGCACCCAAAATTTGAGTAAGATGCAGTTGCCGTGTAGACTCAGAAGACAACTGATTTAATATTGCAAAGTATAAAAATATGTAGAAGTGGTTTGCATTACAGCAAAAGCGAAAAATCCATGCCAACTTCACCCAGTTTTAAGTCCAGTTGTCTCTTTTGTGGTTGATTTTAGAAACCTTAGCTAACATTTTGGCTTAAATATCATGACGACATTCTACTTTGATCATCAGTGCACCACAAAATACCACGAGCAGCAACTACATTGTGTTGAGTTGAAGTTAAGGAAAAATATGGTTTGCTAAAAAGACTGTCTTTTCAGATGAGATTTACCTAATTAAATAGTGTTTGGTTAGCGGAAATCATAAGCATTTTGACGTTATACTGCAAGCATATTGTATATGACAGACACAAAATACAACCTTATACTCAAAAGCACAATGTGTTGTCAACTTTCATGTCCCAATGTGTTTATTTACAAAATTCATCCAGAAAAATGTATATTTACATATTATGCTTGCTTCTATAAGTATCTTAGCTTTCTTTGTTGCAAAGGCTTTCCGTACTAATAGTATTCGCCGTCGCAACAAAAGCTATGCTGAATTATGGTTGCAGGGAATCTGCTCATAATATTATCATTGTGTGTTAAGCTAAACTTCACTTTGAATTAGATCTTGTCCATTCCGATCACAAGGACCATATCCGAAATGTAAATGATTCAGTGTTGGAAGGAACACTCTATGGAGATTGCGTGTCGCAATCCAGCCAAACGGCGGGTACTGCAAATTCAAATTAGAATTCCTACCGATAAGCAATTTTTGATACTTTTATTTGATGCTCAACGTAAGCCATATCTTAACGCTGCTCTATCATGTGCCCAGTTAATTTATGTATCACGACATGCTTTCTAGAAAGCGACAACAGGTACTTTCGTATTCGTTAGTATGCGACGATTCCAATCGAATAAAATTGTATGTTAGGCCTGATATTATTCTACCGTTGTTACCTAAATGCTATAATATCTAGATAAGTACGCGTTTAAGTATGATCTTTCTCACTGCGCACAAAATACACTGGAAAATGAATAAGATGAAAGCAATTGATCGAAACTGAGGTAATAAAAATTAGTACTCCCTTTGAATGTTGTTTTGCATTTGTGCTGTGTAGCAATAACATAAGGTTACCGTTAGTTTTGCTTAAGAAAAATTCGCAAATAGCCGGCCATTATGAACATTATTAAAATTCGAGCCATGTGAAATGCTTCATACGTTTCGCTTTCAGTTTATAAGTAATTACCATGTTTATCATTTTATACAAGTGCTATTAGTTCCAGTTTCTATATTAGTTACGAAGCATATACCTTCTTTATTCGTTCTGGTGCTGAGGTTCCTTATTTAATATATCTTGTAAAATGTCTTAATGTGAAACAACAACATTCTGTAGTTTATTCAGAAGCGTTCAATCAAATCGAATAACACTGAGCTCATATTTTCAAAGCATTCCATTTGTAATGTCTAATTATCTGCATGAAATCTGACACTCAATAAAGATGAATTCACAGCGCATGTTACCAATCATCCGGCATTACTGACAGTATTATTCTTATTATAGGAAAGGATACAAATCATAGTGGGCAGACAATCGATAGACGCATACATATATCGTTCGTTATTATGCACTTCAATCTCCAAGTCAAGACATAAATGAGGCAACGTACGCCAGCTAAAATTTAGGCATAATTGATGCAATTTACTCAGGGCGAAACTACTATAAGTTGAATAACTTTACACCCTGCAAATCAAGTCCGGTACAAAAAGAAAACCGTTGTAATGTAAAACTATATGTGGGCGTAAATTCAGTACAATATCCATTTAATATTTTCAGCATAATAGCTGTTTAATAACATAGGTTTAGTAAAGGCCTATTTTCGGAAATAATGCACTGCTTTTTTGTGCTCTTTCAGAGCTTACATTTGTCCCCTGTCAGTTGAATCATTAAAAATTAACAAGCATCTCAGTGGCGTATGCCTTGTGTTAAACCTTTTATCCTGCATGCGTTCGAATACGCGTGGCTTGGCAGTCAGATGTGCATGTTGTGTACGCACATGTATAGGTGGAAACGAAACATCACCGCTTCTGCCAAGTGGTCTCTGCTCCGCCCTAACTCAGCATCAGTAGCAGAGATGAAATCAAATTATAAGCATGAAATGTTCCCGGGCCGATTGGCTGATAGGGATACCAAGTTTCTAGGGCTATATGCAGGCGGACATACACTACTAGGACATCGAGCTCAACTAGCGAAATATGCTCGTTCAGACACATACTATGTTTTCGGAGTGCCATGTTCCACGATACGTGAGTTCGTTTATTTGTGTCATGTTCACTAATCGAGTACATTGAATTAACCAAGTAACTCATTCTTAATTTTAAACTAGAATATAATAGTTTAGGAATATATAACACATTAGCTAGGTAATCATACTTACTTCGGACTCAGAGCTGGTTTTAATAGGACAAAACTCCGACACTAAATGCAGTTATACAACACGCACCTGTTTAGACAAATCCTTTATACACGGCCTCATTGGATGTAAGAACAAGAGATTTCATTCCAATAATGGTAGAATACACATGCTTTAGTGAGTTAAATTTCATTTAACATCTTCGCACTTTAAAATCGAGTGCAATTGTCGGTGGATAAGTAAGGTTGATACACTATGGAAATATTTGATACATAAATCAAGTATGAATTTGGCGGAAACATTTCGAAAGTTGATACCGTTCCGCAGTGATTTTAATAGAACCCTTTTGGTCCTTGCAAAATTCAGTAAGAAAATGGGGACGGTAGAAAATCAAGTAATATATTTTATGCAAAATGTCCAGGGGTTTCCATAAAATCAAAGTAAAATGTTACTTGGAGTTTAATTAATATTTAAGCCAGGCTGCGTCAGTATCCTTATCTGGCCAGTGACGTTATCAAAAGGACCATTATTGCGCCGTACTCGTCTCTATCTTACCGTCTGGTTAAGACCTACATTAGCAAACAGCATCTCCAAAGTGGACAATAATTTTGCTTGCAAGTTAATTGCAGTACGTAAATATCATCAGTTGTATTAATAGATGAATAAAAGCACATATTCTTAATTCTTACGCCTACAAGAAATAAGATTAGGATATTCCAAATTAGGTTTTTCTAACTTTGCAAATGATTTGTATTTAGCTGCAGTTGTAGGTGTAGAGTTGGATACTAGCGCAAACAATAATTATGCTTGGATAGCGGTATATAAAGATATACTTCTATAGTTGGCATTGGTGCATCTTGCACCGATGCTTACCTAATTAAAATAAAATGTGTCTTCATTTTTATTTATCTGAACGGCATGTAACTCGGCGCCTGAGACCGGCAGGCGACAAAGCATTGTTATAATTCTCTGGCAGACTATCTCTGAGTTCCAGCTTTGTACCTGCGTCCACGTGGGCGACTCACTAAGCTTCCTTATTTGCAAGTGGGTCTGCGTAAATACGAGACTCCACATGTACAACCTATACAGAACTTGAGAGCCTGGATTGCTATGTGGAGAATGTGCGGAAGTTGTTTGTCAGACTTGACAGCACGAAGGCCGCCAGTAAAAATGATCTCCACCCGTTAATTCACAAGTCACTGTCGACCATCATTGCGATACCCGTGACTTATCTGTTCAAAAGTTCGCTGTCCCAAGCAGTTTGCAGAGCGATTAGAAGCGCTCTCTTGTGGAGATGATTCCGAGGGGCGGGGTGACCCAATCAAGATGGACAATTACTGGCCGATTTATCTGACGTCAGTTTTGGCAACATTACTCAAACAGATCACGACAGATGCCTACTGCAGTTTCTGGAGTTGAAAGACCTCCTTAGTGCAGGGTATGGCTTCAAGACGGACCGCTCTTCTATCACCAACCTGCCGTTGACGCGGTATGAATGGATGCAGACCTTGAACATGGAGAAGTCGGCAGATGTTATATACATTAATTTCAACAAAGCGTACAACAAAGGGAACCAAGAGGTTCTCCTAAAACAACAGAGGATGTGCGGTGTTGGTGGCTTACTGCACAAGTGGAACAGTAACTTTCTTATTGGGCAGAAATGGAAAGTACACGTAGATGACCAACTGACGGACTGACATCCCTCCAACAGTGGTGTATCACAAGGTAGAGTAGTGTAGTCCATTTGACTCCTGATCCACATCAACGAAGTACATCGGCTTCTTCTGTCGCCCTGTGCATTGGTAACAGAACAGCTTGAGATCTAAAGGTTACTGATGCCCCGGCAACTGCGACATGCTTCATTATGACCTCGAGTTCCCATCCAGTTAGTCTACCGATAACGCTCTGCCGGTCAAGCCTGTCAAATTGTTGTATATATAAACCTGAGGAAGAGTGTTGATGGGCAACTACACGCTTGCTGGTCAGCTACTACATCACACAGGTTCTGTGAAGGACCTTGGGGTATCTCACGCTGCGATTTGAAGTCTATAGACAACAGGAACAAGCTGCATGGAAACGGAGCGGATATACTTGGGGAGCTCAAACGCAGCTCCTGCATTCAGACTGCAGATATTGCCACGAGCCTTTTCTCGTCAAGACTAAGACCGATCCTCGCTTACAGATCAACTACCTATTGTCTGATCACTCGTGTCGAGGTGCAAAGACTGGAAAGTGTTCAAATGTGGCTACCAGGCTTATTCCCAGCTTACGCGTACGGTACGAAGATGGGTTCAGATAAGTATGGCTGTACACACTGTCGTATCGTCGGTTTAGAATTGATCTCCTTATTCTACAGTGGATACTGCATCTAGGTCACTTTTCATGCCCAGGCCACGGAATTCCTTGAGCTCAACAAGCAGCACTCGTGAGCACCGCTACAAGCTAGTGGTACCAGACCTAAAGCGGATAGCCCACGCATTATACTTCGAGCGCAGAGGGATGAAATATTGGAAAAGTTTACCTGCGGAAATTGTTGAGGCGAACTGAGTATCGGAATTCCAACAACTCCTGGACATTCAATTTAAGTAGTTCAGGCACAAGGAGTGCATCGTACCATAAGAGCGTGCGGAGGAGCTGTAATAGCACCAGACACTCAGACTCCAGTGATGTGAATCCGCGCACGTACCTGAACTGATTATGCTGTTTATTGCAGACGCATTACTACTATCTCTATGCTAGGTATTCAGTATTTAATGAGGAAATTCCACAACTGCTATCAACTATTTAGTATTGGTTGTATAGTTGTTTAGTACGTGCTACTAGAAATGGCTCTAGTTGACTGGGGGAAGTGTTACTGTCTCAATACATCCAGTTACTAACGGTGCAGTAATTTTTTTTATAAGCGTAACAAAGAATAGGAATTGGTTTTCTTTTCTACACGTTGCTGAGGCGTAAGCACTAACTGTAGGCACGGAAAGTTGTGTTTTAAGGGGTTGGATTCTCTACATAAGCTCAAGTTTTACTACAAGTATAAAGAAATATATGCAAGATTTATCTATTCCTAGTCACCAAAAGATAAATGTTAAGCCAAGCGTTCGTCAACGTGGTTTTCTGTTGCATGCAGTCGAATAGTTCCAAATCTAGTACTCGTCAATTTTACGATAAACTAATAGATCCATAGTGGCAAATACACGACTGGAAACTATATCACATTTAACATGTTGTAATAACAAAAAGCAAGCAATGTTGATATAATTGTGCACACATCCATGCTGAGCAGTTGCCAATCTACTGAATCGTGGGATGCCGTCATGTTTGTTAGACTTCGTTTGCCTGTCCGTTGCAACTTCTTGACTCTAAACTCGGGAAGCAGCAAAAAGAGGGTGTTGGCTGTAAATACTTGTTAAATGTTATAGGTGCTAAATACCTAAATTCTGGGAGGCATAATGCTTAAGTGGTTCGTAAATGGCAAGATAAAAGGAAGCTGACAATTTGGATCTTGGGTGAGCTCAAGATGCGGCAACTACCTAGCATCAATTCTGCGCTTGGTAATTCAGCACTCGGGGGATGTTTAGCAGTCGCAACCCGAACTCACGTGCATTGTACGGAAGCAACGTAACTGAGCTGCAGTCTTCTCGACAAGGTACTTTATACTCGTTTTTAGGTTAAAAGATCTCTAGCACATCTGGTGAATACGAAGCATCAATACGCTCGTATGGATAATGAATAGTGTACGATCTGAAAAGTAAGTAGCAATATTTGGTTGTTTGCAAGTTATGTGCAATTAATGAGACGGCTAGTTATTTCAGTTGAAGTGATGCAGTGTACCGCCAGTATTGTGCTTTGAAAAATAAAAGCAAGAGTAGCAACGTTTGCTGACAAGAACAAAATAGGGTGCAACGTACGTTTTTACTTGCATCGTCCAATAATGCTACAAGTGGACGGTCATCCTTAGTCACCAATTCCACACAAACTGGATTACGTTTATATCATTTCAAAGTGACATAATTATTACATTTATCAGGCCACCAGTAAAGGCAAACATACCACAAATGAGTGCTACTGTAGTAGTGCAAAAGCGTCAAGGAAATGATATTTTAGGTAACAAAGTTGGGCATCGAGAACCGTAGCCCAATTGTGAACCCAGCTTTTGTGATTGCATATATGAAATTCAGAAAACATGCTGTAGACTTACTCAATGTAATATGTTAATGTTCACCATAAGTTATGGCTTGTGCGCTAAGGTTTGCCACTATGTTTTTAGATAAGAGTAATCATTTCTATTTGAAGCACACAGCAGATAAATTTGCACTCACCTAAGTAAAAAGCAATTGTGTATTGTCTTTTGGTAAAGGATGCTGTAAGGTACACAGTGATATTAATTGCTTCCAGTATTTATTTCAGTTTAATTCGTTACTCAGGTTTTTATCCATTAACAAAAGTTACTCATTACCTCTGGAAAACGGAAGTTAATCATACTTGACAAACTAAACGAACAGAAATCGGTTAACACAAAATCATACATTGTATCACCAGACGTGGTCTGGGCTATCTCGCTCAGGGCCTGCCCAGATCCGAAGTGCAAAAAAAACCAGTGTCTGATTTGCTAAACTCCGCCTGTCAATTTTAGCCTAGTTGATGCGTTTAAACTTGTCCTCTAGACAACAAACTTTCAACCACCAATGTATGCCTTCACTAATGTGTGAAAGTCAGGCTTTCATGAAACGAATACAATGATCTACCACTTTTCGGCTAAGGCTAAAGTAATAGTTTCGAAACATATGCAAAGCAACAATGTTTTACTTCCACTTATATCTTGTCTCAAAAAGTTGTATTACAACATTGACAAGGGACATTTTAGATAAACATATCGATGTTTGTGACAGCGTTTGGGAAAAATGGATGCAAAGATTTTTGGTATTCATGTGGCTTTCTTTCCGAGTTCTGTTTTTTCTAAGTGTTTACGGTTTTTTATATCTTGGTTCCCTATAAAACTTTTAATCAGCGCTGACTGGGTTGCTAGTGATTTTGCTTGTCAAAATCCACTGGTTGTGTCGACAAGATTGGCGAAAAACTGAACATGAGATTGGTCTAACCACACACTACAATACTTCGGTTTATGTGCAGATAATAAAATTACCCTAATCAGCGACTTTTCAGTTTTAACTATAAGCTAATTAGATCCTTGGTTTAAAACCAATCAATAAAAATTGCTTTTCACGTTTCATAAGTAATGCAAGGAGTATTCACGCAATTAAATATTTACCACGTCCTTTACGTGATAACATTCGGTGCAACATCCTAGTTAGTTTTCCTGTGTAAAGTTGCCTTCATGCATGGTTGCTAAAACAACTTGAGTTTTAAAAATAGAATCATTAGTCCTGCCTACCACATTCATAAAGCCATCATAAATGAGTAACATTCAAAATAAACACGGCTGTTATGGCTTTTAAGAAAGTTATGTAAGCTACAATAATTATTAATTTGGAATGTCTACTTAACCGCTACTACTTAGTGCGATTGTGTTTATCATGACGTGATTAGATTCTGCAGTATATGACGAGCTATTGGACCACTCCAGAATGTAGCACGAATTCCTTCCCTTCAACAAGTGTAAAGAAAAGTCCATTATCTTCGTTCATGCACAGCTCACCCGAGGTGGACTACATAAGACCAAATGCATTGGAGCCAACCGCATTGAATATCTCCAAACCACTAGCCAGATTGCTTCAATGAAGCTTTATGAAAAGCGCGCTCCGACCATGTAGAAATATCTAATAGTAGCTGCTATTTAGAAGAGCGGGAATCGTGCGGAGCCCTTGAAGCACCGTCCAATTTCATTCCACCCGGTTTTATCTAGAGTATGGAAACTATAATCGCATTGGTGGTCATGAAATTCCTTGAAAGCATTAACCTCGTAGTGTTCATGCAAAATGGATGCCGACTAGATGGGTCCTGTACTAAAAACTTGTTGCCAGTGACAACAAATTGGATAGAATTAATGTCAGAGTAGAAGTCCACGTTGTATGCCTGAACTTCACTACAGATTTCGACTGCTTAGACCACCGCACTCTTCCTCAAATGCTTCAACGCTATGGAATCAGTGGCCCTGTGAAGGACTGAATAAGAAAATTCCTCATTCAACGTCATCTGAATGAAAGACTTTTCAAATCAACGTCCGACACAACTGAAATTCAGGTTTGTGCTCCATCTATCAAATCCGAGAACATGTTTGTTCCTAGTCGTTATCAACGAATTTGCTGTTGCGCTGCAGTCGGATTTCCTACTACTTACCGACGACGTCAATGTCTGACATAGCTTCACGACAGTGGACGACGACACGACACAGCAAAGCAGAATTGGCAAGGTTTATACATGGCTCTTTGAAAAGCAGATCCTATATAACCTAGTCAAATGAAAAGTTTGTGATCGTACACCATCAGTCTACTTATAAATATCGACTAAGAGAACAATATGTGCAACACGTTGCACAGAAATGTAAACTCGATTAATAGCGTAAAACCATTTTGGCTGCTCGAAACCGGCTGAAATGTTATCCAGAAAAGCCAATCCGCATCCTGGCCGCTTACGAACAGTGTTCGGGAATTTCGGGTCAGCAATCTTTCCATAATCGCTGAAGTTGAGGTCTCAAGTGATATATGCGTTCTAAGCCTAAAGACCTAGGTGCAAACGCGATGTCGCTGCGCTCGAAGCTATATAACCTAAAGCAACGAAAGCTAAAATAGTGTTTCATCTCTCCATCCAACGCAGGCTGCAAGCCATAGTCTAGTACAGCGGCGAGCGCCGGTGCCTGCAAAGAGACCTTATTTTAAAGTACTAAATGCTGAATAATCCCAATTACGCACAGTCATATCTTTTGCAGTTCAACAAGGATACCAACCTGAAGGGAAAGCGGCTCAAACTGTCAACGCACTACGGTCGACCAGAGGACCGACACTTTCTAGCTTCAGGTAAAACGAATTTGGAAAGCTTTTCCAGCTGCCTTTACTTTTGCGATTTACTTAACGAATGGAATACAATTTATTCCCTTCAAATTAAGTTATTTCCATCAAAAGACGAATGACGCAATACAAACACTGCTGACCGGCAGCTATGTTACGTAACGGTGACAGAACTAGCATATTTGAATAACTAGCTGGGTCAGATGAAACCTAAAAATTTTCCTTTTTTCCATTAGTTACAAATCCACAGGTTGTGACTTTTAAACCCCTCATTCTAAGAGATTTGTCAAGTATTCTCTTTCTTGCCGGTAATAAATTATTGTTCATTGTTGTATGAAGAATTACGGGTGTCAACCAATAATGTTATGAGGACTCAAATATTATGTGTGCTAACATGAGGTGAAAACAGGTCCACATATTTCTGGTCCCTATAAAATAAATCCAAATTCGACTATGCAGTGCTACAAGACTAGTACAGATTCAAAATATTCGCCCGAATTTGAGACATGTGTTTCTAAAGCAGTTCATAACTGCTACTGGGGAGAGCCAAGAGGTGGAAAAGAGTAAAAAAAGTCTACCACATAGTTTCCCTTTGGAGTAGCCTTTCGAGGAATACAAATATGTTGCTCAATTTCACATTTAGTTCATTATCTACTGAGGTGTACCCAACTGCTGCTTGCCTTGGCATTTCCAGTTAAAACAGCGAGTGAACAGTGGTCACACATTTCACAAATTAATTTCGTCGATGTTATTACCTTTTCTTGAGTTGTCTAAAGCCACACCCTAATTATTATTGTCAAAGAATGAACATGATCTTAAAAGAACACTTCATATATTATTGACCGTTTATGGTGAAGAACTGGTCTTGATAATGGTCTAATTTCCTCCTCCTTAATGTACATAGCGATTAGAGATGCTGTAATTAATAAAGTGCGTTTATTCTTTTTACTGGCTAAAATCAACTACTTATTGATCAGGAAACCTGCCGCTGTTCCGCGTGCAGAAAATGGTTTCCTTCCCGCATATTGTAAACTTATTCAAAATAAACCTAATCCATTTTCTCTATTCTTCATGTTGGTCTTAGAAATTAGGTTCCTCATAAGTCAGGCGATCACGCAACATAATTTGAAACAATGCCATTCAAGTTGCACGCGACCAGGTTTGGTGCTTGTGCAGCATTTTATTCTACAATGTCCTAACTCAGAAGTGGCAAACGTAAGTTCGTTGCGTGTTACTGAGTTAAGGCTACAGAAATATTGGTTATATAAGATAAGTTTGCAGGTATGAAAATAGTTACTTTAACTATTAAATAACGTACATTTTAACACACAGTAGCCCGAAGTTATGTCTGGAAGAATCATTTTCCAACTTTTGTATAAAACAAAATCATCGACCAAGAATTTAGATGGGCAGTTCGACTCAATACATTAGAATGGGGTTATCAAGCTTGAGTCTTTGTTATATAGATGGCACAAACAAGTTCACTCGGTATTTTTGGACCACTTGCATGTGTGCAGTATGGATATAAGAAATCGTTTGTTGTTTCCGATGATAAGTTTCACTTTTTGGATTATAGGATTCAAAAACTGCCTCGATTTTAAGCAGTTGTTACGAACAATAGCTCTTAACACGTGACTGTCGTGCAGTCCACAGCTAACACGTGGAGATTATTTTGGTAATAGCTTATATCAGTTATGATTCTACTGGAAGCCAAAGTAACCGCAATTGTTTGCCAACGTCATTAGATTGTCAATTTTATATTTGTTTAATGTGGCAAATTTTGCGACATCAGAACCGTTAAAATAATAATTATTTAAGTAAAATACGAAAGCATTTCGATCGACAACTTTAGTGAAAGTTCGTAGTTGTACCAAGTTGGGAACCTTGTGAACTATTGCACTAGTATGGACATAAGGTTTGATGTTTGCGTGATATTACTACCTAGCTATCGGCTTTTCGGTTGCTCAAGTCCAAAAATGCAACCTTCATCTGAACAACTATTTAAGATCTTTCCTTTTGCTACCCTTAATATATGCTGAATTTGATGCTAACCTTAGTGGTTTAGGAAGCAGGTTAGTCATAAAGCCTCTTGTGGTCGAATAAGGAATTCCACTTGATTTTCCTCTTGCTTACCTTTACACCGACCTGTACAACCCTTCGTTGCCGGTAATTTTTCCACAGACCAAAAGCGCCACGTCTGTCGAAATTAGTTGCTGCGTTATTTTTCATGATTCTCAATGGGCTCGTACGAAAGGATTTGGGGGCTGTGAGTGCCGGTCGCCGTAGATGCCGAACACAATTTCTTACGATTGTCGTTATAGATTCGTGGTTCGCGTTCGTATGATTTTAGACCAGTGGTTTGATATAACGCTGATCACCTGTAGATTTTTGTAGTAGTTATAAATATGTTCAAGTTGATTATCTGGAGCATAAATATTAAGAACTAAAGATGAGGGTAAACAGTTCAAAGAATACATGATACATCCACTTGACAGCTTGTCCTGATTTTACAAAATCATGAACAGCATGTATAGCAGCTGTTAATAATTTAATTACCTAAACCCAAACACTGCTTAAACCATTTTTCTGCGCGTACGCGTGTTCGTTGCCTGCGGAATACATGATACAGCCGTAAATATTTCCGAATTTCAAAGAGCCGTATCAACTAATATCATATTGTGCGCATAAAACCAGCTTGTGCTTTACTATTTGTATAAAATAAATCCTCTCAATAATCCTCAATAGCAAATGTTTATAAATAGCGTCTGTTTGAAGCCACTGACTAGAAAGTTAATGCATAAATCAACTTTCGGGATGCTTTGCATTTGGCCCAGAAGTGTCACCTTTCAGCAAACCGAGAAGTTACGTACGTTTTAATAACTGTAATAGGGACGTTTTATTGCATATTTGTGCTATCTTCTAACGTGCATATTAAACGAGCATAAGTAATAACTCATAATACATCCATCTGCACATATTTAACTTTCTTACCTCGCCAAACTTTTAGTGGACATTTATTGCGACTGTTGGTTAAACTTGGTATCTTCATTGTCGTGAAGGAGTTGCTTGAATATAATTATCAGTTAGGCTTACAGTGTCATCTAGTTACGGATACTGGATGAATATAAAATAAGGACTAAATTAGATATAATATATTTTGTTGTTCATCAAGAGGTTTGCTCTCGATTTATCTTCAACGTAAGCTATAAACTTCAATGGCATTAAACTGCACAAACTTTCTGGTTTTTTACTGCAACTTAAAGTTCAAAATAAGGCATATTTCTGGTTGATAGTAATGCTCTGCATGATCCAGTTGATTATGTGACAGCAAACTTTAATTGTTTGTTTTCCACAAGATACTACATTAGTGTTTATTCTTCTTTTAACTGCTTTCCTTCTTGATGTTTTCTAATATTTGCAGCCAGTAAGGTACAAATTTAATTTCGCCCAATTTTTTAAATAAACTAGTGGGCTTTATCCTCCCAATTATTTTGCTTTGTAGAAGAACCTCCAATATGCTGACATTTATCAGCCCCGCTTACCTATTTGGTAGGCAAAATAAGTAGTACCACTAACATTTTCTCTATAGTGCAAATTTTATGTTAATGTTGGCCAATCATTACACTGCACAGTAACTCCGGCTTCCAAAATCTTTAATATTAATACCATCTCTGTATATTTTAGGCAATTTGATGTAAGATTTTAGGGGATAATCTGAACTCAACGCTAGCATTTATTTCCCTCCTCAACTGATTTAAATAAATTATATTAGCTTCCGTAAATATGCAAATAATTGATGTCAATATTTTTTACTATAACACAAATTATGACTGGCTTTATTACACTTTAAAATGTTATCTCTCTTCATAATATGTCTGTTATGTTT
Source organism: Dicrocoelium dendriticum (assembly GCA_944474145.2). Classification (NCBI taxonomy): domain Eukaryota; kingdom Metazoa; phylum Platyhelminthes; class Trematoda; order Plagiorchiida; family Dicrocoeliidae; genus Dicrocoelium; species Dicrocoelium dendriticum. The sequence goes on from OX104070.1 coordinate 22,163,853, forward strand.
CATATCTTCAAGGCTATAAGAACCAAATTTGTTGGTCAGCTCTATTAGTTTTCTAGCAGTATTCAGTCTACTTTCTCAAATGCGCGCTGTGGTTGAGCTGCTGAAAAATGTTTAAGTCTTGCTTACTTTAGTGTATCAACTTTAAGTTTGTCCTAAAAGTGTTCCATAACTGCATCATCAGACGTGGGATTTTCCACATGATAGAACAAAGTCTATGGAATGAAAACCGAGTAAGACAGTATAGTCAGCGTTAGTGGGCCACTTAGGGAACCTGTACCAACGTCACTAAGCCTAAACTAAGTACGTCGTACGAAAACTAAACTAGAAACTACGAACAGATAAACCTAGACTTAACGCACGGTCTGGGCAGAAGAATAAAACGAATTATCCTGTAACCGTGGTTCTATAAGGCATAATAAATACAGTACATGACTTACGAATAGGTTTCACAATCGTAATGCATGTGGGCAGAAACTGTCCAGCGTGGGGCGGATCGCGTATTTGGGCAGTGTCACAGTAACATAATAATAAGAATGACCTTGAAACCTCAAAGATGTGTCAGTGATGGAGTGTAAGAAATAAATATGCGATATGTTAACCGCTTGTAAAACACAGAAAAGCAGTGTAAATGTGCAAGATAATCAGGGAAAAGAGATACCGTGTCCTCATGTAAGCAATCCAGTTTGGGGATACATCAAAGTTCCTTTTGGACTTTACAGAACCTAAGAAAATTTAAACAGCATACAGGTGCAGTCGACGTGTAAAGGTCTTAATCGAAAGCTTTTACAGAATGAGCATTGCAAAAATGAAGAATATACGGTCAAAACAGGAGGTGGTCAAGATATAATGGTGGTCATCTCCGGAAGTTGTGCTATATACTATTGATGACAGCTCACTCGCTCTATGTGGCGGTGATCTTCATAGCTAAAGGACATGTAAGCTGCAAATGGTCTGTGCACTTTCTCAATCATACCTGCAGTACTGGTGAGCCTGGAAAAGAAATGTCGTTTGTTAAAGTTGTCATAATTTATTATGTGGTATAATGGTAGCGAATTGACGCAGCGGAGGCCAAAGACTCATACCGCCGCAAATAAAAATAAACCCTACAGATTGAGTCCATTACCAGGTCCATAAATGCTCAAGAAGGCAAGAACACTAGTGAACAGGACGGTCACATCTATCTTGGAACTTATCCCGCAGTTACCCTTTACGATTTAGACGATAGTGCGTACAGTTGTACGAAATTTATGTTACACTCAGTCTTAATAGATTCTTGGCACCAGGTCAGTTTTTAGATGTGATTCATGCTACACTCTCACTTAAAGATTTTTTATAAACCTAGCTAAAACTAGACAAAATAAACGCTCCCTTAGAAGCAGAAGCAAGTACAGCTTCTAATTTTTTGTCGAACTTGCTTGTTTGTACTAGAAAACGAAGCTCAATTAAATCTAATAGAGACGAGTTTTATAAGAATATTTTTAAGCTAGAGGTTATAAGATAAAGTAAATTATTGATTTTCGCGTGGCTACACGCTGCCCGAAAATTTAAAATTGGTGACCATCTAGTAAATCTTAGTGTTGATTTAATTTGTGGCCGCTAAAAACGCACTCAGCAATTGCGAAGCTGCGGACGGCGTTCCATATATTTTAACCTTGACATACATGACAACAACAAAAATGGTTGAAGTGTTTTTTCAACATATGCACTTCTAACTTGAATCTGCTATTAATATGAGGAGCATTCGCAACAGCTGCAAGCTAATGTTTTGAATAGCTTATAAAATTCAACACTATAATTTCATCTAAATGGTGGGATCGTTTGTGTTTAAACTACGTAAACTTCATTTTAAAAAATCAGCTGCCTAGTTGCTCCGTCTAGCCAAATAACTAAAATGTGTACGGTATTTTTTCATTATGTTACGCATGCGCTTTCCATGGAGACTGAAAACGAATAAAATGCAAATGATGGGTAACAAAATTTCGGTTGGTGATTACTAATTATGTCCCTTAGCCGATGTAGGAGCAAAACGCGTACATTTAGTATGGAACTGATTTACTAAAAGCATCCTGCTTTAAGGTGGCTAAAATAGCCACCCAGGACCATCAGGCCTGATGAAGCATTTGTGTCAAATGCGAAACGTTGTGTATCACCATAAATACATTAACCGGTCGTTTACCAAGTTTTCTGAAATAGGGTACGTGCCCTGAAAAAGTAGGGCTGTGTTCCCTGCCGTAATTTAATACTAGCCTGATACCCGTACAATTATCCTAGTTTCGCAACAAAAATGTCAGTATATTTGATGAGCACATCATCCATGGGCTGGTTAAGGGATATAACCTTCACTAGCTTTACCGCGGCCGGAAGGCGTTTAATTCAGTCGCGCCCGAGTAAGTTCGGACAATCATTCGTCACAACATATGCCTGTAATGTTCGCTTCGCCTCATGATAATTTACATGAACAGTGCATTTTCCCAGGACTGGTATGGGCTGCTCAGTGTACGTACGCAAAGTTGTTTAACATTGGGATATGTTGGGTAATCTTTTAACTGATGTAGTACTGATTATGGCAACTGAGACACCGGTACCAACTACCATTTTAACCAACTGGTCAACTATTTCTAGTCGCAGAGTGTAGGGTGAATGAATGCTACAGATACTCGACGTAGCGTTCCATGTATTGTTTAGCTGGTCTTCTTCGTTTGAAGACTGGACTAACTTCAAGGGTTTCTTGGGAAAACGGGATGTCGCAGTTGTGCAACCTTTAGTTCGGCAAATTTCAGCAAAGTGCCATAACTTTCCACATTGGCAGAAAGTACTCATTTTATGACGACATTCCTCGGCTGTTAAATGCTGACTTCTACATCGGTAACAGCCAAAATTCAATTCGGACCGTCTTGGAGTAACATATTTTCGGTTGACTGCTTGGACTGTGCCTGTTTGAAGTATAAAGGAAAAAGCTGCTAACTGATAACGGACATTCTCTATATGTTGAGCAATATGCCGGGTCTTCACCCAGATCATCGTCGTCTCAACTGCCGAAAACAACCTTCTACGAGCCTGTTCGTTACGGAAACCGGAAATTAAGCATTGTAAAGCCATCGCCACTTGGAAATTCGTAACTTGGATTTCACTATACAGACCCCCTGGGTGGGCATGCTGAAACGGCGCAATGAAATCAATGCCACTTGCTTCAGGGCTTTGACCCAAGGTCGAGAAAAGTTGGCGCGCAGTGTATGTGTTCGGTCGTGAACCCCCTAACCCGCTGAGGACTTCTAGCGCGCTGTAAACTGTCTCCTTCTCACCAACATGGAGGGCATCAAAATGTCTCTGACCTTCATCCCCCAGAAATTTTCTCAATAATTTAATTCTGTGGCTCTCTGTGAGTACCGTCTTTGGTTGCAAAACGGGTAGCAGCTCTAAATAATCCAAAACTAGGGCTTCTAGCGGTTGCAGGTGGCTGGTGTTGGTTTATCAGAAAAATATTCTAAAGAAGTGTAGGAAGGTGCAACCTCGCAGTAGATTAACCTCCTCGCCAGCATGTAAAGTATGGTCCTTAGCCCAGGAACAGAACAAAGAAGCACACGTAATTTGGAACCAATTTACTAAAAGCATCTTGCTTTACGGTGGCTAAAATACCGGAAAGGAAAACCAATGAAATAAGGAAAGTAAAGCAAGGTCATTCTAAACAAATCATGTGAGGGAACATGTTTACAATGAACAAGGAATTTATACGGGTTGAGAAGCGTTGCCTTACAGGTCCCGTTGGATAGTTGGTGGGGATGTCAACATGACAATAAGGATAATAAGGATAGTAAAATAGTTAATAATTAAATATGAAAATAAGGACCTATCGTTTGCTCCGCTGTAGTCACGAGATCCTCTTAGATTCACAGCACCCACGGTTAACAACAAATAATTCCATGGTAGACTCCAGGCGTAGGATGGAGACGTGGTGTTAAGTAACAAAGAGAAAGTGGCTGAGTGCATCGTCCAACCGTCTTTTAAATACTGTTAGTGTTGGTGGGGAGACGACCTATTCTGGGAGAGCATTCCACGGGTGACAGACACGAATGGAACAGAAATTTCTGCGGCACTCCAGACGACTGTATTGTTCTGCGTGTTATAATGAATGACCCCTCAGGTTTGTATTGCTGCTGAGTTGCAGTAAAGGGCGACACACATGATGTGGGTCTCGCAGAATCAAGTATGCCATAACCAGGTCGCCACGTAGTCTGCGATAGATTCCACTGAACAGTCTGCTATACCTACCCGTATTTTAGTTATTTCTGTGGACATAATTTTGTCAAACTTAATTATTTTTTTGTCCTACCTCCTAGCTAAGCGATGTAAGCATTTAATCAATGAGTCATATTTGCATCTAACTCAAAATCTGCAAGAATCTGGTTTTCTCTTGTGCGATTACTATTTTGCTCACTTGTTTATTACGTTGTGACAGTTGACACACGCAATACTTACTTTGAAAAGTCTGTGATATGTGACTCCCAAGTCTAGCCTAAGGCACGCTAGATATCGCGCTAGCTAAGAAATGTTACAGCTCGTTAGACTGACACACTCTTGATGATCATCACTTTTTCACGTGTTTCTTACAATGAAGGCTAGGTTGCGCGACTCGCGTCGCTCTGGCGCGTATGTGATTTAAAATGTATAGGCGTTCGTCTGGCGTCACTGTCGAATGGAATTATCTTCAAGTGACGCAAATCGCAAGCTAGTTTGATAGACAGAGTTTTATGGCCGGATACATGGGTAGCCCCAGCGTGGACTCGTTGAGAGATCGCCTCACCTTGCTGCAAGGAAATGAGAATCACTGTGTACCTCCTCAAAATAGCAGATAGTTCGGATGGGTGGGCGGATCTTTGAACGCTTTTGAATGCACTGTAGGTGAGACCAAATATTTGGTTTGAATGTGTAAAGCAACGTTGTGCATATGGAATCGATTAAAAGCTGCCTGGAAGTTCCAATTTTGGATACATACGAGATCTACTGCAAATATCCAAAAAGGGTTCCATCCCGTTATGGCACTCGGTTATTTAAAACGAAGAACTGTAAATTCGGGGATGTACAGTAATTCGCCCAAATGTGCAGGAGGCATATTGACGTACAATTACTCGATTTTGTCTAACGCTCACTCACTACGGCTCGAAGCAGGTTAAATCACTGCTAATATCTAGCTGAGCAATTTAAAGTAGGAAGACAATGGTTGGTATGCCAACGACAAATTAGATACGGTGTTATTCTTCACAGTACCTTCTTTACAAACACACTGATTGTAAAAAGGCACAGTAGTTACTAGATGTTGTAGATCGGTTTTGAATTGTTCTCCGATCGTGGCGGGGGTTTCGAAACAATGTACGTTGAAATCACCCATGATAAGAATGTGAGTGTACTTCTGTTGTAAACTGCACCTTAAAGCAGCCGCTAGGTGGTAGTCGGTTTTGGGTGCGGAGTTAGGGTCGTAGTACACCAAGACAATAAGCCAAGCCTCCCTGCCTTTTAACTGCAACCGGCATCAAAGAGAGTCGGGGAACTGCGAGTCTGAACCCATATGGCTTCGCACAGTAAATCGTTTCGGTAATACAGTGTTACCACTCTAATTTTTGTGAGCCTGTCGTTCCGAATCAGCGACATGCCCGGTAGCGAATCTTCAGCGTCCGTCATTGCCGTGTGCAACCATGTCTCGGTGATACCAATGACATCATACGACCCTGAAGCTTGGCGATCATTCAGTTTAGCCAGTTTGTTAGAAAGACCCTGAGCATTCGTACACAAGCAGGCCAGTTTCTCGGTCTCTAGGAGTCCACAGAGGGGTGAAGCGGTCACGTGTGGGAGAATGCCGACCGATGGGAGGTCGGCAGTTACTCGTTTTCTTGATGGGACAATGATACCTCGTTTTGCAAATTGATTCGGCCATGGTGCGTCCCAACTTTCTTTTAAACCTACGTCATAGTCAATTTAAGCAGCAGTCAAGTTACGTCTCTGTACATTCGTCGGTATGCTTGTTGCTGCAGGTGCTTTAATAGTTGCGCTGTGCAAAGCGTTTGCGACCTTTAACCGAATTCCAGAATGAAGATGCTTCCGATTTTTCCGCCATCGATCCAAAACTTCCTTTGCTTGTTTCTCTGACTGAACCACAAGTTTTATGATTCTAGGGTCGCATCTTCCATAATTTGGTGAGAGAGGTATCCTGGTGAGCGATTGTGCCACAATATTATCCAAAGAAATTGTTTCACGTATGAACCGCCACTGTTCTAAATCGTGCTTTCCGGTCTCTTGAACATCGTTAGAAGGATGTTCTGGCACGTTGTGTATGAAGATTGTGCTTTGGCGGTCTTGCTTGCTGTGCCCTTCTTTGGTGTTTCTTTTTGACTGTCGCGCGCTCCAAGGGACATCAGGATAGAAACGTATCTCACAGGATCCGTGTTTTAACGCGCTTGCGGAGAGCAAAACGTTTTCTACGTCGGTGGAGGATGCTAGTGTTACTCGAATATGTATGGATTCGCCATAGTATTGTTAGTTCGGAGGCTGAGTAATTCGTAGCAAATTTATGGGCTTGGCTTTGATACTCATCTGCATGCACAATGAGTTCCATTGGTCTTGGTCGCCTGATAACTTATCCCGCAATGTTATATCGGTAGATACAGGGACATTTAAGCATACAACAGTCCGGGCACTGTTGTTGGCTCCTTTTTTCGTTGATCTACAAGGTATGGTACTCATTTGTTCTGACTGGTTGACAAGTATTGATTGTTTGCTATTTGTCTCTCTATTCGCGTTAACGGTATAGACAATGGAAGTGGCCGCAACAGCGGCCACTCGGAGGACCCTTGCAGCAATCTCTGCATACGTAACCGATGTACTGGGTGAGTTAGTCTCGACAAAAGATATCTGAGCTACAGGTACCAAGGTTTGGTGTTTGGGCTGCTTCATCCTTGTTAATGCTAGATGTCAGATCTAGTGGAATTTGCTTAACCAGACGTTTGGTGTGGTGCCTGATTTTCGTTGACGTGAGTAGTGTTTGAGTCTCGTAGGTACGGTCTGTTTTCGCCCGGCGTTCTACCAAAGTTGGAGAAGACAACGGAGATGGAGAGGGGGCTGATTGCGGTTCAGGGGAAGTGGATTGTTCAGCATTCCTTTGCTTAGAGGCAGCTACGCTTCTGTCGTCCATACTCGCTTCCATTAAAGTAATCTTACTGTTTATCCACTGCTCCGCTTCTGCGGTTAACCGGCCGCATTTCTCAGCTAGGATAAGCAAGCACTTAACCAGGGGGATGGTGGAACACGCCGTACAGAACCAAAATGCTTATTTGTAGCTATTTCGCACCCGTACCTGTTGTTGGGAAATATTTGCACATTTCGTATGATGCCATCCAAACAGTGTGAACAATCCAGCCCAAATTTTGCTACTCGATGACATTCCCCTAATTCCCAAATGCCTTTCGCTTGGAGTCTCTACGGTTTCGCGTATCTACCATTCAATTTGGTGTCGTTACCTGACCCAGTGGGTTGTTTAGGGTTCTGTACTTTTACAGCTTTGAGAGCGGGGCACATCGGTCAGGCGAGCGTGGTGGTTGCAAGGTCAAAAAATTAATTAAAAGTCTATACTCAAGTGCGTGCGTGACAGTGATATATCACAGTGCATGAGAGTGTTTCGAACTATTCAGATGCGACACCAAATACTTCCAATCGAATCATTCAGGAAACCGTTATTCTTGTGAGCTACAAGCGCATTCATTGCAGTTAGACATAACAAGTACAGAGTGCAGCATGTGTATAAAGTGACGTTTGCTGTAGCAAACACTTGTGCCCATGTACACATTGTAACATACGGCATTAATTTATACGCACCTACGCAGATACATAAACGAATAGGTCAATCACCTTTTAAAAATATGCGTTGCCATGTGAATTATTCCTGGATAGATATACGTCAAGTTTGAAAGATAAAAGAAATTTAACCTATTTTCCCTTGCTCGCAAGCGTGGCATGTGCTTCGCTCCCATAAGCCATATGTTGACAGCCGTGGTAATCGTCTTTTCATCGCGTTTATTCAGCTAGTAAAAACACAACAAATACAATGGTGGGAACAGTTCAACCTTATCCAGCATTATGTTTATATAAACCTCCGTAAGGTAACTGTTTAGTGGGAAAAATAAATACTATCATGTAGATTTTGCTATCAGCTGCGATGGAATGGAAACTTTATGAATGTATTATCTTAAGCACTAAACCGGCCGAAAAATTTCGAAATACGTAAACTGATTAGATAAATTGTCGATTATACAGAGGCAAATTGCCAAAGAAAGATGACATACTTCGACCTAGTTTAGTCTCATAAACTTTGAGCGGGAAATCCTTCTTCGTTGTAACCACCACGAATTGGAAAATATTATGTTATTAGCCAACCGTGTCAATGATAAATATTGTTTTATTTGCTACTTTCTTTGTTGTGCTTATGTAATAACCCAGGAAACGAGACTATATATAACGTTTTCCATGAAACGACTATAATTCCTTGGTCGTGCTAGACTTGTGCTGCTTATCTAAGAATATTAATTAAACTTTCTCGCTTACTTCGAATGTCTTTAGATTATTTCAAATTAGCATGCCTGAACCATTTCACTATGCTTGCCACTACATAACTAAACAGTAAAGGATAACATGTTAAAAAAGTGCCAAACAATAATTTTTAAGTGAAAGAAAGCCCGCTTGATTCTCACATTTCTCATAACCTCCTGAGCACTAATGACAAAGACCGATTCAAACACGTGATCCTAACTGTGGGTGTAATCATGCAGGAACGAGGTGAAATATGATTGTCCAAATTTCAAGCCCCATGTTAATGGCAGCTTTAGGATAACAATTGCTTTTAAACAAACAGCGCGGGTGTCATCCCATATTATTGCGAGTTGTTTCACTTTACGATTCAATGGCCGTCTTTCCTTTTTACCTCAATGCATCGTGTTGTGGATTTATTGAAGACACTTATTTGAACCTACACTTCACATACATCGTTTAAAAAATTGGCGTGCTCAAGGCATATGGATGATAAGGAACGTTGTCATGACTTCATTACTACAAGGTACAATAGCCTGGAGTAATAATTTCAGTTTAAAGTAAAGTGCGTAAATTGTCTGCTCTAAATCAGCAGAAAAAAACTAAGAAGTCTACTACGTTCCCATGACTCAAAATAAACTTATACTTACGGTCGGATTAATTCACGAATAAGTTTGCAGCAAATTATTGACCCTGAAAAACCCTGAATGAACGCATCAATATCTTTTAGCGACCAAACAGATTTGCGTGATTATATAATATTCGAATGAAAATTCGTTTTAGTGCTATGTAGAAATATTACCCGGGGCTAAAACATATAAAGGTGTCGAGGTTTCTACTGGCAACTGTCCCATATTAGCTGTGCAGAGCAAGTGAACGTAAATTTATGAACTTCAATGCTCATAGTCAGTGTAATGCTCAAATTGCACCCTTTGTAAACTAGAAGGCTGTCTATCTTCTCAGCTTCAAATTTCTCGATATTTTATATAAGTGCATATATAAAAGTGCGTATATAGTTATGGTACACATATGTAATTATGAAACTTGTGAAAATTTATGTCATTCACAAATGTCCATTACTTGTCTTGGCTGACCAGAATGCCCACGGCTCGACACGCGCACGTTTGTTTGGTTATTTATTCAGAGTTTTATTCCCTCAATATGTACCGAGCTGAAATTTCATGCGAATACTTGGACTGCTGATAACAGGCTTGTATATCTTCTTTTTAGTGTCGTAGCAGGTTTCGAAAACCGATACAGTTTTCGTAAGTAGCAAACACCACGCTTGCGTCGATGTAAGGTTTATGCTAACACATTTCCGTCGCTCATTCTTTGAGTTTAGTCTTAGGAAGTTAGGTTTTGCTGAGTGGGTGACGCAGCCATGTGCAGCTTCAGTAGAGATACAAGTTTGGCCTTCAATAAGCACGTTTAAAAATGTCTACAAACGACATTGATGACTCGAATCGCTCTGCATATCCTGGAGTCGACAATGACGCCTGCTTTATTCGATATCGCTAAAAGAGGTACATCATGCAAATAAACCTATTTCGCACCAAATGAAAGCAAATTAACTATTGCCCTATCTATCATAATGATCACAGCATACTATGTTACATTCATCTTAATCCAGCTAAAGTGGTAAGAAGATCGTCTGACTGCCAAATGATCTCATGTGAAAAGAGCACACAACTGTTGTTACGATGTGTTGATGAAATTACTGCCACTCAGAGATTTCGAACATTGTGTCAAGAATAGACTAAAGGTTTGCTACACATGCAAGGCACCGTAGCACAGAATGCAGTATATTTCAATCTGTTTCACATACGTCAGACATTCTGAAGGCAAACTCTCCTAACCGACCATTTATTTAGCTTTACACAAGCAGTAGACATTAGCGCTTTAATCTTGCATCGAATATTTGTAAGTATAGTAGATGTTCATGTGTTGAACAGCTGCATGAGTATCTAATACAACGCAATCAACTCTAAGTATGGTTTGGAGTACCTGCCATATTTTTAGATTGTGACACGTAATCCCCAATAAGAATTTGGTTTAGATTACAGTATACTTCGGACATTTTGATCGCCAGAACTGTATCGGAATTTGAGGGATTTTGGAGTTGCTCCTCCCAACGCAAACACTTCACGACTTTTATTTTCCTCATTTAGACTCATCAGGTAGAGATAACATACGCTGAGAAGACACGGACTGCTAATGCGCAAGAGATAAATCGCGCAACAAATCACAGCAGCAGCGCCTACGGTTTAATTATCAATTATTATGAATAAATTGAAATTCGGGTCAAATCACAACATTGCTAATGGCAAATAGTCTACAAATACCCAAGAGCAACGTCTTGGTGTTCTGTTGCTCAAAACCTTTTTCTTTGATTCTTTCGTTGTAAATTAATGTGTTAGATCAAAAGTTAGTTAAATAAAAGGAATTTGTATAAAACTTCGATATTAATTTGGTGATTAATACAACCTGACTTATATAGTTACCAAAGATGTTGCTACATCCGTGGTTTCTTTTACGTTGGCAGACAAAATGGAGTTTAAGATACGGATGCATTGAAGATACTTTAAATATCTACAGCAGTAAGGAACCACAGGTGAAGCTAAACAATAACAAACCTTCGTTTCGTTTATTATACTTATATTACTTTCTCTCGATTTCCAGAGATAACTCGCAAAAGATGGCAGCTACTTTCTCACAGCTTGTTGCACATAGGAGCTTAGTGCGCATTTTGTAATGTTTCTTTCCACCTGAGGAGCCCACAGTTCAAACTTTCATCAATAATGCAACAACACTAGGTACGCATTCTTCAAATAGTACTATACGAGATGAGCAATATGATATCAACTGATAAAACGGGGCGTTAGCTTAAGCCTAAATGTGCTCAAATTGCGATAACCATGATTTGACTGACAGCAGTCACTAGGCCAAAATGTTGTCATAATTCTATCTGGTTGAAAATACCCTTTAAAACAAATATTTTTGTTTAATTCTGGGTATTGGTTGAAATTACCAACGGTTATTGGGAATAAGACCAAACCATTTTAGATAAATAAATACGCAGATACGTAGGTAGCAGTTAATTCTGTGGCAACTGAAGGTTTGCTCAGAGTAGTGAGAAAACATAATTTGTGAAATGTCAACATTTTAATTGTTTTCATTAATTGCAAATTTGATGCCAAATTAGGCTACTGCCGGACTTTAAATAACTGGGTGCATTTTCACGGATCTTTAAATGTCTTTACATTTTACACTTCTCCGGAGCAAACAATTACAAGGATTTGCAGTTTAAAGTTTACGGTATTGTTGCAATACGAATATGGTCATCAGTATTAACTCATCAATAAATTTGTTCTAATCAACATAAGGGACCAGGTTTCAAACATGATATCATCCAGTGGTTACATAGGAAATATGTCGTCTTCAAATCATCAGTACATTGGGGACCGAAGCTAGCACTGGTAAGCAAAATGAATCGCTTATCAAACAGCAGGCACCTGTTAGGCGAAAAGTAGCGTGCATGGTTTCTAGCGAAAGAAGCCTTTACTAAATATTAATCGGTAAGTCACTCTGTTTGACGGTTGTGTGCACATGAAAATCCCAAATAAATTTGAGAAATGTTGCCGAAAGGTCTGTTTTTCATTATTTTATGATTTCAGGGAAACATCCGGGCCACAGTGTAGACGGCAGCTTGCGTGCGTGTTGTTTTGAATCACAAGTAGAGAATCATCGTTCTTTTGGTTGAAAACATTCCCAGCTGAAAACGGTTCAGCGCGTGTTGGCAAAGACGGTTCCCCAATAATGTTTTGATCCACGTGGTGCTTGTAGTCATAGGATATCTGCTTCTATGCGTTTAAGTTTTCTGGTCAGGGGACCAGGTATAAAATATGCATTTTCTTTGAAGTCCATAAAATAGAAATGCGAAAGAGCATGCCAATATTGCTGGCTTTTTCAAATTCCTAAATGAAACTAACTGCTATAAATTTGTAACTAAACAAATGTTTCAATGTTATCTCATTTTAAAACATATAGATAACTGATAATAGGCTAAGTTCTCTGGGTCGTTGTAAACTTTATATTTTAGATTTGGTTGAATACTTCTATGCCGAGTGCGCTTTAACATTTTCCATTGATATTCAAGTTGAACCGAAAAATGCCACCATGACAGTAATTTGCTTCCGGAGGCGTTTGGTTGCAATTCTATTCTCAGCGCAACTGATCTTGGTGTATGGCTTGCTGTATCGCATTGATATTTCATCCTGCATAACAGAAAAACAGAGCGGAGTAAAATTATCCGGCATATAAATGCTCGCAACAAATTTATCAAATTCAGAACTTCAAAACATCCTTTTATTCGCACAAATGGGATTCGGAACAACGCTAACCAAACAAACATTGGTAGTAGGAGGAACTCAGTATGTCTATGGATAAATTTCAGTAATAATAGCCATGTTGTGATATACACTTCATTTTCTTCCTCATACCTAAGCTGCTGTTGATCTATTGTGATCCTTTCCTGCAAATAGCTTTATTTGTTACATGCCTAATCAAACTTCCGGAACACGCTAAAATATTTTTTCTTGCTTGATACACTTTTTAATGGTCAGTGTTAGTATTGCATCTAACCTATTATTCGCGATATATGAATATTTTATTTCGAATAATTCAGGCTTAGTTTCACCATATGGATTCATGTACGATGAAGTAAACAAAATAAAAGATTTTATGTACATTTGATAAGTTAACTGCTGTTTTGAAGTAATAGTTTTTCATCTGGATAACATTTTTCTTATTTTTGAAATACTAATAGCGAACCGACAAGGATGTATGATGCTTTATATCGTAAATATAGCAAAAGAACAAAATACCAACGTTATCAGGGGCTTGCTTATGCGATTTTCTTTTGGATCCAGACAGAAATCAATGTAAAATATATCAAATAACCTGTTAATTCCCGCAGTGAATTACTTCATACGGTTAGGGCGCTTGATTTAATAAACATAGATCATCATGATGAGCTACTGTAGTTGACTCCGTCTTGCTTCGTAAAAAGTAAATCGGCAAGGTTTATTGCATTCTACAATGGTTTGATAAAGTTTACTAAACCTGGATTTGTATGAGGAAGAACCACTCCACCCATACTGCAGGGCATTTTTCTGTCTGACTTAGGAGGAGTTATACACAGTACTTGAGGTTGTTACAAATAGCAAAACAGCGAGTGCGGACCAATTTGAATTAGGTTTTAGACGCGTTAACATCTTTAATGTACTGCATATACCATCTAATTTTGGCTGATACATAAATCGAAAATTGGATTTATTCTGATGACAAAATTGCCCATGGAAAGAACAGCTGAACAATATCCTCCCTGATGACAGAGCCGCAGTGGCATTACCTCATGTTACTACCACAGGATAATTATTCAGAGAGATCCTTCTATATGTACACCAGCTGCACTAAAATAACTCTAATTATGCTAGCTAACTGACTTTGCCAAAGCCAGATTAGACGGTATTGTTCAAAGCGGACACAATGTGGACATTCTAAGTTAGGCAGCGATATCATTTACCCTACCCGATAGACATAATATTCAGGCACCTCCTCTAGAAAAGAGGTCACCAAACATTTTTTACAGCTTACCGAAAAATTGACAAGATGAACAGCAGAAAACGCATAATTATACTGCGCAAAACATCAATGGCAGAACAAAAAGTGGAGAAGCGATGGTGAAAACTGGCGCCTCAGCGTGCATATTTCTTTTCTTACTTGTTATAATCAAATCGAAATAAAGAAAAAAAGAAATGGAAAATGATATACATCATGAGCATATTAAAAATGTACTTAAAACGCCATGAAAATGAAGGGCCGTTTGCAACTGGCTAACGGCGTATCATCAATTTCATGTGCCAATTACATGACTTAATTTAGTTATCGAATATATCGCAGTATTTGTATTACATATATATGTAGAGTAACCTTTGGAAGGAAGGAAAGAGGCATCAAATCAACAAATAATGCAATTGGATAACTGTATTATAATTTGCATGTAGTGATGCCTAAACATATGAAATTCAACAGTTTACGCTTTAAGCAAATTATCCATCAACCACTTAAAATCCATTACAAAGAGCTGGCCAATTTGGATTTATAATATACACATCAACAGGCTAACGGTGTCTTACTACACAGTATTGGCTTTTACACGGGCATCAAGGGCGCCGACTTACCGAACGAGCAGCACGAGCGTTCTAATGATGAGAGGTTACTGATACTTCGGTGGTACGGTGTCAAGTAAACAACCTTGAGCTGGCTCACACTAATAAACAAACAGTGTGAAGTCACGAATAATACCACATGCAGTGTCAATGTAAATTAAATCACCACGTCCCGTATTCCATATGCTTTGTCATGCAAATTTGTTTGTGGTCGGCGGGCTGGATAAACTGACGTCGCGGGCCATGTCTGGCCTGCGGACCCTAATATGGTAAACTTAGCTCAAGATTAAGGTCAAGTTAGTGGCCTTTGCTATGCTCTTCGCGAGCTAAAAAATTGATTTCTTACGGTATGAAGTGCCTGGTATTTGGTTTTATTCTAAAGATATTCCCAGCTTCGCGGTGCATAACAAAACGAACCGAAAATTATAGCAACTTTGAAAAATACTTTTGATGGCGTTAATAGTTGTGAAAAGTTATATTCCTTTAATAAGCTGAATAAAACATAAACAGACGTAGTTGATGCAGTATATCTTTAACTTTTCAAATGAACATATTGGGTGGAAACTAGTGGTAAAGAAATGTTTGTGCGAGTTGACGACAAGCAAATTTACTCGGGGCTAACTTGGATAGATAAAAATTTGACAACTAAGTTAGTAGCTCATACTATCTACCAGCGATTCAAAAAATGCACCATATTCTTTAGGTAGGTATGCAAACCAAAAGAGGAATATGTATCCTACGTAAAAATAAAGCTGGTACTTGGTTTAACACAACCCAACTTTACAAGATAATCTGTGTTTCTCTCCATGGCAAGGATCCACCTTCGAATGAGAGCATGTAACACTGCGTCGCAAAATTCTGTTGACTGTTTCTTGGACCAATTCTTCACGGCAGTTTTCACCTCCTATTCACTCTAAGTATGTTTGCTTCCCAAATCCTCTTTCAAGAATCCAAAGAGATGAATGTCAAATGTGCGGTAAATGGAATGGCGTCGCTATACCTCAGCGCAACCGAAAATGTTCCAGTCACGAATGTCAGCTGGAAACGTCACGGCTACTGCTAAGAGGAGAAAAATAATGCAGTTTACATTGCGAAACTAACAAGTCTCAGAGTAAGACTTCGATGAGTGAGATCCAAACTGTCAAACAACAAAGTAATTCTTCTGCACGAAAATGGAAGACCGCACGCTGGCATTTAGACAAGAGAGACAATCGTCTCATTCGGGTGAATGAGTTTACCGCATCCTCCATACGCATCAGATTTAGCGCCCACCGAGTATCTTCTCTTTAGCCACATAAAAGAGTGTTTGAGGTGTAAACGTTATTCCAGTGACAAGGAAGTGAAAGTGGCAGTGAAGACGTGGCTCAAAGAAGAGCCTAAGGAAATTTACTAGGCAAGGTTGCATGCTCACTCTCGAAGGTGGATCATTACCAGTGAGAGAACGATGACCATGTTGAGAAGTAAGGCTATGCTCCACAGAGTAAAGGTTTATTTTTCTCTACGTTGCATGTTCTTGTGTTCAGATCTATACCTGTCCTTGAGAAGGGGGTATCGCATTCGCCATATCTTCATACCAATGTTCTCCTTCTTTACCCAATCTTCTATGGCCTCCGACGATTTGCCAAAATCCCCAATCTCCATTAAGCAGCAATAGTCATTCGCACCACGATTCATCTGGATATAACACATAAACTGTTAACAACAAGTGTATGATGCGCGTCTGTACATTATTTCAAAATTATTAAATAATATTACAGTAAAATACTGTGAGTAGTTAGGGTTGAATAATTTGGGCTTCTTTGTTTGCGAAAACATATTCCAAGTTGGCGATTATGTGTAGTAGTGTGTACTGCATGATTGATATAATGGTGCTGTGTTTAGTATGTCATACGCATGCTGTTTAGTTTGTTTAACACACGCGCCAAAAATACCTGTCCTTAGTTTACTGACAACTGTTATTATAAAAATCGCTAAATGTCATTCCTTGCATTGTTAAAGTCATTTGAGATATAAGGATCCCCAAAAGGATGACACTGTTGTGCATTCGTTGGCTGTTGTAAAAACGCGCGATTCTATCTACAGCATTGAATAGCGCGCACTGAGCTGCATCTAGTTAATGTATACTCAAAATCCTTCAAGTCACGTGTAAATCCCAGTGGTAGTAGAAAAACTCATCCTATTGATTTCAGAACCCGAATCGATTTCTCCCGACAATTATTCTACCTTCGCTTAAGAAGTTCCTATGAATAAGTACGACTTAGTAGATAGTCTAAATTGGTTATGTAAACAATGATGAATATCAACAATACAAGTTAGTTGAGGGTGAAGTACATAACACAGCTAGTGTGCTGCAAGTAACCAAGTTACACTAGTCAAAGAATAAAAAAGCAAGCAATATAATGTTAAATATTATATTATGTAATTCGTGTGAGACCGGGATTAGAGGGGGAATTTAAAGGGAATGGGATGGACAATGAAACTTTAAAGACAAACGCCATTGGGGCCGGCTCTTCGTCATAACAGCGAGATTGTCCAATCAAACGTGTTCATCATCCTCAAGCCCCCAGCCAGGCAGTTGTGATGCACCAACCGACGAAAATTCGAAGTGCGGGTTTCATTTCTCTCGACCAAGTGATGGCTTGGCCTCATTCCTCCTCTTTCAACCGCATCCGCTGAACACGCAAACAATGCACATCACGGAAGTAGATGTGCTGGCATGAGCAACATGTGGCCAAGCCATCGAAGTCTCGTGCGGGATGTAGTAATGTTGAGAGGTTCACTAGCTCTTTCTGTACCAAGTAAGCGACACCGAGCACTCTCATTGCTCACGCGAAGCTCCCACCAGACTTGAGCTAAGCTACGAAGGCAGCGATTGTTGAACCTAACATCTTTGTGTCTGTTGATCTGATGTGACAGGTTTCACAACCGTATAATGGGGTTGTGGGGACAGCTACATTATAAACTCTGTCCTTCATGGTGTGAGTAATGTCGCTTCTGTGCCACAGGTGGCGGAGATTAACAAAAGAACCTAGAACTTTTACCTTAATGTTAATAATATCATCCTCCATCCCAGGAGCGCTAATATAGCTGCCCAGATATTGAATTTCCGAAGGACTTCTAACTGATCACCATCAAGGCCTAGCGCATGGATGGGTTCCCGTCCATCTTGGAGAAGGACTTGGAATTTAAATGAAGAAGAGTACATCCCGAAACGAAAGACAATAAGTGCTGACCGCTTCAGTGCTGTTTGGCACGTTTAGGCGCTGTCATTGATATAGTCAATATCGTCCGCATACTCCAAGTCAAGAAGTCGCTCACCAGAAACTAGCTCAAAATCTAATAGGCCGTGTCCGGCGAATACTGTTTCCATGACTCCATCAACTGAGAAGTTAACTAAGAAAGATGACAGCGAACAACCATGTCTTACACCACTGAATACACTGAATAACAGTGCTAGTTTGTCAGAAAAGCTCATTCTTCCCGAACTATGAATATATAACGCTTTGATATTTTTTAAGTACTTACCGAGCACACCTTTTCACAGCAGAGGGTCTCAAAGGGCACATTGATCCACTGAAGCGAACGCATCTTTGAGTTCGAGAAACAAGACAACAGTGGGTCACAAATAAGCATGGCGGTGCCCCAACAATTGACGTAATGTAAAGGTGTACTCGATGCAGCCCCGACCAAGACGAAATGCGGCTTGCTCTTTGCGGATCTGGCGTTCACGAGAACCAGCCAGTCTGCGGAGAATGACGGATGCAAGTAATTTAGAGACAATTGAGATCAGACTGTTCCTTCTATGACTGCCGCATTTGGCACGGAAGCCTCCTTAAATATTGGGACCATGACGGAGCGGCTCTAGTCTGTCGAGATGGTTTTCCGCTCCCAAAATTCCACTAGCAACTCGTGCAAAACGTCTGCAACAGCATGTCTCCGAATTTGAAGAGGGCTAGGGAAATTCTGTCTGCGCCTTCGGCCTTAAAGAAATTCAACAAACTGATCGCACTTTCGTTAGCTGCGCGTAAGGGCGGATCTAAGGTGACGGCCCAGGGAGCAGGGCGCTCATTGCCCGAAAATGAAAGCGATAACTCAGATTGGTTTAACTACATTATAAAGTGTTCGGCTTGAAGCTCCAAGCGTTTTGACAGGCTGTGCATGGGCTGCCCACTCTTGTCGGTATTATTTAGCTAAGACCAGATCTCTTGATGCCTGTTTCCCGTAGCAGATGGCACAATTTACGAAAATTACCAATGGCAGCTTTTGTTTCCTTTTCCGATGCATGATGAGACTTTCAGACTTAGCCCCTTTTCAGCTAAGCACGCCGTATTGCCCTGAGATTTTTGCGAGTCTCATAGTGTTCGCTTCCAGCCGGAGTACGTTGTCCAACAACCGTAAGTTCCAGAGACTATGCAGAGACTCAATATCTAGGTTAGCAATTCGATTTGACAAATGAAAACATGCCTGTTGATGATAACGTTTGGCGAATATGCAACCAGTGTGCTTCAACGGTGTTCAGTGGGCGCTTACTCAGCGCGGAAGCCAGCGTATTTTGATACGCATTCAGAAATCCTGGTTTGGCAAGTTAGCTGGGGTCAATGTGCTTGCATCAAAATTGCGGACGTCCGCCGAAGCGCAGCCGAAGGTCGACACCCACAAGCGCGTTTTCGGAGTCCACGTTCGTGCTCCAAATTGGACAACAGTTTTGGACACGGCCTCTTCAGCGGTAACTAAGTGTGGTGTGATCTATTTGATTCCCTGGCTGGTCCAACGCTAATGGGAGCCAAGTCAATTCTCTGCGGGTGCTGTGTCGAAAGTTTGTGCTCACGAGAAAGAGACGAATCTCCTCACACAGGTGCAATAATCGCTCACCGTTATCATTACAGCAGCCAACACCATATTGGCCGCCCAGATGAAGCTCATCAGAGGACAATATCTTGACTTGGGCATTTACATCATCAGCAAGCACCACAGTATCCGTGCTTCTTCTGTAACGTAGGAGCTCCTTAAGTTGGTAAAATAAGTCATCCTTCGCCGAACCAGTGCTGCAATTTGTGGGGGCGTGAGTCACAATGACAAACAGGCACCCGTTTGTCCCCGCGCCTTCGAAGCCTGCAATGAGGCAGCTAATCTAATAGAGAACATCCGGCTAATGACAGGGATCCAATTGATCAGGGCAGCTTCAGCCTGGGGACCTAAAACAATGCCGAAGTCAGCTTGCCCTGCATTTAAAGCTGTGTCACGGCCAGACAGTCGCAATGAGAATGCGCCGCCAGTGTCCTATGTGTGGGATCGCAGGGTAAGTCGGAACTCGTACTTTCAGGCGCGTGTTCGATAAACAGCAACTATCGATCAACAGGGAAGCGCTGGCTGTTTTCCAATTTGTAGCAAAGTGCACACGCTGAGGCATGCCAGACTTACATGGATCGACGACTTCAACAAAATTGAATGATCTGACGGTGTCCGCTTGGGGAAACATAGAATTGTCGGCTGGAATGGAGCGGCGACCTGTGATAGTTTGTGAGTTGAAACTAGGAGAAAGTGACTATTGAACCAAGGTGGGTGGGACCCAGAAACTGAGTAATTGACATCGGGGAATAAAATTGTTGTTTGAACGAGAAGCTATGGATGAAAAAGCGCAGGATGGGGAATAAAAAGACGGAAAAGCCTGATCAGTAACATCTAAGCCCTCACCCAACTTACTCGATAAAGCAGATTGGGCACCGTTTCTCATCCTCTGCGATGGCCAGAGCATCAAGCGATTTATATGTATGATTCATGATTTATTACGTGGGTAGGATACTGTCAAGTTGTCCACGCATAGACAGGAGAACAATCTCGGTTTTCAGCAAGCCTCTGGTTCAAAAACCTTGCCGCAGGTCAGCGGGGTATTGGTATTGGACTACAGAGAGTCCGTTTTATGGACTAAGGAGCCACACTCATTCCAACCTCCAACCTAGTTATCCAGAAGACTGAGTTTCTCTGGCCTCTAACTGTTAATCAGTCTGGGGCAAAAAGCCCACCCAGCATAGCTCAATGAATCATGGAGGCCCACAAAGCGTCGCATCACCTTAACGTCCAGTCACAACGAAATAGATTCGAAGATGAAGGCTACAATTTAAGGAAATAGATACTGTAGTATACTGTACTATACTTTTAGAAATTCTATACACAAAGCAGATATTTTACTCACACGGTTTGTTGGGACTTTGTAGTTTATTGAATATGTCTTCCATGAGCTAGTTTTTATTTTGTTGCTCCATTTGAACATAGATAGTCACCTTGGGTTAGCAGCATTTGTTCTTGTAACTTTATGCATTTAAAAAAAGATAAATGAGCCTACTACATCGTAAACATCAACCCGGAGCAATAACCTACTCTCAAAGGTGGGATACTTTGTGAGAAAATAGTCACCCATATTCCACCAATATAAACTACCGTTATACATCGTTGGACAAGGACGGGGGTTGTATTTTTACAGTTGGTTGAGGTCGTATTGCATACAGTTCATATGGTAATTTGTCGGCAGTCTTAACTGAGTTGCTATTAACTCTGACTGATGAACTTGATAAGAGTAATGCGAAGGCATGACTTGCGTGATAACCGCCACAAAGAGTACGGTTCCATAGCAAAGGATCATTCACTGTCAAGTGGTTATCAAAACTGATGGATAACAAAGCTTAGCACGTACAACAACTTTTTATTTGATAGACTATGTCCGGTGACTAAGTACCACATTTTTTAATGAAGTGTTCGTTGAGCTTGGCAAAGTTGTTGCAAAAGTTACATCATTAGTCGAGGTGACGTCATCCTTGCGTTTGTTCGTATCTCATGGGAACCATACGCTACGCTCCACACTTGCTCACTAATACTGCTGGGTGACGAAAAGTTTGAAGCAAAATTCGCAAGCTCCGTGAACAGTTCTTCAAACAAATGAACCTAGTCTATGTGTATTTAATTCTATATCGAGGAAGCACTTTAAGCGCTTGGATATTAGGTCAGATAGGGATGTTTAGAATACACCTAAACGACCGAAATACGTGGTATTGAAACCAACAGATAAAGTAAAGCTCTTAAATACTCAAGAGACTGGGCCGAATTGGTCAAGCTACATAGGTGGCGCAAGTAGCGCTGGCCAAATTCATGGGTTTTACGATAGTACAATTACCCACACGTATTGTTGGTTGTTTGCGCTGTGCGTGCTACTTACTACTCTTGTCTGGCTAAGGCATGCATTTCAATACTATACTAGTATGTTCCATGAAATGCGTATGTTGATATCGGTAATAGTTTTTATAGAGATGCATAACCTATAATTTGTCAAATTTATCTAGAACAGTCATCATGTAGTTCGTTATTTGTTACAAAGTGTGTTTAGTTGCTACAAGTTACATCATATGGTACTTAGTCTTTATCGATTGTTATGCAGATATTGCCATGTAGAGTATTTGTAATAGATAATGTTTCATCTTCAGTCAATTTACTCCTGTCCACATTTTGTAAGTAGATTTTGCCTCAAAACCTGCGAAAATTCTTAACTTTTTAGGTGTGATTAAACAGCGACTAATTCGCTTCTACTGGTTATTTAATCCGAAGTTCAGCATGGCTTTTCTTAAACGAATCACAAGTGTTAATCGCCTCTTTCTGCAGTGTATCATAAGTTCACACTCAATTCTGCAATTCAGCCAGATCAGCTAAAAACAGTAGAATAAAGAGTAATGCTTTAATGCATAAGCTAAATCAGGTGCCAATTTAACATGGTCTGAGTGAAACAGTCTGATGTGGTTGGTGGATTGGGTCAACCTACCCATGGGCCAATAACCCGTTTCCGTGTTTCCAAGAAAGTCGCGACCATTTAACTCAAGCGTGGGATACATGAATTAGCAAGTGGGGGCGAACACTTCACTAGCCCACTTTTCCATGTCATTCCGTCACATGTCAAACCATTGGTTTTCTTAGGTTACATGATTAATTTTAATTTAGTTAAGGTAGACTGATATAATGCACCGATCTGTGTCTAGTGTAAGTCACCTAGTAACGAAGGCGTAAAAAAACGATTACATGATAGTTAAGTTCTAAGCTCCTTTTCCTCGTTAAGGTCTTTTATTAAAATCCAATCCAACTAATTACAGACTTAGGCTGCGCAAGTTTGTACATACGGTCTACCCATAAAACCTATTATTACTACTGCTGATAGACGTATAGATTTTTCATTGGGGTATGACTTCCCAATTATCCGTCATGATTCGCGATTTAAGTATCAAGCAACACTGACTCTTACTATACACGTTTTAATGAAGTAACACTAATTGCACGTCGACATTTCCATGGTGCACTCAGTTAGCCCGCGAAATCAATGGACAGTTTGGAAATTCGGATGATTAAAGCAGCAAAATATTGCCAAACATCTTAAGATGCCATCAATAATGAACTAAAGTGTTTGTTTGGCTTCTAACTCACCATACCTGGTGTGAGATTCATATGCACATAAAGGATGCACCTGATAACCTGCCGAATTAAATCATTTCCACTTTATGATGCTAATCAAATTTCATCCATTAGCAAATATGCTTTTCTCAGTTGATGGTTTGCTGCAGTGTTTAAGCGAGAAGTGCGATCGGTAGTAAAGACCATCCTTCATGTGCTTAGATAATTTCTTACCATTTTAACTTCATGAATATTGGGCTATAACCGAACGCGCCACAAAGATTGGTACTACTATGGCTACTACGCCCGAGTATGTAAAACTTTGCTGTGTTAGGCCGAACCTTATGACAATACAATTTCGAATTATACGCATTTATTTGTTGGACACATTTTCAGACTTTGATGATCAAGAAACACTACGACATCTGTTACTCGTGCATCGCTTATAAATATCCTCAATCAATATGACAGGCACAAGCCATTAGAAAGCAAAGTTTACGTGAAAGTCAAATATGTAGAGTTGTATGTTGAAATATTCAACGTTATTTTCTTTTATTTCTTGTCACAGTTAACAGAATTATCAACACTACAAAAGAAAGAACAAACTGAAAATCGGGCGATGTCTACGTACTTTCTGTTAGATTGAGCAGTTACTGTATATTGTTAATTCACCAAAAGCAAATCTCGCGTGCGCAGCTATGCAAAAATCTATTCGAGCCAACGAACACCAGTTACTCTATTTGGCAAATAAAGCAAGAGATGGGTCATTGGCTACCCTGACTGGACACATGTGGAAGAAGAGTAATGACTCTGGCAAATGGAGGCTGCAGTGAGTTGCCTGTTGCTGAGTACATGATACAAATATTGTTGATAATAAAATTTGGTGACTTTCCCAAATTTCTGAGATACCATTGAAACTGATTTGAAGTGTATAATTAGAGACAATGGTACAACGAGACCTGGTATACTAAAAGCAAAACGCTAGAGTTTGACGTTCATGTGGAAAGGTCTTCGTGATGTACATATAACCAAAACGAAAAATATTTCATATTGAGTCCAGTACGCTTATATGTACTCACCGTTACATCCACCTTATCAATCATGTATATCCGTCAACCTCGATCTCGTGGGGATTGGTGAGTACAAGGTTTGTGTGTTTCGTCGTCACTCGATAAGCTAGATTCATGTCAGGAAATTCGAGTAGTATAATGCACTGTCAGGTCGATTTTTAGAAATGGATAACGTGGGTATAGAAATGATGCGTCGGTTGAGAGTTTTTAGCCTGGCAAAAAATGAAGTAAGAATATTACGGCGGCGTTCTAACCGGCTGCAACGCGTGATTAATTTTATCTGGCGGCCCTCTAATTCTGTGTTATGGTAAGGCATCAGCAGACCATAATCAAAAGTTAGGGTTTTCAAAGCATGAAAAGTCAGGATGAGGTCACAACGCAGACAGCAATAAATTCCACTGCAAATACCTAGTGCATTTATTTTTGGTAATACAGCAGAATAAACAAGGATTATACAGTTTCGGCAGTGCAACTATTTCGCATTTTATCCAGTTCCGCTAGGCATGAATCACGTAATCCGCCTGCAGCCTTGCATAAATAGTGAGCATTTGCGTGAAGACTGGAAGGATCAAACAATCCGAACACAATCCGTACAATGAAAACATACTGATTTCCGGTTTTGGACACCTACAAAAGTAGCCACAAATAGCTTTACAAGTATTGTGACACAATCCAATTGTACCGTTTATGAGAGGCGTTCTTCAAAATATGGCCTCCAAGCCTGTCTAGATTATTGGGTTTCTGGCATACACATACTGGTTTACACTTGTCTGCTTTGATTTGAATTGTACAGGTCTTTGACCATACAAAAACGCTGTCCAAGTCTCGGTGCTACAAAGCGTGATCATTATGATTACCAGTCACCCGCCATATCTTGATGTCATCCGCAAAAACTAGGAAATTCGACTCCATGACACACGCAACGTCAGTGATGAAGACCATAAATAAGCGTGATCCCAACACTGCTCCAATCGGAACACAGCGTCCACATCATTCCTATAGAATAATGAACCCCGAAACCTTCACCTGCAACTGCCGCGAAGAAAGAAAGCTAAGGATCTATCCAATGATGGGATTCCTGACTCCGTAGGCTTGCACCTTTTGGAGACGTGTATAGCGAGCTAAACAGGCAAATGCCTTAGAAAAGTCTAGATAAATGATATGGATTCAGGTTCCAATATCCGCCGTTTTTGTCTAACTGAGACACGCACGCAACAGATTGGCAGTGCATGACCGATGTTAACGGAAGTCATGTTGCTGTGGTGTGTTAATGTATGCTAGATATGCATACTAGATCAAGAATGCGCGTAAATTGCTCTCCCAATCTCTAAAAAATATATTATCATGCGACGAAGTGAAATTACTGTGCACCGCCACCAAAATTAACAAACTAAAAATTTAACGCCAGCAGTGAACGACGGTTAAGTACTTAGTAAACAAGCTAGAAATTTGTACCTATACAGATCTACTGTCCGTGAAAATTCAAACAATGTAGTTGCTTAGCGGTGAGATAATCTGGGGCATAGATGTGATAGAAGCAAAAACAAGGTTTAAAAGGTGCATCAGTTGCTGCATCTCGGATAGATGTAGATGCGAAGAACGTATGTTAACGTTCAACGCTCTATTATTCTTCTTAAAATATGGTTTAGAAATGACTTCATCATTGCTCATCGGGTGAAAAGAAGTCAAAAGTGATCCAGAATACAGTAGGCCACTTGAGTGGTGTGAGGCAATTTGGTCGCAATCCATATATTTACAAGCAAAAACATGCAAAGTGCAAATAAGCAACCGAAATACAAAAATGAAACTAACGTGTTGTGCATTCAACTTCATGCGGGCACCAATTCACTCTCTCCCTGAGGAGTTACATGCAAGCACTATCTGTGACACTCTTATTGGTCTTGGGACACTAGCCAATGAGACTACCTAGATGTAAGCACAGGGCCAAATATATGCGTCTATGTGGGACAGGTATGCTTTCGAGTAGGTTGGCACATTGCTGGTAAAGGAAGGTATACAGGAATGAGATTGTCAGGGATAGAGGTCACCCACAATACGCCTGACTGTAGATGGTCAACCTAGGATGAGGTGTTTGAACGTCCTACCTCAACGCCCATTTAACAGAGCTTCTGTCGGAAAGAATTAACATTGGTTCGTAGCCATATCCGACCGGTAGACGGTGTCCTTGTGCCAAATGTCCAGCGCATGTTACAGTAGTCCGTAACGTATCAAGCACAAAATCTGCGGTCGGTCCAAAGTGCACAGTACCAGTATCACATTTAGGCAACAGCTTAGGATTGAATCTGATCGAAATAATATATAGAAAGAAGCTAACAATAATAATCCTAATAATAATAATAATAGCCATATTTCTCATCAAGTGAAACGGAATGACAATATTTGACACAGAACATACACGCACAGTTGATGTCATGCCGTTGCGAGAGAAATATCAAGTAAACCTGTTATATTTGTCCGCCTTTCTGGCAAGGTATTTGCTCCATATGTTGGTCTTATTCGATGGTAGCAAACACAAGTGTAGTTCGAGTACGTTGTAAACACTAAGAACTAATTAGATTGCGTGAATAAGTGATATTACACCGGTCAGTCGTTATTCAGGGCTTCATTGAATGGAACTTCAGATGAATTCTCCCACGAAATTATGACATACTGGTGTCCAGGTAGAGGTAGCTACCCAACGTACTGAGAAAGGATTGTAGTCGCACACAACTTGACGGTGAATAGCAACTGATTCCAAAGTGAAGCACATAAATGGTGAGACGAAATTTAGATGGCAAATTTGTTTTACCTCGTGGTATAATCAGGGTAATGTCATTGTTACCTAGGTCTCGCGTGTAATTGTGTTTCAATGTTAACGTGAGTTTATTGCATTGGGTATTGCTATGAATCAAATAGTGGAACAGTCTCCTGTTACCTTTTAGTCTTCGCAGGCAAAGCGGATGGAGATGGAGTTGCTGGCATCACCCCCTAACGTTGATGATAGCATTGTTTCCTAATACATGCTTAGTAAAAATGACTGCTGAAGGTTTTCTCTCAATGTTCGGTCAAATTTCCTCACATTGCCTCAGATTACGCTGCGATATTCCAGTGTGGGACGATTAAGGGTTTTCAATAGTTCAACTCTAGCTGTGCTTGTATGCATGTTATGAGAGATGTTAACGCATGCTTCTCTGGCTCATGCTATGCGGTACTCCATCTGTTCTAAGCATATAAAGGTAAAAGAATATCTGATTCCGAGGTCACGAGTTGACCTTTGTACACAGATGACTTCGCTGTTACGAGTGATAGATAAATCGGGTATCAAGCGACCGCAATATATGATACTCGACTGTTGTACTTAAAACGTCATCATCCATCTGTCGCTCAGTCTCAAGCGAATGAATGCTTTCTTCAATCAGTGGTAGTACATACGGAAAGTCAACTCCTCGGTACGTGTGTACACATGTTATTTCATCAACAACTCATTACGGCATACGATGTTTGTTAACCAAACTGCTATCATTGACACAAAGAAATGAACTGAGTGTACCGAGCGCACATCCTTGTTTAACCGCGCTAGTAATTGGACGCGGGAAAGAGCAATAGTCGCATAAGGTGACTATCTTAGTGAGACCGTTCATGTATGATGAGAGCCAACCCATTAATTTGCTGCGAACTTCAAATAAATCCATCTGAATCAGCAAACGTTTGTGGGGCACCGGATCACCAGTATTCCGCATGTGCAAGCATAGAATTAATATGGCATATTTTGCGTCAATATAGTGCGGTATGTAGTTCAGGTAATGCAGCGACCAGAATGTGTACGATCGTTAGTCAAGGAAACTATTTTACGTCCTGTCTATCAGCTCCAGTGAGTTGACAAACTTCCGTACACATTTTTCCCAGTTTTACGAATAATCCGGCTATTAGAGGAATGTTTTGGTTTGGCCTGTTTTTGTCAACCTGCTGTTTTGCGCAGCCCTTTTGGCGTGAGGTAATGAATGAAGATTCCCATTGATCTGCAAATTACTTGGATAATAGTGAAACGGCAAACATATACACAAGCAGCAGTGAGACATCAGGCTATCCCAGTTTCTTGGCGGATGGGTGGATGCCATCAACTACCAGAACTGAGCGCGGTTGAATGGAATGTGTTGCTCGGCGGATATTGCGGAGAGCAATAGCACTTCAGATGGAGCCTTAGTGCAAGTATAGCCCTAGTGTCAAGGCTAAAATTAAGTGAAGAAAGAGCCAAATGCGCGTGAATGTCGTACACCAGTTCAGTGATCAATGCAAAGCGTTTGTCAGTTCTCCGACGGAGAAATCTGACCAGCTCTTTTGCTTTAGGTATGTCATTCGTAGGGTTGCTTGATATTCATGTGTTCTCCCCATCAAGTGTCTTGTTAAACTTTCAGAGATGAGTAGGTGCATCTGTGAAATATTGTAAAATATGCTATCCTTTTTAGCGCGCGAGCTGTTTGTTGGATTTCTGACTCATCGAACCTTTGGGTGCAACTGTTCAAACGTCACTAATTCGTTTTTCTTGCCCAGCAACAATGGTTATGGCTTGCTGAAAGTAATGATAGCAATGCTCTACGGCTGTGCGTGCATTGTTCGAGATAAAGCAGGCATCTCAATAAGTAGACCGGATTATTTGACGGAAAGGTTCTCAGTCTGGTGTAGTGGGAAGAAGGTATTCGTACGGTAGCTAATTTAACGGTAAATGTTCAGGGTATCATGTTGCCGTCTCCACCAGGGATGTTCTTTGAAACGTTTCTCTGTACGTTGGCCATACGCAATGTAAACATCACGTCTAATGTGTTAGTTAACCTAGTAGGTATAGTAATCCACTGTGTCGAACCCACGCTGACTGAATAAATGAAGGCGCTCTGTATGGACAAGAAGATTTTCGGTATGTTGAAATAACCTACAAGTATCCTTTTTCTGTGCGTCAATTGCAATGCAAAGTCGAAAGCTGAGGTGTTAAGGACAACACTCATGGTTGATGAATTTGGCGGGTTGCGGATAAATGCAATTAAACCGAGGCTCTCTGAGACGGAGAACCAGAGAGAATCAGTAAGATTTGCCAGCAGTGGATGATCAAACCGTTCAGCTGTACATATATGATGGAGATACATGAGGC
This sequence comes from Dicrocoelium dendriticum, assembly GCA_944474145.2. Taxonomy (NCBI): domain Eukaryota; kingdom Metazoa; phylum Platyhelminthes; class Trematoda; order Plagiorchiida; family Dicrocoeliidae; genus Dicrocoelium; species Dicrocoelium dendriticum. Next base: position 22,193,294 of record OX104070.1, read on the forward strand.
ATCCTCCACCTATTCTTTTGCAGCGATCCTTACGAAAAAGTTGTTAAAGAGGGGCAATTTTATTACAGTCCAATATATCAGCAGGGTACCAAGTTTGGGTAACGAGGATTGCTTGCAGCTTGTTTAAATGTGCAAGCAGTCTTAGGAAATACGGTTTATTGATAATCCACCTGACATCAATCAACATACCACAAAAGATGGAAGCAGCGTTCACGTCAGTGTTGTTTGAGTCATGGTAATCGCGGATTATTTGAGCGGTAAATATATGTGGGAGCATTGGGAGAGAGTTCATTGCTAATAACCTTGCGGGCAGGGTTAGTGTGCCGTCCGCGATCGCTGGTATACCTTGTGAAAGGAGAGGGTACATTGCGGTAGACTTAGACTTGAGCTTACCTGGACATGCGAAACAATTACAGAAATAACGAGTGCATATATTTGACAACTGCCGCGTGGGTATGTGGTTGTAATGTCTGCAGTTCCACTCACATATATATATGTATATATCATAAAACGGCTACTGCGTTATCTCCTAGCACAACTCCATGATATCAACCACACGAGCGTATGCAAGCAAGTAATCTCGTAATATCATTATAGCCGTTTACACGAAGTGTGAGACAGTAGACATGAAACATGTGCTCCGATAAGCCTGCGGATCATATACCCACGTGCCTGATGATTTGCTTTGCTTTCTGGATGAGCTGAAGCTTTCTTGATATCCAAAAGGATTCCGACCGTGTCCCACACAAATTATTGTTGCGAAATCTTAGGTCCTATGTTATCTTAGATTCTCTTTTTAAGTGGTGGCCCTTCCATCTCAAAGGGTAGAAAGCAAGCAGGCAACCTTGGTAACCATACGACTGAAGCTGACTCAATCTCTACTGTAGCAATTAGAGGTAGCGTTCTAGGCTTGCTTTTATACTTAATCTATTTCAAACATCTTCTTGATGAAGTCTTGTACAGATAGCCATCCCTCTTTGTTGATGACGTTAGAAGAATGTATTATTTCCCCTTGGCCTTCGTAGCCCTAATTTAGCATGCTTTTCAGTCTGACTTGTCCGCATTAGAGCACTGGAGTAACTCCTGAAAGTTCCACTTGCACTGACAAGATTAATCTATTGTACCAGGGCTGTGGGCCCTTCCCCGAATATCGTAACTTCACATGGAGACACTATTCCTTTGCGTAAGGCAGTCCGGCTATGCAAACATCATATGCGTTGGTGTAAACTTTGTGTACCATGCTGGCGTACTTGGGGAAGACATTCCAGCCTGGTTTTAGACGGTTGTAGCCTTCCATCTTTGAACCTTCCCGTTTGTCATTCTCCTCCGTGGCTTCCTGTTTATTTTGTCCTCTGAGTGCAGGGAAACGGAATTCGGTCCACAATTGATAGCACCCACAGGTATCCTACTATGCCATCTGGGCTAAATTTAGAACCATAGTTTATTATGCGGTGACTGACCGAAGTAGTACTGAACCGCGCACAATGAGTTTACCCTTCCACGAAACTGTCAGACACAGACAGTGGTTCTGATACGATTTCGGAGATGGCGCACACAACCTCAGCCATGATTGCACAATCCTAACTTTAACTACAACCATGTGCACAGAATTTATAACTTTGAGACAATTATGAGTACCTGCACAAAATAAGATGCATGGTACAAGATTCTAAGATAGCTTAATCCCGGTGTTCTTACTTAGTTTGTATGGCATGAAATGTTTGTTGTCCCCTTTCAATACTACATCGATTAAATATCGGTTATCTGAGTTTCTGTTTGCGGATCTCCTGTAGCGCTGCTTGTCATGCAATTTTTCTTTTAGTTCGTTCCGAGATCCCGCTTGTTGCAGTTTGCGCACCTTCGACACTACAACATGCATCTTGTTTGGCATTCAGTGACTACCTCTCCTGTTGCCTATCTCGTCGGTATGTTGAAAGCGGAGCGAGTGATTGCCAGTCTCTAATAAGACTGTTAGTATTTCGAGCGCGAATAAGATGCTTTACACAGCGAACAACTGCCAGTGTCAAAAGCGCAAGAAAGAACAACAGTTCGACAGGATAATCTGAACTCAGCTATTTCGCGTGTTTTTGTCAGCCGTGCACGTATACTTAGCGAATCGGATAGATTGCATACAGAGATCCGCAGGAGGTAATATATACCACATGTATTCATACAGCCGCTACATGAATGACACTTTCATTTTACACACTGCCAAACAAGCAGAACAACTACGGTTAGCGCTAAGCAACTGTTAACCCGCAATCCAATTTAGAGTTGAGAACGAATCTTACAACGCCTTCTAATTTTAGATGTTTGTTTAAAATAAGCCTAACTGGTACATTGCCCTATGTTTGACATTCAGTGTCCTGTGAGTTACAGAGGAGCTCAGGTTCGTACCATCTTTGTGATAGCTAACCAGATATGCTCATAGGAAACGATAGCCTGTGAGCTACAGAGCGCCTTTTCTACCGTACGCAAAAATGGACGTTCGGAGAAGTTCCTAGCAAAGCACTCAAACGGAAACGCAAAAACGGGGAACAAAGGAGTGCCCGACGTCCCTAAGAAAAATGTGTTCATAACGATGCCACTCAAAGGAGACAAATTGCCGAGAGATTCAGATATCGGCTCCGTCAATCGATAACATAGTTAGCACGCTGCTGAGCATGTGGTTCGGCACCAAGTTAAGATGTTCCTGTTTAAATCCACCCTGGACATGACAGACACTTGCGATTTACCAAATGCGCCGCCTGCGTATTGTGCTGTTGCAAGCACTGTAAATGTATTGTAAACATGCGTTGTAGAGCCAATGTCATCTTCCAACAACGCCTTAGGATCTCGCTGCTTTCTGATGACCACATGTATTGGCAAAGCTTGCACGTCGGCAGCAATGTATGTCACTGCGTGCAAAATAGCTGCTTGCTTGGCTGCCTGTTATAGTTGTCCACATCAGGGTTAGCTTGTGCGGATCCGCTGTAAATAATTCACAACAAGCTGAAAGGACGTCAGTAAAGTAGAGAACAGTGTTTCTCTGGTTTCCGTATTTACCTGAATTACGCGAGCGAACTTCGTGCGCCGCCACCGTTTATTGGCTCTGCCGTGCTTCCTTTGTCGATAATGAACAATGATTTACAACGTGTAAAAAAGCATGCGGTTGACATGTCCCGTAAGGTGTTTTAAGGGAGAAAACAGAGCTCAAGTGATAATGGAGTCGTCAGTTCGGGCGATTTGAGATTTACATGCACTACCTTATAAAGGGAGTTTGAGGTAAGAATATACGCACATAAGGCGGTAAGGGGAGTGGTTACTGATCACGTAATAGGTGGAAAAATGGAATAAATTTAGCAAGAACAACGCTTACTCGTGTAACATTTAGTAATACGGCAGTTTGTAGCAAATTATATGCTTCGTTGTTCAGTGATACGACTGACGAAGCGTCCAGGCTAACATTCAAGTCACTGGATGTAATAGAGAGGTTCCATCTGCGTTCATAAATATTTAAATGGCCCATTTTGTGAGTCGCTTGTGACTTCCAGACTGGTGTGGATCATCGGCCTGAAGTACGTGTGTCCAATGTATACGTTGTTAATTGTATTCCACTACGGGACATCTATGCTCAGCTCTACCAGTCTTTTCTTTGAACGGGAGTTCGCTTCATCACGACGCACAGTACTTGAACGGTAGTATATTTTGCAATACGTCACGACGCTTTAAAACTGCCGTCGCAGTCACAGCTTCCATGAACTGAAGTAGTACGCGATAACTGCGGTGTGTAAAAGTGCACTTTTATTCTTCCACGCTTCAGCTCATCCAGAATGCAAAGCAAATCAGCAGGCACGTGGGTTTATGATCCGCAGGCTTATCGGAGCACATGTTTCATGTCTACTGTCTCACACTTCGTGTAAACGGCTATAATGATATTACGAGATTACTTGCTTGCATACGCTCGTGTGGTTGATATCATGGAGTTGTGCTAGGAGATAACGCAGTAGCCGTTTTATGATATATACATATATATATGTGAGTGGAACTGCAGACATTACAACCACATACCCACGCGGCAGTTGTCAAATATATGCACCCGTTATTTCTGTAATTTTTTCACAAGTCCAGGTAAGCTCAAGTCTAAGTCTACCGCAATGTACCCTCTCCTTTCACAAGGTATACCAGCGATCGCGGACGGCACACTAACCCTGCCCGCAAGGTTATTAGCAATGAACTCTCTCCCAATGCTCCCACATATTTTTACCGCTCAAATAATCTACGATTACAATGACTCACAACACCGACGTAAACGCTGCTTCCATCTTTTGTGGTATGTTTTCATTCTGTTGATTGCTGTCAGATGGATTATCAATAAACCGTATTTCCTAAGACTGCTTGCACATTTAAACAAGCTGCAAGCAATCCTCGTTACCCAAACTTGGTACCCTGCTGATATATTGGACTGTAATAAAATTGCCCCTCTTTAACAACTTTTACGTAAGGATCACTGTAAAAGAATAGGTGGAGGATGCCTCATGTATCTCCATCATATATGTACAGCTGAACGGTTTGATCATCCACTGCTGGCAAATCTTACTGATTCTCTCTGGTTCTCCGTCTCAGAGAGCCTCGGTTTAATTGCATTTATCCGCAACCCGCCAAATTCATCAACCATGAGTGTTGTCCTTAACACCTCAGCTTTCGACTTTGCATTGCAATTGACGCACAGAAAAAGGATACTTGTAGGTTATTTCAACATACCGAAGATCTTCTTGTCCATACAGAGCGCCTTCATTTATTCAGTCAGCGTGGGTTCGACACAGTGGATTACTATACCTACTAGGTTGACGAACACATTAGACGTGATGTTTACATTGCGTATGGCCAACGTACAGAGAAACGTTTCAAAGAACATCCCTGGTGGAGACGGCAACATGATACCCTGAACATTTACCGTTAAATTAGCTACCGTACGAATACCTTCTTCCCACTACACCAGACTGAGAACCTTTCCGTCAAATAATCCGGCCTACTTATTGAGATGCCTGCTTTATCTCGAACAATGCACGCACAGCCGTAGAGCATTGCTATCATTACTTTCAGCAAGCCATAACCATTGTTGCTGGGCAAGAAAAACGAATTAGTGACGTTTGAACAGTTGCACCCAAAGGTTCGATGAGTCAGAAATCCAACAAACAGCTCGCGCGCTAAAAAGGATAGCATATTTTACAATATTTCACAGATGCACCTACTCATCTCGGAAAGTTTAACAAGACACTTGATGGGGAGAACACATGAATATCAAGCAACCCTACGAATGACATACCTAAAGCAAAAGAGCTGGTCAGATTTCTCCGTCGGAGAACTGACAAACGCTTTGCATTGATCACTGAACTGGTGTACGACATTCACGCGCATTTGGCTCTTTCTTCACTTAATTTTAGCCTTGACACTAGGGCTATACTTGCACTAAGGCTCCATCTGAAGTGCTATTGCTCTCCGCAATATCCGCCGAGCAACACATTCTATTCAACCGCGCTCAGTTCTGGTAGTTGATGGCATCCACCCATCCGCCAAGAAACTGGGAGAGCCTGATGTTTCACTGCTCCTTGTGTATATGTTTACCGTTTCACTATTATCCAAGTAATTTGCAGATCAATGGAAAACTTCATTCGTCACCTCACGCCAAAAGGGCTGCGTAAAACAGCCGGTTGACAAAAACAGGCCAAACCAAAACATTCCTCTAATAGCCGGATTATTCGTAAAACTGGGAAAAATGTGTACGGAAGTTTGTCAACTCACTGGAGCTGATAGACAGGACGTAAAATAGTTTCCTTGACTAACGATCGTACACATTCTGGTCGCTGCATTACCTGAACTACATACCGCACTATATTGACGCAAAATATGCCATATTAATTCTATGCTTGCACATGCGGAATACTGGTGATCCGGTGCCCCACAAACGTTTGCTGATTCAGATGGATTTATTTGAAGTTCGCAGCAAATTAATGGGTTGGCTCTCATCATACATGAACGGTCTCACTAAGATAGTCACCTTATGCGACTATTGCTCTTTCCCGCGTCCAATTACCAGCGCGGTTAAACAAGGATGTGCGCTCGGTACACTCAGTTCATTTCTTTGTGTCAATGATAGCAGTTTGGTTAACAAACATCGCATGCCGTAGTGAGTTGTTGATGATATAACATGTGTACACACGTACCGAGGAGTTGACCTTCCGAATGTACTACTACTGATTGAGGAACGCATTCATTCGCTTGAGACTGAGCGACAGATGGATGATGACGTTTTAAGTACAACAGTCGAGTATCATATATTGCGGTCGCTTGATACCCGATTTATCTATCACTCGTAACAGCGAAGTCATCTGTGTACAACGGTCAACTCGTGACCTCGGAATCAGATATTCTTTTACCTTTATATTCTTAGAACAGATGGAGTACCACATAGCATGAGCCAGAGAAGCATGCGTTAACATCTCTCATAACATACATACAAGCACAGCTAGAGTTGAACTATTGAAAACCCTTAATCGTCCCATCCTGGAGTATCGCAGCATAATCTGAGGCAATATGAGGAAATTAGACCGAACATTGAGGAAACCTTTAAAAGTCATTTTTACTTGGCATGTATTAGGAAACAATGCTATCATCAACGTTAGGGGGTGATGCCAGCAACTCCATATCCATCCGCTTTGCCTGCGAAGACTAAAACATAACAGGAGACTGTTCCACTATTTGATTCATAGCAATACCCATTGCAATCGATTCACCTTAACATTGAAGCACAATTACACGCGAGACCTAGGTATCAATGAAATTACCCTGATTATACCACGAGGCAAGACAAACTTGCAGGCTAAATTTCGTCTCACCATTTATGTGCTTAACTGTGGAATCGGTTGCTATTCCCCGTCATGTTGCGTGAGACTGTACAATCTTTTTGCAGTACGTTGGGTAGCTACCTCTACCTGGACACCAGTATGTCATAATTTCGTGGGAGAATTTATCTGAACATCCATTCAATGAAGCCCTGAATAACGGCTGACCGGTGTAATATCACTTATTCACGCAATCTAATTAGTTCTTAGTGTTTACAACATACTCGAACTACACTTGTGTTTGCTACCATCGAATAAGACCAACATATGGAGCAAATACCTTGCCAGAAAGGCGGACAAATATAACAAGTTTACTTGATATTTCTCTCGCAACGGCATGACATCAACTGTGCGTGTATGTTCTGTGTCAAATATTGTCATTCCGTTTCACTTGATGACAAATATGTCTATTATTATTATTATTAGGATTATTATTGTTAGCTTCTTTCTATATATTATTTCGATCAGATTCAATCCTAAGCTGTTGCCTAAATGTGATACTGGTACTGTGCACTTTGGACCGACCGCAGATTTTGTGCTTGATACGTTACGGACTACTGTAACAAGCGCTGGACATTTGGCACAAGGACATCGTCTACCGGTCGGATATGGCTACGAACCAATGTTAATTCTTTCCGTTTCTGTTAAAGGGGCGTTGAGGTAGGACGTTCAAACACCTCATCCTAGGTTGACCATCTACAGTCAGGCGTATTGTGGGTGACCTCTATCCCTGACAATCTCATTCCTGTATACCTTCCTTAACCAGCAATGTGCCAACCTACTCAAAAGCATACCTGTCCCACATAGACGCATATATTTGGCCCTGTGCTTACATCTTGGTAGTCTCATTGGCTAGTGTCCCAAGACCAATAAGAGTGTCACAGATAATGCTTACATGTAACTCCTCAGGGAGAGAGTGAATTGGTGCCCGCATAAAGTTGAATGACGAACACGTTAGTTTGATTTTCATACCAAGCTAACTTCTTAGCACTATTCGTGAACTTGCCTGTACGAAGGTATAGTTTTTCTTCAATAATAACGCCGTCAGGAAGACATTGTTCACTTTTAAACCACTGCATCACAATAATAATACCAATTGGTTACTAACAGTTGTGCCAAGCGGTACCCACCGGGACACCTTGGCTTCGCGTGGAGATTTCGGCGGATATCCCGTGTCCCGAGCACGATTGCGTATTATCACTACCTGATGAGTTCAAATGAATTCTAATCTGGTAGTCGGGTGTAGTGTTTCCGGTGTGCAACACAAAAATTTCCCTGGATGATTAAGTACTAACGCTAACCAAATTATCGCTCTTTTGGTTCAATCAGTAACATCGCGAGTAATCTATCTACATGTAAGTGGGAATAAGCTTTTACATTCGTCTTAGTTCGTTTACTCTGTGCCAATGCCTACTCTGCTTTGCACTTAAGGTTTATAAAACTCTTGGCGAATAAGAGAACTAGTTAAATACGTTGGTATGTGAACGGCGCAGCTAAGCTACTTAGATTGGCCATGCAAAACTTGCACCAGCATCACCAGGTCATCGCGTATCCAGCGGAGGAGTGATACGACGCGTTGACGATTTCGTTTTACTGGTGAGGTATTTCAGACTCAACCTTCAATATTTCCAAAGCAACAAGGAGTCTTGCAATCCACTAGTCCATAATTACGTAGTCCATTTGGAAGTGCGTTACACTGTGACTAGTTAAAATTACAATTCAGTAATGACTCAGTGATTCATCTCTAGACGACTGGACAATGTGTCTGAAAGTGGAACGACATATACCAACATCATCGCTCAATAGTTTGACTAAGGGTGTGAACCACCACAATTCTAACTGAATGGTCATCGAAGAGAATAATAAACGAAGAAAATACGCAAAAACACATTACTGCATTTGTTTTTAGTGTGCGTGTAACGGGTGATAAGTGCTGGAGGGGGGACTACCTTTAGGGAAATTCACAATGCCATTCCAACACGAAATTACTTGAGTTCGGCTCTTCACCAAATAAATAAGTGTTTCCATTCAAAGTTTTTCATCATAGTTCGAACCCAAAAGCTGCACTTCGGAGGCTCCAATCTAGGCCAAATTCGAAGTGTTTGTCTTCAAGTTTTGGTGTGGTCAGGCTAGTCTCTTCGCCACTTCATCTACTATAGTCTAGTCTCAGAAATAGCCCACGACGAATGATCGGTGTGCTCGCATGCGCAGCACATACGCAAGGTACCCAAATCTTGTGTTTGAACTAATGATGCCAAATAGTCCATTTACCTTTTTTGGAAACTAAACAGGACAGTGGAGCGCCCATTTTTCCCAAGTATTCCCCCTAAATAAGACTTTACAGGGAAGGCGCCGGTTTTTTAACACAAACAGTTACTTTGCGTCGATTAATGTCATGGTTTAGGCCTCGTAACTATATAATCGTGTGGTTGGCTAATTTGTAGATCCTAAAATTTAGAACTAGTATTATGGAGGAACAACACCGTAACTTGAACAGTTTTGTATTATTGCTACCATATTTTACCATACAATGTGTGATCTCATGTTTTTATTACGCAGGTGATGACATGGTTGTCTAGATTGTTGAAATTCTGATAGGCTTTTTTCTGAAACCCAAAAGAACCAGAACATGGGGTATTCAATACAAGTCCTGTGGGAAACGTTGCAATTTAAGGGTGCAAAACAATTTTCTAGTCGATAAAAAATGCTTTCATCTAGTGACTGTAGATTGTATAAATGTCACATTAAAACAGCTCAATAACTTGATCACCTGGAAGCAATTCTACGACACCCTCCACATCCGGTCCGATTAACGCAGTTAGGTGACTTCATCAATTGTTAGGTAAGAAAAGTGAGGTGAAAGCGGATATGCTTGTCTCGCATCACTGGATGTAGTGGATGACACTGACGGCTTGCTAGAGTACTGGCTCTTAAAACTATGAGTATTAGCCGATCCCACATTATGTACATGTTTTGCAAGCGCGTCATTTCTTAGCAGCCTCAAAGATCACCAATTGAATGGACATTTTATGTAGAGAAACGCGACTATTATTAGGCCATAAGGTACGTAGAGATGCGCCAAAATTTGACGTACGGCATTGGTGCTACTAAAACAGCCTTGATTTAGATGAGAGCCAGCTTGAATGGCGCATTGGCAGATTTAACGAGTGCTTGTTAGTAAGTGAAAAACGATAGATTGTAGAAAGTCAAAGACTAAGGAGACCCGACCGATCCCTCTAAGAACGCCGTATACCAAACTTGAACCAACGCATAAATCGTGTAGAAAATGGAGGTGCGTCAGACAGGTTAGACAGGTTATTTTACCCACATTTTCGCAAGCACACCGTTCATTGTAATTACAACAGCTAGAACGAAGTTCTAAAGTTGGTTTGGAACATGTGCTTCCCGTTCTGTGAACCTACACAATTTCAGCGATCCAAACCCATGTACGAGTTCTGCGCGCGTGGGCTGAACAAAAGCGAAATTGGATATATATACATATATATATATATATATATATATATATATATATATATATATATATATATATATATATATATATATGGTTGGCGGCATGCGGTTTCGGATTTGCCTGTCACTGTGGCCAGCCACAGGACGTCTACACTTACAGAGGGACCATGGGTGGCTTGCGCTGCACCACCCACAGCTTCAACCACATACCCCATATCCAGTGTAAATCCGAAGGAATAAGACCGGAAGGCATGTGGATGGGAGTTATATTTCATCAACAGAGCCGGCCCACACTCCTTCCCAGGCAAAAACATGCAGGCTGTATTTGGGAATCACTCACACACAATGCGGTGGCTGGACCGTAGTCCGCCTCACACTGAGTGCCTGGAACCATTCTTCGAGTTTAGCACGGCCGCAAGGACCGTGCACCCCGTCCCCTCCAACAACAACCAACTGTCTCCTAAAGCCAGTATGGACGAGGTAGTGGGTAATAGACCGGTAGTTACCTTGTCAAGATACACATCAAGCGCATCCACACCGGGGATATCAAGCAACAGTCAATCACTTGAAATGACATTATCAACCAAAATATATATGTTAAAGAAAGAACGGCCAAGCAGACATAACTCTTCCATAAATTAGCATATGAAGTAAGTTAGTTAGCTACGAATCCGCGCTAAGTACGAAATATCCACAAGTTACTCAAAAAATACTACAAACACAATAAGCTAATGAAGATAACCACGATTGGCGTAAGCAAAATGAGCGGTTATTAGAAGGTTATTCAGGTAGGCAGAACAAATTGAATCAAGTGGAATTAAATTTATCCGGCTTAAAAAGACTTAGTGTAAGTATAACGTGGTTTAGCCCAACTGCGGTGAAGAAGCATCACGATTGCAACATCAGGCTCAGCATGGGGCAGATGTCTATAAATATACATATAGACACACATATTTATACATATATATACATATATGTAACAGTAAGAGTAACAGTAAGAGCAGATATCAAACCATATAAACCCATAGAATTAGGCATCAAATAAGTAATTTGTACCAAACGGAAAAATGATGCGATCAAAAGAAAAAAGAACAAGTCCATTTTATTTGCCTTCACAAGCCAATTTGAGTTTTCACTCTCTAAAACTTAATTTATACAACATCGAAAATTCACTCAAAACTGCGCATCTTCCTTCCACTACAACAAGTCTAATGCCAGTTTTCCAGCGATGTAATTCATTTGGATTTTTCATCTTTGCGCTCCTGCCAGTAAGACTCGTATAGGGGCCATCTATTTCTTGGCAGAAACTCATCGACTTCATGCTTCTTTGCTAAGCGGTCAGCTGACCTCCACGAGGCCCTTCACATTGCGACCGTGTGTGCGCAAATAGGGTGAGGTGTCGTAGACACTCGTTGTGCATGCGTACGAGTTGGCCAAACCATCTCATTTGGTGCGACAGAGCGAGCTTTCAGACGCGACATCTGATCTCACCATTTCACAGCTAATGTTGCCACCATACACTGGCGACCCACCGCAAAAAAACGAAAGCATACGTTGGTCATGTACACGAATTCTCTAGGATCCGTATCGGTATGACAGAATTACGTGCACACAGACTTTCTAATCTCTGTTCTTTAAAGAGAGCGAAATGTAGCAACAAGGCCACAAACGCCTCAAGTTGCCAAAAACCGACCGGGATTTAGTAACTCTAAAGGATGTCTCAAATATTGCTGTCAGCAAATATGTAGTTAGTTAGTTGTCAAAACGAGCTGTATGCTTTCGATGGCTAGCTGCTGAAGCTTTGTCTGCCAATTCTGTAACATTCCCTTGCACTTAATGGCTCAAAGAAGACATAATACGCATCCTCTTAAACTACCAACTGGTCAAGGATCAACTGCATGCCATGAAAGTCTTCACAGACAAGGCAAAATACTCATCGTAATATATATGGATCGCTCGATTACTTGCAAGGATGTTGATGTCAAAACTCTGCACCTTACAGCAACGCGTCTTCAACAGCAAAGTTATGTAGAAACGAAGAATTGCAGCGTCTTTTGGCACACTCCTGGTAAAAGGGAAGAGTACAGAAAACTTGCCGCATGGTCTCACACCGCATGAAACATGGAAATATATTGTCTGAATTATAACACTTTACTTTCCGGAAACCATTCTTTAGCAGGTGTCGCTCTAAAACAGAAGGGTCTACTGAGTCGAATGCAGCCCCATTATCTAGGAGGGTGTCGATGGTGGGTCTGCAGTAGAGGTGGCGAAGTTCCAGAGTTGACGAAAGGAAAATAACTGATCCACACGTCCAAGACTACGACGCAAAGCAGCCTGATCCATCCGGCAGAGTTTTCATGTCCAACTATTAATACCATTACCAGTTAGAGCGGCGTCTTCCATTAACAAAGTACTTTGGAACACCTAACATGATCAAAGTATTCGTTTGAGTTGCCGGCTAAAGGATCGACGAAGTTCATTCTGCTATGCATTTGTTAGCATTGTTTGGCGAAAGTCGTACAGCGTAGCGCACCCGCAGATATCTAACGATCCGAAGGCTTATAAGCTAGCAAACAGATTTGTGATGGAATAATGCAAGCGGAAGGACGGTACCTGTTTACATAAAAATCAAGCGGCTAGTTTGTCGCAAACGAATGATGAAGATGATTGGACGCCATCGAATCCACGTAGGTGGTGGAAAAACACCTCAGCTACGGTGTCGCAATTCAAGAGAAGTAATTGAAACAGAGGCACGCCGGCCGAGTCACCAGTAACTTATGAACGTCGTTCCGGAGATCTAGCAGCCGGCTATTGTGCCGCAAAAGTCATACAATGACTATTGCTTGAGATCGTGGTTGGAGTGGGAGGCTAAACGGAGGAAGGCGGACAAGGGAATTCACAACACAAGCGTCATTGTGGTCTACCCCTAGCCATATCAACAAGTGTAGCTAATCAAACGTGTTCATCGTCCTTCTGTCTCCAACCTGGAACCCAAGAGGCTCCAACGAAAGCCAACTTCGAAGTATGGGCCAACGATCCTCTTAACCAAGAAAATTCCTGTCCACCTCTCCTCTGCTTCAATCCACACGGATGACGCGCAGGAGACGCACGTCGCGGAAATCGGTATGCTGGCATTCGCAAAACGTGACCTATCCATCGGAGCCTAGTGCGTGAAATAACGGCACTGAGCGGTTCACTTCTGCACGCTGTGCCGTAAACAAGGAGGCTGACACGCTCGGTGCTCACGCGGTGTTCCCACCAGATATGAGCCAAACTGCGAAGACACCGAAGGTCGAAGTTAACTAACTTTTTATGTCCCCTGATCTAAGTGAACAGCTTTCACAACCGTACATTTGGATCAAACGCACGGCAGCTTCGTATACTCTACCCTTCAAGGAGGGAGTAATATCGCTCCGGCTCCATAAGTGGCGAAGACTAGCAAAGCACTTCGACCATTTGCTATTGTTTTGTAACCTCCTCTTCAATTCCCACAGCGCTGCCACAACTACCTATGTAGTTGAACATCTGAAGGACTTCTAGCTGCTCCTCACCCACGGTCAGCTCAGGAGGCTGGCCCTGACAATCTTGAAGGAAAGCTTTGCAATTGGAGAGTGCAAAGCATAGCCCGAAACGGCTGGCAGCCAGTACTAATCCGTCCAATGCAGCTGTTCAACAGTACATTCTCACGTTCGACTTCTGAGCAACAGGGCGGATCCAACGGACAGTCCAATGAGCAGGGCAATCACTGGCCGGTAAGGCAGCTGACAATCCTAGCCGAGTAAATTGCTTTTCAAAATGCTCCGCCCAAAACTACAAAAGTTTTGACAACTTGTGTATAGGCCGTTTACTTTCGTCACGTATAGTTTCAATAACACCAGGTCTCTTGCTGCAATTTTCTTGTATTAGACAGAATAACTTCCAATGGTTTCCAAGAGCCACTTCCATCTCTGACGCACAATGAGACCACCAGGATGCGCGGTCTCCTTTCAGGCTAACATGAAATTTTGCCCGGAGCTCTTTTCGCTTTTTACTGAGTTCGCTTCCAACCGGAATAGGCCGGCGCGCATCCATTAGTTACAGAGACAGTGAAGAGACCCAATATCTATGTTATCTATTAGGCATAAAACATGAGGAGATGTCTGTTGCTAGTAAGGTCTGGTGAACATGCGACCAGTGACCTTCACTTGTCACCAGTGAGCGCTTACTCAACCCGCAGGTCAGTGTATTTCGATACGCTTTCAAAACACCTTGCTTCACCAATTGTCTGGTGTCTATGAGTTCACAATTTCGTCGACAGCGACCGCCAAAACGCACCCGCAGATCAGCACATACAATTACATGCTCGGTGTCCACACATGTGCTCCAAATCGAACGACAGTTCAGGACGCAGCCCCTCCATCGGTAACTGATAGCAATGTGATCGATTGACGCCCATAGCTGGCTCGAGGCTGGTGGGTTCCAAGTTACCTTCCGGTGAGTGCTGTGTCGGAAATTAGTGCTCGCAAGAAATAAGCGAGCATCCTCACATAAATGAAGTAACAGCTCATCGTTATCATTACGGGAGCCTACACCATGTTGGCCGCCCAGATGCAGCTCATCAGTGGACGATTTCTTAAGTTGAGCATTCAGATCCCCAGCAAGCAGTACAGTGTAAGCGCTTCTTCTGTGGTGAAGGAGCTCGTTCAGTTGGAGGTAGAAGTCGTTCTTTACCGAATCATCGCTACAGTTTGTGGGCGCATAGGCAGCGATGATGAGTAGACACCTATTAGTCCAGCGCGACTTCGAAGATTTGAACGAGTCAGCCACTCGGACCGTACACATCCGGCTACTGATCGGGATCCAATCAATCCGAGCAGCTTCAGTCCGGGGACTCAGGGCAATGCCAACACCGGCGTGGCCGGTATTCGAAGCTGCATAGTCTCCTGATAGGCGCAACGAGAAAGCAATGCAAGTGTCACCTGAAGGGGATCGCTGATTGAGAACAAAGCTCAAGTCTTTTAAGCGCGTTTTCGACAGGCAGCAGCTATCGATCAAGAGGGTCTCTAATATGCGGGCAATTGCTGCTTTTTGATCGCTCTGTAACAGGGTTCGTACGAAAAGGCGTGCCAATCTGAGGGAAGATTGGGGGCTCCAAATGGAAGCCGATGAAGTTAGTTTGACCGCTTGGTTAGACATGAGCTTGTGGATAGGACGAAACTGAGGCTCCTCATTAGCATGTGAGTTGAAACTAGAAGATAAACTCATATCAAAGCATAGTGGGGGGAGGGCGAATTATTGGGGTCGAAGACGGAGGGCGAAAAGTAGATTTGGTGCGGAACGATAAGGGTAAAAACGTAAGAGGAGGAATAAGCAGACGGAAAGGCTTGAGCAGTGACATCCTGTTCGATGCGGCAGATGGTGCAGCTTTCATGATCCTTTGCGACGGCCAGTGCATCAATGGATTGTTGGAAGGAAAAGTCATGGTGCATTGCGTGGGCAGGATACTGTCAGATTGACCAAGTCTAGACAGCAGAACGATTAGGACCCTCAACCAAAGCCTTTGGATAAAAAACGTGACCGCAAGGCAGCGAGGTTTTGGCAGTTAACTACAAGCAGGCCGTTGTAAGGAATAAGGAGCCACCCTCATTTCAACCTCCAACCTGGAGAGCCAGGAGACTGCGTTTTTCTGGCCTCTAACCATTGACCAACCTGGTATGAGTGACTCTGATAGTACAGATGCACCACCCAGCATAGCTCAATAGATCTCTGAGGCACACAAACCATCGCACCACGGTAATGTCTAGCCTCATGGCGATGGATATACTTCACTGAATCCTCAGCAACACACCACATCCTGCGAATCTGTCTAACTACCGATGAAAAGCTTTATGCTGTATCCAGTTTGTCTGACAAAACTGCGAGGCCTGTTACTAACATGGAAGAAACTTGCTAATTCTTCTCCTTGCGACACTCGAAGGATCGTTATTAGTGTCCCGAGTGGGGTCTAATTTGAGCTATTTTCGGCAGACGAATTCATTTCGCACGACGCTTCCAAACTTCCAGTGGGAATGCACTAAACTGTGATACAAAACCCTCAGGCTTTGAAAAGTCAATTAGCAACGTGTCGCAGACGTGACCAAACAAGTGCATCTGCGCATGCTATTTCTTGTTGACGAAATGATGCGCTTGCATTTAGACACGGGTGCTATGATCAATACAATACCGGCGGAGAAGTGCCCAGTAATTCAGATGCGACGTGAGCAGGGATCCCTGCCAAGCGGAACGGTTTCAAGCTCCAGCCCAAAGGGTTCACCACAATCAAAATGATCAATCTCTAGTACGGATGCTCACATCCATTGGATTTCTTGCTTTTGGGGGAAGAGCTCACACCGATTCTAAGCACTGATTCCATCTAGTGTAATGGCATTGTTCAGTTTAACCACAATTGTTTTGTGTGTACGTGTCGAGCGGAGACGGATGATAGTGAGTAGTATCCATCCTTGTTTAGCCCAGGTTTGGGGAGGTTTGAGGGTTTCGTTTATTTGAAACTAGGCCCGTCAATACGAATAAATGCGCTGCCGGCTTGAAGAGTTTCACATGCCATATGTGATAATTTCTTCACCGAAATAATTTACTCGAAACAATTGTCGACCAGCCAACAGACTGGGTTAGTCGAGTTGCAATTGTTACGAAAGAGAACGGTGATTTGCTTTTGTGCCTAAAGCTCAAGCCATTGAATGAAGCTTTACACAGAGAACAGTATACGCTCCCAACGTTAAAAGCGGTTCTGCCACGTTTGGTTAAGACAAAATACTTTACTAAGGTCGACCTATCATCGACAGTCTGGCACTTGGTCCTAGATGTGGAATCCAGTTTCCTGACGACGATGGCCGTCGGGTCTTTTCGATGGCTAGGTTTACCTTTTGGTTTGAAGTTCTCGATCGAAATTTTTCGAAAGCGGTTATTGCAAGCTTTTGAGGAGCTAGACGGTATAACATGCTTGCCAGATGATGTGCTGACTCACCGCTTAAACGACCAGAAACGTAAGGTCAATCTGCATCCTTTTTACAGCTTTGCGTAAAGGAATATGGAGCGGAAGTAGGAGAAATTTCAGCCTCGAAAATCGGAAGCGATTTTTCATAGGTACGTTCTGACATCGGAGAGAACAACGATCGATCCTGAACAAGTAATAGCAATGCAACAGATGACACCACATAAGGACGTCAAGGATGTTAGTCGTTTAAATGATACTGTGAACTAGTTGAGCTCGTACTTACCAATACTGACTGCAGTCATGACGTAGATCCGGAGGCCGATACACAAGGATGCAATATGAAGTTGGAAAGAAGAACAGAAAGCCTCCTTTACAGCTCTCAAGCATCTTCTATGCTGTGCACCTGTACTCGGTTACTACGATCTACCTCTGCCTTTGTAGGTGCAGTGTGACTGCAACCATTGCGGAATAGGCGCCGTCCTCATGCGGGATGGTAGACCCTTGGATTTCCGCAGTCGGGTGCTCACGATGGCGGAACAGCGCTATGAACAAATCGAGAAGCAGATCCTCACCATCGTCTAAGCGATAGAGCGATTCAACGATTACAGCTCTGGAACGAAGACACAGTGTCTCTCGATGTGCTCAACGAATGCGTATCAGGCTCTAAAAATCCGACATTGATCTTTTGTACGCCCCGAGAATGCGGGTAATCAAACACTCGCAGGAAGAAATAGAGGCAGTAAACCTGGTATAGCATCTGGCCGTAACGGCAGGTCCCCTGAAAGAAATAAAGCGTCATATGGAGGCAGGCACGACTTGCAAGGTTTTGATAGACGAATTAATTAACTCCATTCTTCAACTTCCAGAATGAACTCATGGTGTGTGACGGTTTGTTGTTCAAAGGAAATCGTCTTTTGATCCCACTGTCATTTTGTAAAGAAACGCTAAAACGCTCTCAGCGAGCCAGTTTGGGTGTTAATTGCACCATTAGGAAAGCACGCGAACTGACGTTCTGACCCGGGATGCCAAATCAAATACGAGATCGTGTTAAATTCCTTCAGACTGTCTGTCCCACGAAGCTCGCCAAGCCAAAGACCTAATGATGTTGTGTGAAATTCTTGATCGACCGTGGCCGAAAGTAGCAGTTGATTTGTGCTGTAACAAGAGGAAAAACTTGCTAATCACGGTGAACGAGTACGGTGACTAGTTAGAGATCGATTCACTGACTGATATCACCATGGAAGCAATTATGGATAAGCTTAGATGTCATTTCCCAAGACACGGAATACATAAGGAACTGATCGCTGAAACTGGCCCGCAACTTGCAATTGGTGCATTCCAGAACCTCGTAAATAAGTGGGAAATTTTTCATTGACAAACCAGCCCGCATAAAATACAGTTTAACGAAAAAGCGTAGCTAACAGCTAAAAAAGTCATGAATCTGCTGCCCAACGCTAGAGCCAGTCATAAGAATTCATATTTGATGCTATTGGGAATTCGTAACACACCATCATCGAACATATGTTCCAATCCAGCTCAACGTTTATACAACAGAGGGATATTGTTGTACGCGAAAGGTCAAATGCACGAGCAAGTTAAAAGGTCACCCTGATAAACAAACCGCTGTAATCTGATCAATGTCTAACTGGGTGAGTACATTAAGGTGTCGCAAGGAGAAGGATAAACCAATAGGGAAACAGAGAATTAGACGCCTTGTGTGCCTGTGTGTCTGGGGTTGTGTGCACGTGTCTGTCTAGACTAGCCGTCAAGAATGCTGACAGAATACACAACATCACCTCTCCGCTTAATCGTATGATGCGTCAAAACCATATCGATTCGGTCGTCTTTGTTCTCTGCTCGTCCTGCGTAGCTGCGTGCTTTGCGTGGTTTCGTCAGTGAAGGTTGGTGGCATATGCCCCGTTCGTCTGATACTTGTGAATAATCGCCGGGCGTTGACTGTGCGGCCATCCTCCAGCCGGTAAGTGCCTGGCCCACCTGCACGCGTTATCCTTATCGGATCTGAAAACATGGGTTGTCCTTTTGATGCAGCGTTTGCCTTCACCCGCACGAATTTTCCGGGCTGGAGCGGAGTAGTATGCTTCTGGTAAGTGGTCTGATATGGATGGCGAAGATTTAACTCGTCGGAATTATTGGTTACAGGAATAGAAAGTGCGGCATTCAACTTTGCCCGAAGAGCACGCCCAAGCATGATTTCAGCTGGCGTTTTGTCTGTGGCTCGGTGGTGTGCGGTTCGGTAAGAAAATAGTGCTTGTAGAACTGCATCCTCCCAACCTGTACCAGATAAGCGAATAGTTTGGTTACTCTCTTTCAATGATTGATTTGACCGCTCTACCATGCCGTTTGCCGCTGGATTGTACGGCGTTGTACGTGAGTGCCGGACAGCGTGAAGTTGAAGGAACGAAAGAAACTCGTGGCTTGTAAACTGCGGCCCGTTGTCGGTCACTATCTCCTCTGATAATCCGAAGCGGGAAATCGTATATTTCAGCCATCGAATAATGCTGGCAGTAGTCACCTCTCCACACAAATGGACCTCCAGCCACTTAATGTAAAAGCAGGTCGCCACCAAACAGTTCCTTTGATGCTGAGGCGCTGAGCTAAATGGACCCATGATGTCAATAGCTATCTTGGCCCACGGTCGCATAAGATAGTCAATGGGTTGTATAGGGGAAGAAACCGGCCTTGAACTCTTGTCTGCCCTTTGACATGAAGAGCAGTCATGAAAAAGATTTTCTATTTCGTGTGACATTTTGAGCCACCAGAAACATGCGTCAACCTTGCGTTTCGTACGAACGATACTAGGGTGGCTTTCGTGAACACATAGCATGATCTTTTGTATCAAACTCCGAGGAGCCACAAACTTTCGTCACGCATTAAATCTCCATCTACAAATGAAAGTTCGTGACGCAACACGTAGTACGGACGAAACATGCCTGTGATCTTGTTATTTTGTGGCCAACCGTTTAGCAGAAACTCCTGAACGCGGCAGAGTGTCTCATCTTCCTGAGTCGCCTTCTGGAGTTCTTCCTTAGTCAGGGCTGAGATTGGTTCATTACTCAGGGAAGACACCAGTAACCTCTCATTGTCATCCTCATTATTTGCGGTTTCGTTGCAGGGCAGTCGAGAAAGCCCATCCGCTACCTGGTTTTCGCGTCCGGGACGGAAATTAATTTGCAAATCGTATGTTAACAATCGTGCATACCAGCGATGTATCCGAAGTGGCCTGATGCCACTTGTTTCCCGAGTAAGTAAACTAGTTAGCGCTGCGTGGTCTGTACGAAGAGTGAAGGGTCTTCCGAACAAGAACAAATTCCACTTCTCACAGTCCCAAACACAGGCAAGGGCTTCTTTTTCCCCGGAAGTGTAAGGATGTTCCGCCGCCGACAATTTTCTGGAAGCGTA
The DNA here is from genome assembly GCA_944474145.2 of Dicrocoelium dendriticum. Taxonomy (NCBI): domain Eukaryota; kingdom Metazoa; phylum Platyhelminthes; class Trematoda; order Plagiorchiida; family Dicrocoeliidae; genus Dicrocoelium; species Dicrocoelium dendriticum. The sequence goes on from OX104070.1 coordinate 22,214,042, forward strand.
TGCAATAACTCTTTCATACCCATTTTGGATTTGTGATAGTATAGCACCCAACCCAATGTTTGATGCATCAGTAGAGACAATTTTTGGGCAAATCTCGTCGAAAATCGCCATGACTGGTGTGGAAGCAACGCGGCGTTTCATCTCGTCAACTGCCTTTTGTTCGTATGGACCCCAAACAAATACTCTTTTCTCCTTTATCATTTCACGCAGTGGCTCAGCACGATTTGTGAAATCCTGCAGGTAACGTAGGTTATAAGAACATATACCTAGAAAATGCTTTATTTTGGTGGAGTTCTGTGGCCAAGGAGTCTCGTTGATGGCACGTGCGTTGTCAAACTCGGCTTCATGTTGTTATTTTGTCATGATGTGGCCCAGAAACTCGATTTCCCTAGCATTAAATTTGCACCTCTTGAGGTTTAATCGGAGGTTAAGTTTGTGTAGTCGACGTAACACAGCATGTAGTCGTGAATCTTGTTCTCCTGGAGTTATTCCGAATACACAGAAGTCGTCTATGTATACTATTTGGCCAGGTACATTGGCAAATGAGTGAACCATCAACTTTTGCCAAGCTGCTGTGGCTGAACTCAAGCCCATTGGCAAGACTGTACTGAAAGAGTCCGTCTATAGTGAGAAATGCGGTCAGTGGTCTTGGCTCCTTAATTAGAGACATGTGAAAGAAAGCTTTCCTAAGGTCCAACTTTGAAAAATATCGGGCGCCATCTAGTGTGACTATTAGTTCATCCGCGGTTGGAAACACAAACTTTTCTACCACGATTTGCCGATTTAGGGCTTACGGGTCATTGCATATTCTTACTGTACCGTCCTTCTTGAGGACTGTAACCATAGGATGGACCCATTCAGAATAGTTAATGTGTTCAATGAGACCCAATTGCTTGCGTCGGCTGAACTTTCCCACTTGATCTTGCCTTCGCATAAGCAAATGTAAAATCATTTAAGAAAAAGGGCCATGATGATCAGTAACGGTATTACGTCCGCCGTACCTGGGCGCTGCCTGAGCTACCAGTAAACAAACAGGTGTGCGTACAACCAATACCGGGTGTCAACGAGCGACGGAACAAAGCTGTAGTAACCGGGAAGGACAGGGAAAATCTTTTGAAGTAAATAATGGAGTGAAGGTAATCAGAGGTGACTGAATGCAACTGAAGGGACACCGGGAATGAGAAGATGAACCGGAAGCAAGGAATACGACGGCTTACGGAGAGGTCACAACGACTAGGGAGGTAAAAACCACACGGAGTGTAAGCGCGTACTCAGTCTCACTGACACCGATACGGCTGATCATGACAAAGGAAATGGTGTGATGGGATTATGCAAACAAAACAGCGGTACCGATTTACATGGGAAGCCAAGCGGCTACTTTACCGCAAGCGAACGCCTACGCATCTTCGCCTCTACGCTGATTGTTCGTTTTCGACATCGTAGGAGTGCTTTTGTTTGACTGGTTACGAGGAAGAATGTCACGGAAGCAATAGCGTCATTAGTTATGGAAGTGACCCAGTTATTTACATCGAAGCCTCTACAATTTAATCATACTCTCAGATTTGCTGAGCGTGCTTTGTCAAATAAACCGTGTGTCCATGCAGGATTGAGTACTACGAAGACTGCTTGGCCTGAAATGCTAGAAAAACGTTCAATGGGGCTCAATGACAGTGGACGGAACACAGGTTAATATGTTTGCCAATGTTCTTTGGGGGTCTAAATGAGTCAAATGACCACTTAGCCGGTTTGGATCAACTTTACGTAGCTGGCAGTTTGGGGGCGATCCGAATTTGCGTTCATATGTTTGAGCAGACAAATGCGTAATATGAGCTGACAAGTAGGCCAAAAGTAGCTACACATTTATGTTATCTCGCTACTTGAATATGATTGCAATGTGGTCTATTCGAAACCATGGTTGGTTTGATGAACCAGGGTGCCAATTAACAGAAAACCTGGAGTGTCTTAGTTTTGTTTTCAGAAATAGGCCATTGCTTTCACACAGAATGAGAAGCTTGATTCTGTTACCTGAGCGAATCGCATTCAGCGCGTGATAGCCACCCAGTTTATAGTCACATGGTATCAGTCGACCAAACCCTTCGTTTAAGTCGCCAGCTAGGACAACGACGATTGGGCGGCTCAGACTAACGGCTGACGAAATTGGTGAAAACATCACCATTGATGGATTTCAGCTACAACAGATCGGCGCATAAGCGGGGACAACAAACAGGTTGCGCTTTTCAGTGTGATGACTACTGACTCTACAAGAGCCTTAAAGAACAAAACCGCACATAGTCTGCTGTTAACCATAAACCAGTCCAGGTGAGGTACCTCAGGTACGCTCTCTAATACTACGCCAAAGCCAGCTGATACTACTACTGCATCGCCGGAAGAAGGTAGGTTGTATATGGCTTCTTGGTTGGTCGGAGATGTCATATTGTGCACAGTGCTTGCAGCTTGTAACCGTGTCTCAGAAAAGCATCACACATATGTATAATGAGGCAGTAAACAAAACTTGCTAAACTAGTCTTCTTAATTGTCAAACCTTGAGATTTGCATCAGAAACGAGGATCAGGACCGAACGTAGCCTCAGGCCAAACGCTTTTGTTGGTGGAAAAACCAGCATTGGGATTTAACCGAAATAAACTTGGATTACAACAGTATGACGGCTGATTTGTGACGGCGTTTGGTAAGATGCTACAGACACAGGAACAAGAGTGGGCAGCGAAGTAGCGGTGTAATACATATTTGTGCAAAGAATGCGATTACACCCGGTTATCTAAGCCTAAGCATGTGAGCCCTCTGCTTGACTGGTAAATGATCTTTCGGTTCACATGCCTTTTGCTTGGTAAGTTGTCCAACCTGCTCCACAACGATTGCATTCATACTATAGAATACAATTGTCCACCAAACTGATTCAGGAGGCGTTTACTTTATTTCGTAGCGAATCACATTCGCCACTTTGCAATGTGGTTAAGCAGACATATGTAGTTTGTTATAAAGGCAGCTCTTTCCAGAAGAAAACTCACTTGGTCTTAGAATATTGCCGCCGAACCAGTTGCTGAGACGGGATAAACACGAATCACCGACCTAGCGCCAGACGGAGTTGGTTCGAGGTGCCTGTGGAACAGCGTGTGGAGCAGGTCGATCTGACTATTTTACGGAATCCGGTAAATGGGAGATTCAGTTTTTTACTTACTCTGATCGTCTTGACATATTCCAGATAAGGTCTTCTACCTCATCGCATACAGCTTCACTAACACCAAGCATCGCGCCACCTGTTTCCCATATGAGATCTAGTAACTTGGTATGTTCTTAAAGAGCAACAGTCCTCTTTATCGTCGATGAACACTGAGAGTACCAAGCTTAGGCGCCCTACATTGGAGTAAGGCACAGTAATTTTTAAGAACGCTGCGAAACGTATCTCAATCTTTTCCAGCCGTAATGTGTCCCTGAGCATCTGGAAACTCTGGAAACTGTATTCAGACCTATTGGCCAAGTTGACAACTGAATTTGTTACAAGGTGAAATGTGTGTTGTTCAAGTGATTTTGCCAGCAGGTAACCAGAGGTTACAACTTTCCTCAGTGATCGTTCACTCAACCCATATGTCAGCGTGCCTTGTTAAACATTGAAAACATATGGATTCACCAACTCACCAGTGTCTATGCCCTTACAGCATCGTCGCGGCCATCCGTCCAAACGATATGCAGACCGGCTTTTACAAGTGCGTGGTCGAAGCCCTCACTAGTGTTGCAAATCAGGCAAATGTTTTGAACTCCACGTCTCCATTGGTAACTGATCATGATGTGAGCAATTTTAGTCAACTGATGATCCGAATTTGGCATGCGATATGTCACCTTTGACGGTCACAGTGTCGGAATTTAGTACTGATGAGTAATAGGCGAGCATATTCACGCAGTGGTAACAAGAGCAAAACGGTTTATATACCTAAACCTCCGTCATGCTGGCGAATCAGAGGCAACTCATCGGTGGGCAGTATTTCAACCCAAGTGTTCAGAATACCAGCGAGAAATACGGTGTCCGTACTAATTCTGTAAAGAAATAGTACATTTAATTTAATTTAGTAGCCATCTTTCACCGACGCAGCTCTCCTGTCTGTGGGAAGTATGCACTTATAACGTGCATGCATCTATAGGTCTCAAGGGAGTTCTAAACTTTAAATGAGCAAACTAACCTTACAGCGCACATCCGGCTACTGGTTAGGATCCAGTTGACCGCAGCAGATTCAGCCAATTGATTCAGAGCGATTACCCAAGCGGCTTAAACAGTACTGGAAGCTGCGCAGTCTCTAGACAGATGCATTCAGAAAGATTCAGAAAAGGCCCGGTTGTCATATAAAGGAGATCAAACAGTGAATGCAGAGCCCAAATCATGTATTCGGTTTTCCGAGGCATAGTAGATGTTAATCGGTATAGCGTCTAATGCCTGAGCTAGTCTCCTGTTGACCGATTTGTATCTCACTCAGCCGCTTAAGGCATACCAGATTTAGCGGAGATGGGTTACACGAAACAGAGACGGATAAAGTGAGGCAGCCTGCATGATTGGACATGGACTTGCGCCAAGGGTAAGAGTGACCGCCCGTTCTTGCATTTGAGTCTGACTTTGAAGTCAAACGCGTATCAGAAGGATGGGAAGGAAACCAATAATTTTGATCTAAAAATAATGGAGTTAAAAGATGGTTGGTGCCATCAAGACCTAGGCATGTGTTTAGGCACATTAATGGTCGAAATATTTTTGTGACACATCGGTCAATAATGGCCATGGAATAAATTAAGTAACCTGCTACCTAACTGTTTGATGAAGCGGAAATCATCACACTGACCATCCTGCGTCTACTTGATGTTCTGTAAATTTTCGCACACACAGGGGAAGAAATAATCGGGATTTGCGAATGCGCACCATGTCTAGATCAGCAAGTAAACAGAAATACCTGCTGGCCTGAACTCACCAAAGAGTGAAGAGCAAGTCGAAGGTAGTGCATAATAATATGATTAGAAATAGACGGCCTTCCTCCCAGCTGCCAATCTGACACAATATTCAAACTATCACTAGCACGTACATTACACAAGAGCGTTATCGTTTAAAGAATTTCCGCAATAAAACATTTGCGCAATCATGACAGGAAGACAAAAGTAATTATTTTTTTACTGGGTCGGACAACAGTTCCCAAAACCTCAACAAACAGAAGTAAAGTAGTATGTTTAAAGTACTTTTGCACCATTGAAAATTACAAAATAGTGCGGATCAAATAGATTCCAAAATCTATCCTGAGCTTTTTAAATAGTACTTTTAACTTTCATTGTTTCACTACCTAACAACCTAATGCATCGGCACCGTGATGATAATGCCTATCCGGTTAGTCCAAGATTTGCATTTGGGTTAGTCTGCAACTATCAATTTTGAGGATACTACGGAATCCATGCAACTGCACACAGTAACTGGATAAAAATGTGTATTTTCGCTTAAGAAAGACCAAATATTGCCCCAGTATATATGTTCTAAGGCTCAGTAACCAAGCGACAGTGTTAGCGATAGTAAAATAGGTTTAGCAAACAAAACTATAATTCAATGTCCTATGAAAGTTGTGCGTACTAGAAGTTTATTTATAAAGAAATAATGTAGTTTTTCACAGTATATATGACATGATTATCCTGATTATCCCAGCAGTTTATTTCGATCACAAGATCCTCTTTGGTGGCAAATTAGCAAAACGTACTTGCCTGTATACCTTCCCTACGGCTTTTAATTACATGGGCAAGTACTCGCGTATCCTAAGTACTCAAGATTGGTACGGTCTTAGGAGAACCATTTTTTTAGATTATTGGCTGTATGTAGCTCACTAAACAAGGTATCTCTATTGCTCCACCCTTCAACATGTGAAGCGTTGGTTAGCACTCTTTGTAAATTAAGTCTCTTCAACTTCTAGGTAATCAATGGCATAATTCAAACTGGCCTCAGGAATTTTACTTCATCCACACAAATAATTTTGCTAGAAGCCGAACCTAGTAGAAAATAAAATAAAAATTCCTTATATAAGCTAAACAGTAGAAAAGATAGTTGCCTACTGAATTAAGGATATCGCAATTGAGAGTAAATAAACCACAGCCTACAAATCCTCAACTGTGCAAGACTATATGGCTTCTTAAAATTGTTAAAGGGACCACTCGCTTATGTTTCTCGCAGAGCGAAGACCTGAAGCATTGTGGTGGCATTTTCAAATGGCTTTTGCAAGTTCTTCCCTTTTCTTCACTGAAATTCGTCTGTATTTTCCGATCAGGCAGATGTTAAACCAGTGTGACAAGTTAGACCAGTATGACCAGTGTTAGACCAGTGTGAAATGTCAACGTAACTACGGTGGTGTACCACAGTCACAAGAGATTGCGTATTTCCTGTTTTCAGGCGTAGTACTCATCACAGCTAAGGGCATTTTTATGGCCATCGTTCTGATTCCAGCATGTGGCGTTTGTCTAATTATATCCTGATCATTAAGCTCTTCACGATATTAGATAGGTCGGATGCACGCTTTAAAGTTATACACTCAGATAATTAGCAGTGGAGTACTTTTTCGTGGACTGCTCTAAACGTAAACATATCCTATTACTGACCAAAAATTAGTTCAGCAAACTTTTCAATTGAACCTAACTTCGCCTTACCTCTGCTGTTATTTCATTCAAACAGCTACTTTGTGCTTTATCAAAACCTGTTGTTTTACTACGAATGCGAGAGTGCTGACCGACCCTCTGGGGTGGCGTTCTTGGAAAGCTCGTATTGTGAACCGATTATTCAAGTGAAGTGCAACCGTGAGGACCGGCAAAGTGGCCAACAGGGGGTGAGTTGGTGATCGGCGCTTAGCATAGGTTCGGTGCTAGATGCAATGCACTCGGTATTCCTTTACTTGCGCCCGGATAATTTGGTTACTTTCACCATGACATGACATAGACCTATTCATCACTGTTGTTCGATTTCATGGCTAATGAGTTTGCGCGTCTTTCCTTGATACCTTTATGTTAAACCTGTGCAAATGACCATGATATTATGAAATCCATCACTGGGGAAGCAAGGGTGTCGATGCTTAGCAAACATGCAGAGAAGTCAGAGAGATATATAAACAGTGTTTGTCATCCGGACCACAAAGAGCTCAGATGTCTAACGTGGTTAGAGCAGAATTTGTGCCACATCTGCCTTCATTGTATAAATGATAACCCCTTGGAATAAGTTTTAGTTTCCATAGCAGGCCGTTATTGATCCACTTTGTAGACGTAAGAGTAATAATATAGCTTTTCCAGATACTAAAGTAATGAATTTATTAGAGTTCACTCATTTATGAGCTCGTGGACA